>JAMPIV010003977.1:0-387051 GCA_024509875.1 Oreohelix idahoensis | reverse complement strand
CAGAACAATTCAGAAGCCGTGATTGCAGAAAAATACAGCAAAAGTATGGGAGGTGTGGAAACTTCAGCCAACTAGGTGCAAGCTACCCCTACCCACACAGATCCTATTTTTATATTATTTCTTAGTTGAAACTGCCCTGGTCAATGGGCATATAACCTACAACACTGCCAACTCTACAAAAAAAGATCAAAGCGAAGATCAGGATGTCAGTATGACTCTTATTGAACCTGCTAGGAGCCGCGCTAGCGTAGTGGTTACCACACCGCTCTGGCGACCAGGTGATCCAGGATCAAACCCAGTCGATGGCATTTGAGGATTTTTTTCGTCGACCGGGATTTGGACTGGATTAACTCGAGACCTGGCGAGAACATTTGAAGGTGTGTCGTCGACCAGGGATTGGCGGCTCCTGAGCCGACCCAGCTCTAATGGGTACCTCCGAAATCAGCGAGTATCTGCCTGAATGGCGAGGGACACCTGTCTCTGTACAAGAAAAAAGGGATACTCACGTAAAATCAATGTCAGGTTAGACATTAATAATAACCTGAGATTTCACCTCGAGTATTAGCGGGCGTACAAAAAAAAAAAAAAAAAATTGAACCTGCTATTCTTCGACGCAATGTGACACCTTCAAAACAACATGACTTACTGAGCACCACTTCATTGATAAAAAAGTAAAGGGCAAGGTACAAACCAGACTGTAAAGTGTGTAAGGCTGCAGGGAACAGAAGCCAGACTTGCATGTACTGCCCAGATTGCAATCTACCTCTATGCCTGATACCCTGCTTCAAGTTATACCACACAGTCAAGGATTATCAACGTGGATCGTTGACAAAGACTCTTGCAGAGGCCTACAGCTACAACTTCAACCCCAGTTAATGAGAAAAGCAGCTCAGACTCCAACTAGAGGTACTTAACTACTCAAACATTTACAAACGCTCATTGTCAGATGCCACAGACACAGAATACATTCAAAAAAGACAAACACGAAAAATACAGTTTTTTTTTAAACATTTTATTCCAATTTTATTAGCCTTTTATGTTGATATACGTGGTTAATCGTTAAATCAATACGTCAATCAAGCTTATTTTATTCATTACCATCCATGTCACTAACATTTTATTGCGCTGATGTTGAACAAATTCACTAAAAACTTGGAAAAAATGTCTGTTTTTCAGTCTTTTATGAATTTAAAAAAAAAAAAAAGTTCTTTTTAAAGAAATCTGCAAACACCCTTGGTAATGGGAGATGGTAATGCTCCGGATTGCTGATCAGCAAAGTGATAATTATATCTGAGAAAATTAGATGAGGAAAATATTAGAGTTTCCCATCCTTGAAAATCACGTGCTGGACCTGGAAAAACCTGGAAAAAGCCTGGAAAATGCTTGAAGAAATTTGCTATGAACCCTGTAGACAAGTGCCAGTGGAACAAGAGATGAGAAGAAGGCGATGGATTGGACACACACTGAGGAGACCTGTAGATAGCATTACAAGGCAGTCCTTGTTCTGGAACCCCCAGGGCAAGAGAGGCAGAGGTAGACCGAGAAGCACATGGAGAAGAGAGCTGGAAACAGAGGTGAAAATGATGAGGAAAACGGGGAAAGAACTTGAGATGGTGGCACGTGACAGGAGGACTTGGCATGTGTTTGTTGAAGGCCTATGCTCCTTTGGGAGTGGGGGGTTATGATGATGATGAATGAATGTCTCCATCTACCATTAATCATAATGTGGTCTGTCTGGTTTTTGTCCCGGCCATTTGGTGATTCCCATGTTAATTTGTGAATTTCTTTGTGTGCGAAAAGTGTTCCTTTAATGACCAGGTTGTTAATGCTACAGAAACTGATTAATTTATCCCCATTCTTGTTTACTGTTCTGCTGCCGCATTTCCCCATTACTCTTTCATTATATGTATTGTGTGTTCCAACTTTCGCATTGAGGTCTCCCATTACTACGATAAGATCGTATCTAGGTGTGGCTTCCATTTCTTTTTGCAGCTGTTGATAGAATTCGTCCTTGACCTCTTCATCGCTGTCATTTGTTGGTGCATAGCATTGTATTATTGTAGTGTTGGTGAATTTCCCTCTCAATCTTATTCTGTTCAGTCTATTGTTGATGGGTTTCCATTCCAGTAATGACCTTTCTATTCCTTTCCATAGAATAATGGCTACACCTTCATTGTGCTGTCCTTCCTCTCTTCCAAAGTAAAGTACTGTTTCTCCTGTTGCTGTTTTAACTTTTTCTGTCCCTGTCCATCTGCTCTTGCTTATCCCTAGAATGTGTAATGTATAGTTTCTCATTTCCGCTGTGACCTGTTTTAGTTTTCCCATCTCGTACATTGTCCTGACATTCCAAAATCCTATTCTAGTTTTGCAGTCAGGACCTCCGTTTTCGTGTCAGTGGCTTCCTTTCGACTTTCACCACTGGCAGTCATACAAGCTTAGACTCCAGATGTCCGTCCCGCAGCAAAGTTTGTTCATTTGTTGTCGTTTCGGTAACTTTGTTTCTTTTTACATAGACAGGGGTAGGGGTGTCAGCCCTATGCTAAAACCTCCAGCCTGGAGGACCAGGGTGTCTGCTTTAGTCTGACACCTACCCACGCAAACCTGTCCAGTTTGGTAGAACCTTCCAAGAGTAAAACTCCCGCTGGCATAGCTCTGGGGGTAATCAGGCTGCGCATGTCGGCATACCTTGACAAGGTATTGACACAGATGATGGCAGTTGCCTCATGTATTCTTATTTTAATATCACTGTTCCTTCACCTTTTTCAGTTTGCTGCCAAGATATGAACTCACATCTTTTAGAAATGTGTCTCCCAGTGCAATCTGGCTATCATTTGCTGCATTTATTCTCATAATCTTTCTCTGTATATATGGACAGCCAAAAAATAGTAATGAGGATGTCCTGAAAGAGGCCATTGCACAAAGGAAACTTATTTCACAAGTTAGAAAGAAGCAATCCACTTTTTTTGGGCATGTTGTGAGAAGAGGAAAGCTGGAATATATCGTAACAACAGATAAGATTGAAGGAAAAAGATATAGGGGAAGACAAAGAGAGCAAATACTGGACAGTTTGACATCGTGGCATGGAAAGAAGTCAACAGCAGAGTTGATAAATTGTACTTGAGACAGGAAGTTGTGAAGAGACATGATCTCCTACGCCACTAGGCATGGTACTTGAAGAAGAAGAAGAAGTATATTTTCAGACTTAAATGCTGCTACCTCTCATCAAGTACTCTCATTTTGTCTTGCATATAACTATGGTAATGGAACATAGAGCAAATTCTAGATCTTGATTTTGTCAGTTCTCTACATTCCATTTTTGCTGGTGGATGTCATTGTTTTCATTATCGAATCTGTAACCAGTAAGAAGAGAAATGGTAACAAGAGGCACACTATAAGTTGTCTTTCATGAAGGAATCTACATAAGTTGTCTTTCATGAAGGAATCTACATTTCATGTCTTCTGTTTTCTTTGTTAAGTTAATGAAGTTACGCAGGACTCCATAATGCCTCATCAGTTTCCAAAGTGACTCTCTGCCGTAACTGTCTAAGGTCCACAATTTTAGTGTAAAAGTGGTGAGTTCAGTGTCATGACATTTTCCATGATGACATTTGCAGCTTTTTTTAATGCTTCTGCTCTGCTTTAAAGTTGTTTGAGAATTTTCCGGTGGCCAATGGGATACGGATGTCCTGTCCATTCTTTAATTTTGTATGTACACCTACACATCAATTTTTTATAGCTTTTCTTGCTGATCCATTTGCATATATGTGGGACCCTTTTGTGGTCTTTCCGATTTATTCCATAGCTATCTTTCTACACAAAAATTTTTAAAATATCCCTGTGATCATTTGAATTTTCATAGTGGTATCTGTGGCAGTTTACATGAGGTTGCCATCCCCATGATGAAGTGGTGGTATCTGGCAGTTTACATGAGGTTGCCAGCCACATGTTGAAGTGGTGGTATCTGTGGCAGTTTACATGAGGTTGCCATCCCCATGTTGAAGTGGTGGTATCTGTGGCAGTTTACAAGAGGTTGCCAGCCACATGTTGAAGTGGTGGTATCTGTGGCAGTTTACATGAGGTTGCCATCCCCATGTTGAAGTGGTGGTATCTGTGGCAGTTTACAAGAGGTTGCCAGCCACATGTTGAAGTGGTGGTATCTGTGACAGTTTACATGAGGTTGCCATCCACATGTTGAAGCGGTGGTATCTGTGACAGTTTACATGAGGTTGCCATCCACATGTTGAGGTGGTGGTATCTGTGGCAGTTTACATGAGGTTGCTATCCACATGTTGAGGTGGTGGTATCTGTGGCAGTTTACATGAGGTTGCCATCCCCATGTTTAAGTGGTGGTATCTGTGGCAGTTTACATGAGGTTGCCATCCCCATGTTGAAGTGGTGGTATCTGTGGCAGTTTACATGAGGTTGCCATCCCCATGTTGAAGCGGTGGTATCTGTGGCAGTTTACATGAGGTTGCCATCCCCATGTTGAAGTGGTGGTATCTGCCAGTTTACATGAGGTTGCCAGCCACATGTTGAAGTGGTGGTATCTGTGGCAGTTTACATGAGGTTGCCATCCCCATGTTGAAGTGGTGGTATCTGTGGCAGTTTACAAGAGGTTGCCAGCCACATGTTGAAGTGGTGGTATCTGTGACAGTTTACATGAGGTTGCCATCCACATGTTGAAGCGGTGGTATCTGTGACAGTTTACATGAGGTTGCCATCCACATGTTGAGGTGGTGGTATCTGTGGCAGTTTACATGAGGTTGCTATCCACATGTTGAGGTGGTGGTATCTGTGGCAGTTTACATGAGGTTGCCAGCCACATGTTGAAGCATTGGTATCTGTGGCAGTTTACATGAGGTTACCAGCCACATGTTGAAGCGGTGGTATCTGTGGCAGTTTACATGAGGTTGCCATCCACATGTTGAAGTGGTGGTATCTGTGGCAGTTTACATGAGGTTGCCATCCACATGTTGAAGCGGTGGTATCTGTGGCAGTTTACATGAGGTTGCCAGCCACATGTTGAAGTGGTGGTATCTGTGGCAGTTTACATGAGGTTGCCATCCCCATGTTGAAGTGGTGGTATCTGTGGCAGTTTACATGAGGTTGCCATCCCCATGTTGAAGCGGTGGTATCTGTGGCAGTTTACATGAGGTTGCCATCCCCATGTTGAAGTGGTGGTATCTGTGGCAGTTTACATGAGGTTGCCATCCCCATGTTGAAGCGGTGGTATCTGTGGCAGTTTACATGAGGTTGCCATCCCCATGTTGAAGCAGTGGTATCTGTGACAGTTTACATGAGGTTGCCATCCACATGTTGAAGCGGTGGTATCTGTGACAGTTTACATGAGGTTGCCATCCACATGTTGAGGTGGTGGTATCTGTGGCAGTTTACATGAGGTTGCTATCCACATGTTGAAGCGGTGGTATCTGTGGCAGTTTACATGAGGTTGCCAGCCACATGTTGAAGCATTGGTATCTGTGGCAGTTTACATGAGGTTGCCATCCACATGTTGAAGTGGTGGTATCTGTGGCAGTTTACATGAGGTTGCCATCCACATGTTGAAGCGGTGGTATCTGTGGCAGTTTACATGAGGTTACCAGCCACATGTTGAAGCATTGGTATCTGTGGCAGTTTACATGAGGTTGCCATCCACATGTTGAAGTGGTGGTATCTGTGGCAGTTTACATGAGGTTGCCATCCACATGTTGAAGCGGTGGTATCTGTGGCAGTTTACATGAGGTTACCAGCCACATGTTGAAGCGGTGGTATCTGTGGCAGTTTACATGAGGTTGCCATCCACATGTTGAAGTGGTGGTATCTGTGGCAGTTTACATGAGGTTGCCATCCACATGTTGAAGCGGTGGTATCTGTGGCAGTTTACATGAGGTTGCCAGCCACATGTTGAAGTGGTGGTATCTGTGGCAGTTTACATGAGGTTGCCATCCACATGTTGAAGCGGTGGTATCTGTGACAGTTTACTTGAGGTTGCCAGCCACATGTTGAAGCAGTGGTATCTGTGGCAGTTTACATGAGGTTGCCATCCACATGTTGAAGCGGTGGTATCTGTGGCATTTACATGAGGTTGCCATCCACATGTTGAAGCGGTGGTATCTGTGGCAGTTTACATGAGGTTGCCAGCCACGTGTTGAAGTGGTGGTATCTGTGGCAGTTTACACGAGGTTGCCATCCACGTGTTGAAGTGGTGGTATCTGTGACAGTTTACGTGAGGTTGCCATCCACATGTTGAAGTGGTGGTATCTGTGGCAGTTTACGTGAGGTTGCCAGCCACATGTTGAAGTGGTGGTATCTGTGGCAGTTTACATGAGGTTGCCAGCCACATGTTGAAGTGGTGGTATCTGGCAGTTTACATGAGGTTGCCATCCACATGTTGAAGTGGTGGTATCTGTTGCAGTTTACATGAGGTTGCCAGCCACATGTTGAAGTGGTGGTATCTGTGGCAGTTTACATGAGGTTGCCATCCACATGTTGAAGTGGTGGTATCTGGCAGTTTACATGAGGTTACCAGCCACATGTTGAAGTGGTGGTATCTGTGGCAGTTTACATGAGGTTGCCAGCCACATGTTGAAGTGGTTGTATCTGTGGCAGTTTACATGAGGTTGCCAGCCACATGTTGAAGTGGTGGTATCTGTGGCAGTTTACATGAGGTTGCCAGCCACATGTTGAAGTGGTGGTATCTGTGGCAGTTTACATGAGGTTGCCAGCCACATGTTGAAGTGGTGGTATCTGTGGCAGTTTACATGAGGTTGCCAGCCACATGTTGAAGTGGTGGTATCTGTGGCAGTTTACACGAGGTTGCCAGCCACATGTTGAAGTGGAGGTATCTGGCAGTTTACATGAGGTTGCTAGCCACATGTTGAAGCGGTGGTATCTGTGGCAGTTTACATGAGGTTGCCAGCCACATGTTGAAGTGGTGGTATCTGTGGCAGTTTACATGAGGTTGCCAGCCACATGCACAACCTCATATTAGTCACTTTGTACAACATACCTGGGGGTGCAGTAGTTCTCTTCTGTCTCTCTTCAGAGACCCCCCGGGAACTGTACGGGGGTGAACTGACATGGAAGGGCCACAATATAACCTAAAGAGAAACCTACCTGTTGAGACCTGAGCACACAAGGAAAGAAAAATCAAAAGATAGTCAAGCACATTGACTTATTCATTTGTCTGTTGTTATTTATATAAACATCAAGAGGGAGCCAAGGACATTGACTTTATTCATTGGTCTGATGTTATTTATACAAACATCAAGAGGGAGCCAAGGACATTGATTTTATTCATTGGTCTGATGTTATTTAGACAGGAGTCAAGGGCATTGACTTTATTCATTGGTCTGATGTTATTTATATAAACATTAAAAAGGAGGAGCTAAGTGCACAGTGACTTATTCACTGTCTGATGTTATTTATACCAACATGTTACTTTTTAGAAGTAAATTTAATTATATCTTATTCTCAGTGATTTTACATTTGTTGGAATTGACCAGATTTTTAAGCATAATATTTATTGTCTGTCTATTCATCTGCAGGAAGAAAAGGACAAAAATATCTTTGAAAGAGTCAAGTTTGTTGATAGCATTGACAAGACAGAAAAGCAAGAACAGAACACAGAAGCTGCTGTAGATTTGGCAAAGTTTGCAGACAGTGAAGTGAATAAAGATGAAAATCAAGATACCAGCAAACACAAGGATGATGAAGGGGTATCATTGGTTAGTGAAAGTCAAGACAAGACACCTGGCAAAGAAAAGGCCATAGATAAGACAGAATGTGATAGTGCACAAACACAAGAATCAGCGGCACTTGTAGAAAAGACTGCAGTGGTTGAGCATGAAGAAGATAATGAAGGAAACAACAGTGAAAAAACAGTCAGTGAAGGCTCCGATAATAAAGAACAGAATGAACAAGAACAACATGTTAAAGAAAAGAAAGAAGATAAAACTTTTGTAGCAAATCTGAGAGATGAAGAGGAAAATGAAATGCTCAAAGAAACCACAGAAGAGAGGAAAGAATCTGCATGTAGTGCAAGTGGTGACTTGGTAACAGACATTAATAATGATGAGAATCTTCTGGCCGAGAGTGATGAGGAAGATGATGGATCTGATATTGTGAGGGAAAGACATTTGAAGAATGAGTTAAGGAATGCAGACACTAAAAAAGAGGAGTCTAGCAAGGAAAAGGGTGTCGACAGTGGATCGACCAAGACTGATGGATTTGAAAGTGAGTCAACTAAGAATGATGACAATGAATTTACCAGGTTTGAAGAAACAGAAAGTGAATCAACAAAGAATTATGGTGTTGAAAAGGAATTAACTGAGAATGATAGCACTGCCAGCGAATTAACCATAAATGATGTCGTTGAAAGTGAATCGACCAAGAATGTTGACGTTACAAGTGTATCAATCAAGAATGATGATGTAGGAAATGAATTAAGCAAGAATGATGACTTTGATAGTGAATCAGCCAAGAATGATGATGTTGAAAATGAATTAAGCAAGAATGGTGACATTGAAAGTAAATCAACCAAGAATGATGACTTTGAAAGTGAATTAACCAAGAATGACGATGTTGAAAGTGAATCCACCAAGAATGACAACAGTGAAAATGAATCAACCAAAAATGATAATGTTGAAAATGAGTCAACCCAGAATGATGGCATTGAAAGCAAATCAACCAAGAATGATGACATTGAAAGTGAAAATGAATCAACCAAGAATGATGATGTTGAGAATGAGTCAACCAAGAATGATGACATTGAAAATGAATCAAGCAAGAATGATGACGTTGAACGTGAATCATGCAAGAATGATGTTGAAAATGAGTCAACCCAGAATGATGACATTGAAAGTGAATCAACCAAGAATGATGACATTGAAAGTGAATCAACCAAGGATGATGATGTTGAAAGTAAATCAAGCAAAAATGTATATGGACAGCGGCTGGAAAACTTCCAGGCATTTGTAAAGGATTATGATAGTAACAGTTTTGAAGATGAGGAAGAAAAGAAAAAGGAAGAGGAGGATAAAAGTGATGTTGAGGACGAAATGGTGTTCTCACACGTTGGTGAATCAGTCAAAGATTCCAGAGGCAGTTTTGATACAGATTCAAAGGAAGATACTAGAGCCGATTGTGATGTTACATCAAATAAAGAAAGTGTCTTCTCACAGCAAAGCGGTATTTCTCAGGAGAGTTTTATCAGTCTAGAAAGCAACAAGACTCAGTTCCCAGAGAATTATGAGAGGGCAGAAGAAAACAGACTAAGTACAGAAATAACACAACTGAACCAGAATATGGGCAGAGAAATAACTAATTATGATCAAGAATGTTCTCAGTTTTCTAGCATAGAGCCACTTGCATCTTCTTCATCACACAGTTATGATCAGAATCAGCCTGAATCCTCCGATATCCTGAGAGGGCTTTCAGTTTCATCATCGTCACATGGCCAAAACAGGGATCTTAGCAGTAATCAAGATAGATCAAGGTCCAGGTCTCAGGACAGAAGTAAAGAAAAGAGGTCAAGGTCACGTGATAGAGATCATGATCAGGACAGATACAGAAATCGAGACAGAGACAGGCACAGGGATCAGAGGTCCAGGTCACGAGACAGAGATGGCCATAGAGACAGGGACCGCTATGACAGGTAGGAAATGCAAGTTTACATATTTATACACCAGTCTTCGTGTTTTTACTCTGAAACAAGTCTCATATGTGATATTTTGGACAAAATATACTTCATTTTCCGATCTTACTACTCAGTTTTTAGGATGTGCCCTCTGCTGGTATTTAAAATGTTTTCCATCCATTTATTACTATAGAGTGTTAAAAGTCGGCTTGAAAGTGTCCATTTTTGCTTTGGTTTTGAATTAATAGTATTTTTATAAAAAGTCAACATATTTTTGAGATTGTTGATATCTGTTATTCATTGTTCTATCTATTCAGCTCATTCTTCTTCCTCGTTTGCCTTCAGACTTCCACATTTATGACTCTAATAAAGGCAGTAGTCATCTCAAGGTTCCCGACATCTCCAAACAGTTTTTTGTTGACAGAAGTGGGTTGTTGCCATATGCTACTCCGTTCATTACTAAAGGTTGGGAAGTACTGCAGCAGGTGTTCAACTGTCATCGGGCTGGTACCGCAAGTGCAAAGATCTGTTGCACCAATTTTGTATTTGTGGTATAGATGGTATCTCAATCTGTTGTGTCCAGTCCGTAGCCGAAAAATGATGACCTGTTCTTTCCTGGATAGTTGATGATATGCATCATTTTTCAAATGGCCCGGGTGCTCTCTTTCCCATTTGGACTTGAATGTAGCCTTTATGGTAGTCTTTGCCATTGCGTAAGTTGTCTCTATATCATGTTGTTGTAAGGTATCCAGCTCATTGAGAATGGAGCTGAACAATAAGGTTAAATGCTTTTAAGGCATGCTCTGCAAATAGCCACTAATAGCAAAGTCATAGTTTTCTTGTGAGAAAATTGTTACACTAACAGGAGACATAAAGAGCAGGTCCCAAGTGGCTTGTCACTATATGGTTTGAGCAGATAAAGCTCCTTAGTGTGGAAAAAGCTTATCTGAATGAAGGAAAATATACTGCATACTATGGACAACTAAGAAAACAAATAAATAAAAATATTAGGAAAACATTATTTTAAGGTCACTGCTAACACAATTAAAATGAAGATGGACAAAAGTCTCCAGACGCATGATTAGAAAGGAGTATTTGGAAAAGCTTTCATATGAAGAGATGGAAAGCAAGGAAGAGAGAGTGGGTTGGCCTTACAAGATGGCTAGGGAAACAGTATCTCAAGTACTAGAATTCCCCAATGGTAATGCATTGAAGCATATCTGGAATCATCCTTACATGACCATCATGTAAGCACAATGCTATAGTATTCGAATGTGGAAGTGAACCTGTCTGTGAGGCTAATTACACCCTCATTGACTCTAGAAATCATCCACACACTTCAGAGATTCCCCCTGCAGTGAAACAGGTTGAAAACCCAGCATTGCACACTAAACTTGGAGGAGTCACGTGAGCCCCAGGCATAACTGGCTTTTTACTTGGTTGGCTGCATGCAGGAGGATCTCACTGTGGGCCCAGAGATAGGCAGGGGGGAGCTGAGAAGTGGCTCTGTGTAGGACATGAAATTCCAGGGAGAGTCCAGAACCAGAGCACGGTATATTAACTTTGCATATTTGTAGATCCCCCTTGGATGGTGGGGAATGCACAGTATGACACACACTTCTTCCTCGTAGCTTGGGACCAGATATGACGATCCTTTAAGTGCCAGCCAAGCTGGAAAAGTTTTGAGCTCATGATTTTAACTCAACATGTTTTGGAAAGGCAGAAAAGCCACAGAAAAAACCTAGATCTACAATGTAGATAATACCAGGGAGCTTTCAAGGTGGTATAGGCTACAAAAGGTCAAGAAGGTCAGCAGCCCATAGTTAAACAACAACAAAGCTGCAGTGATGGTTGTGGAGGACATTTTTGGTCAATCCCAAAGGCAGGACACATGATGATGATGATCTGGCTGATATCACTGGCTAACAAAAAAAAATTATTTTTTTCTTTCTCTAACATTTCTATGTTTTTCTGGTCAATTTTAATGCGCTGTTTTTAAATCTGCAAACCGTTTTTCTCTATCAGGTCAAAATTTCTAGAAATACGCAATTGAAGTTTTTTAACAACCATACAGTATTACAACATCATTCGTACAAGAAGTATAACAGTTATGTAGGCTTGAATTTCTTTGCAGTCGACTTTCGTCGGTGAATGGCATGTGGTACATCACGATGAAGCATCCAACAATAATCAGCAAGCATGGTCACACTCCAACGTCCTTGATAACGTGACTCCAATACGGCGATATCTTGATGTCGATATCTTGATGGAATCGTTCTCCATGTTCATCGCTGACTTCGCCAAGGTTGTCAGGGAAAAAGTCAAGATGCGAATCGAGCAAATGGATTTTGAGGGACATGTTACAGCCCATAATTCTGTATGCATCTATGCACTGCTTAACAATGTGCACATTGTCGACAGATTTGTGATTTCCCAGAAACTTATCGACGATCTATTTGAATGCCATCCATGTGCGAAGTTCACTACCATGTAACAAGTTCTCGAATTGTTTGTCTGCAATAACTTTCCTAATCTGAGGTCCTACAAAGATACCTTCCTCTATCTTTGCATCGTTAACTTGCGGAAACTTTTCTCGTTTTATTTAATGCTTTTACGAAATTCTTCATGAGCCCCAACTTTATATGTACGGTAACGGTGGTAAAATGATGCTGTCTTTGTTAACTAATGGCTCGTGTATTACATTGTAATGCCCGAGCTGCATACGATCCCTGATAGGCCACACCTTTCTTGCATAATGTTCCTGTCTGTTGCGGCTGTCCCATTCACATAGGAAGCAACAAAATTTAGTATACCCAGTCTGCATGCCCGTGAGAATTGCAATGACCTTTAGGTCTCCACAAATCCACCATTGGTAGTCATTGTACTTTATTTTTGCCAAAAGTATAGCCATATTGTCATAAGTTTCTTTCATATGAACAGAGTAGGCGACTGGAATTGATGAAAATAAATTTCCGTTATGCAATAACACGGCTTTTAGACTAGTCTTGGAAGAGTCGATGAAAAGTCGCCATTCGTTGACTATGTGCTCATGACCGAGGTGCACCATTAGACCGTTTACATCTTTGCAATAGCAATGTCATCATCCATCTCAAAGTATTGAACAAGTTCTCTGTGTCTATGACGAAATTTAGATATCAGAGTATTTGGCGCTAAAAGATTCAATTCTTTGAGTCGCTTGTCCTTTGGTAAGAGCGAGATCACGTATTAGATCTGAAAGTTCTGAATGATTAACTAAGTGAACACCATCATTCACCGGTATATAATCCGAGTCAGAATTAGTTTCTAAAGCAGGCAAACTATCACTTTCTGATGGTTCATTCACGTCCAACGGATATTGTTCTGGTGGAACTGGGATCGGACACGTGATTGGATCATGAGGCACTGGTTTCGAAACCGATTCAATATTTGGATAAACCACAGACTTTCTAGTTTTAAAAGTGAAACCATGGATATTTGTCAAGCAGAAGTAACAATCAGTAGCGTGATTTGTCGGCTCACGCCGTATTACTGGCACTCCAAAAGGCATCAACTTATGGTTCGGCGATTTTCGTAACCAACCTGCCAATGTATTTGCACAAGTCGAACAAACTGCATTTGGCTTCCAAGATTTATTTGCATCATCAACTTTCGAATCGAAATAAAGTTCATATGCTTTCTTTAGTAATGGTGTAAAGTTTTTCTGGTGAACACAATCGGTAAAATATCCACACACGTAACAGAACAGATCAGCCGAATTTCTACAACTTCTAGAAGCCATATTTCGCTCAGAATTATTTCAAAATACAGTAACTATTTGAAAAATAGCGTAACATGTCATGCATCTTTTAGCAGTATAAAAAGTAGAATTATTTTGCATTTTATTAATTTTTAATAAGTTATATAGTAAAAATGAAACGGAGCAAATAACGGTTTCCCAAAAATATATGTATTCACAAATATCTTAAGAACCCGACGTGATAGAGATAAACGGATTTCAAATTTGAAATCAGCGCAAGAAACTGACCTAAGAACACTTATTCTTATATAAGAAAGAAAAATGTTGTTTGTCAGTGTATTTTATGGTTGATAATGGGAAAATCTTCCTGTGTTTTACTGTTTGTTCTTTGGTTTTGTTAAAGTATAGATCCTGAAATAGACAGAAGACATCTTTGAAATAAATTAGCCCAGGATTACTTGATCTGCTTCATAAGTTCTTGTATTGGTATTGAGGTAATGGAAATATTTTACACGTAGACCTGTGTTTACACAGACACATTTTATGTTTAAATAGTTGAACCCAACAGTCACAAGTGGAAAATAATAATGGTATAAATATTTAGCCCCATGCAGGTCCTAGGGGTTGAAGAAGGAATAATTCTATCTCAGGCATATCATAAAGGGCAACCAATTTTAGGTTGTGCAAGGGGCTGGAAACCTCATCATCCAGCACTGCAAAAGCACATGACAGTTGTTTAGCTCAGGCTTCCAGCAAGGGAACCAGCTGTGGGGATGACTTCATGGTCCGTAAGGAGCGACAAAGGAAATGATAATCTTCTTCTTAGATCCTTAGCTCCTGACTGACGAAACAGTCAGTGGCTATCACGCCTAGTAGCGTTTTGTAGGGCAGCAACAGTCTCCACTTTGCTTGATCTGTGGTCACTCATCATACAGTGGTCTCATGCTTTGCATCTCAGCCTCCACAGTTCCCCACCAGGTTGTCTTTGGTCGAAAACACTTTAGATGTTGATCAAATTAAGGGCGCGGTTCTTATATTTTAGTAATTGCCAAGTGTATTGCAGGTGATGTAGTACTGGCTGGTTTCATTTCACAGGGTTACAATTTTGAAAGACGAACTTAAGTTTAATTTGATAGTCAACAATTTTAGGCTTTAAATTGTTATTTCTTTCGCTCTGCAGGAACCAGGACAGAGACCGATACCAAGAGAGAAGCAGAGAGCGGGATAGACACAGAGAGAGAGATCACAGTAGAGAAAGAAATCGCAGTAGAGAAAGGGATCGGGCCAGAGAGAGAGACCGCAGCAGAGAACGAGATAGAAATCGTGATAGGGATTACTATCGACATAAAGATGATCGTAGATACCGTTAAATTTTCACCTATGGCTGAACAGAGTTTGATTGTTTGAATTTCTGCAACTTTCTAATTTAATGTCCTTCTGATGACTGGTGTTTTGATTGGTTTTACTGATCTACTTCTTCTTCTTCTTCTTCTTGCGATCGCATCTTTGATGATTACACCGTCAGACGAGTTCTCATGATGAATTCGACTGTTGTTTGAAGTTCCTCTTTAACTCCATATAGCTTTGAGTTTAGTGTTGAGTCATTGGGCCAGTACATCTTTCTTAACTGGTCATACAGAGGACAGTCCTGTAGAACATGCTCAGCAGTTTGTTCGTTTAATCCACATGTGCACAGTGGTGAAGCAGACAATCGTAGCTTGTGCATGTGTTTATTCAGTTTGTTATGCCCTGTCCTGAGTCGAAAAATAGTTATCTGTCCCCTGCCGGTCGAGAGTGTGATAGTCGTCTTTGGGTTGGTTCTGTTCTCTTCTGATAGTCTGGATAGCTCTCTTTTTCTCAAAGTATGTGACTTCATTATCTTCTTGTTCACATTCTCCTCCCTTTTTGCAAGTTTATCTGCCTTTTCATTTCCGGGTACACCACAATGAGATGGTACCCACTGAAGTATGGTTCTCTTTTTGGCAGCTACCTTGTTTAGTTCATTTCTCAGATGCGGGAGTTTACCACCCTTGAGAGCTTGCAGGACAGACAGTGCATCTGTGAGGATGACTACCTGGTGGCAGTCAGAGTTGGTGTTATAAATCATATTTGCAGCTTGCTCTAGAGCTTGAACCTCAGCTGTATAGTTGGAACAGAATTTACCAGTGGGAATGTGCCTAGTCTCATAGTGGTTGTCAGGATATGAGATAAAGATACCGGCACCTCCATTCCTAACAGCATTAGTTGCTGATCCATCTGTATAGGCATGTATCCATGATTGATCGGGATAGCTTTCTTGGATCATACTCAATGTAGCAGTTCGTTTTTGCAGATCATTATACTCACATCCACTTGTGAGACCACTGACTGATGTATTAATTTGGAGGGCACTGCTGGCCTGCTCCCATGGTACAGGGTATAGGGTGGGCTTCAGTGGTGTTGTCTTCATGGATAGGTCTTCTTGATGCTGTCTTATAAGTCTTTTCCCCCGATGCACAAAGCTGCTACGCTTTAGATGTCCCAATGCCAGATCATCTAGTCTTGCCTTCATTGGGTGCATTGGCATACTGTTGTACTTTTCCATCTGGATCATGGTTTTTGTGTCTCTTCTATGGGACAATGTCTGTAATCCAGCAACCTTCTGCATCTCTGTTATTGGTGTAGTTTTCATGGCTCCTGTAATGAGCCTGAGAGCTTGATTTTGCACCTTGTCCAAAGACTGCAGATGTGAGTTAGCAGCTGATGACCATGCTGCTGAGCTAAACTCTAAGTGTGGTCTTATTACTCCATTATAAATCTTCTTTAGATTTCGTTCATTTGCTCCCCAGTTGGTACCTGCTAATTTTCTGAGTATGCCTAGTCGTCTTCGGGCCTTTCCTTCTGCGTTTTCAATATGCTTATTCCATGTAAGCCTTTGGTCAAATGTCACCCCAAGATAGGTGGGGTAGCTTTCTTCCTTGATCACGGTTGTCCCTAGGTGTATGTTAGCTGATTTGTCCTTGGGGGCGAGGGAGAACAGTGTTGTGGAGGTTTTGTC
Organism: Oreohelix idahoensis; assembly: GCA_024509875.1. Taxonomy (NCBI): domain Eukaryota; kingdom Metazoa; phylum Mollusca; class Gastropoda; order Stylommatophora; family Oreohelicidae; genus Oreohelix; species Oreohelix idahoensis. The sequence continues at coordinate 370,641 of JAMPIV010003977.1, read as the reverse complement.
TGTGTTTATTGTGATAAGCCATTTCTCTGCCCATGACACTAGCATGTCTGCTGCCCACTGCATTCTATAATTTGCTGTGGTGACATTTTCATCAGCGCACCAGAGTACTAGGTCATCTGCATATACGGCAGCTTTAACTCCTGCAGGGAGATCTTTCACCAGGTCATTGATGTAAACAAGGAAGAGTGTTGGGGAAATTACTCCTCCTTGAGGTACCCCCTGATGGAGCAACACTTTTCTGCTCTGCAGACCGTCAAGAGTGACTCTAGTTCTCCTGTTATGCAAGTATGACTGGATCCATTTCATCATGTTGCCTTGGATTCCACTTCTCCTAAGTTTTGCAATGAGGCCATCTTTCCACACCTTGTCAAAGGCCTGCTTGAAGTCGACCCAGATCATTAGGACCTTTTTCTTCTCCTGGAAGGCATCTTCTATTGCTTGAGACAAGTAAGTAACTTGGTCTTCTATACTGTAGCATTCTCTAAATCCAGCTTGTTCCAGCACCAGGATCTGCTCAGACTCTAAATACCATTTCAATCTGTGGTTGACTATTCGCTCCATAGTCTTCCCAACACAGCTTGTGAGACTGATTGGCCGGTAACTTGCAGCCTCGGTCTTACATTTCCCTTTCTTTAGTATGGGTATTGTGATGGTCTGATCTACTAAATGTGTCTTCTGTTTTCACCACAAGTCTTAATATTTGTTGTAACAGGCCATGAAAGGCCTATAAAGACCTCAATTCTAATCTAACAAAATATTTGTAATCTTTGATGTAACAGATTATCATAGCCATTAACATTTTATTCTAGTCTTGACATGAAGAAGTATGGGTATTCCCCATGGCAGATACTGCCGTAGCAGATTGAAGTGTTAGAGACTTCACCTATACTAGGTCTGAGCTTCATGATTAGTTCACTGCCATTGCTGTCCTTAACTCAAGAACAGAGTCAGGTACCTGTGTTTACAGCTGGGTTGACTAGAGTATGATGCAACCTGGTTTTGAATCCAGTACCTTTGCAAATGAGAAGAACATAACACTGTCCCTCGGATGCTCTACTCCAGGGGTCCCCAAACTTTTTTTAGGCCCAACCCCTCCAATGGAATTCTTGATCCTTAATCGACCCCAGGCAAAAATTAAATAAATAAAAGAAGGAAGTGATGATAGAGGCACAATAAATTAACATTATCTTTTTATTGAACTGGTTACATTCTTTAAAAGGAAGGATGTGGCTGATAAACATTAACAAGGGCTTTGATATTTTGATTGGAGACTGGTGAGTTTTAGTTGTAAGTCACCAAGCTCTTCCAGGTTCAGCCTGTTCCTTTGCTTTGATAAAACTCTATCCGTGTGGCTAAAGTCTGCTTCAGCCATGTACAAAGTTGGAAATGTAAGTAGAAACAGTTCAACTACCGCAGAAAGCCAGTTGTTTTTTGTAGCAGTATTTCCAGATGTAAAATTAAGTCACAGCAGGCATGTATATTTCTTATATGATTGTCAACTTTCAACCCCAAAAATTTAATTGACCCCTATGGATGACCCCCACTTTGGGTCGATATCGACCACTTTGGGGACACCAGCTCTAGTCTAACATAGCTACATAATTTAATGGAGACTTGTAATATTAAGTGCAACAAATAATGTTGGTTACAGTTGCTTAAGTGATAAATTCTGACGTTGCAATTAATATGCCTACTAGTAAAAATAGAGGTGAAAAAAGATGTTAGCAGTGTATAGGACATCAACCAGCAAATAACATCACATGGCAGAGCGTATTCTAAAATCCCCAGAGTAAAAGAAACAGCGGGAGACCCACAAATACAATGGAGCTAGAGACAGATATAAAAATAATAAAGAAGACATAAACAGCTTGAACATAGTAAAGGCTTGGTATGAAGAAAATGTCGAAATCTTGACAGCAACTAGGTCAAGCTTTGACAGGTGGAGGTGACCTGTTCCCTGACTCACTGCTTTTTCCTTCCCTGACTCAAAAGCAGGGTCGGGTACCCATTAACATATGGGTAGACTGGAGCATGATGCCACCATGTTTTGAACCCTGCACCTTTGCCCGCGAGAGACCAGCCCTCTTACCACTGTGCCAGTTAGACACATTGTGGGGTAGGAGGAGTTAATACAGTGAAACATTCTGAGTACAGTTATTTGTGTCATTTTATTGCCTGACAGACCCTGTATTTCTTCTTCTACTTCATCGTTTGTCCTGAAAAGGACGTTGGTTGCATTGTGTCTGTTTACGCCGGAGCTGCGATATCTGCGCCTTTCGGCCGACACATCCAACTTCAGCACGGCATTTTTTGGGACCGGGTTTGCCTTCCCTCTTCGATCCCTACTCTCTCAGCCAGACTGCTGTGATGCAGCCTGTTTCCAGGATCACCACGTGGAGGTGGAGTAGGGTCTTGGTCATCTCTGGTTCGCTGACCCTGACGCAAGCTTGGGTCGCTGACTGCATTCTTTTTTGCTGCATCTTTGGGTCCCTAGACCCTGTATTTAACAGTGTACTTGTGTTTTCTTATTGTTCGGCTTGTTCATTATTTTGCTTTCTTCATTAGTTGCTTACAGATTTTCACTTATCATGTTTGATTCCTATGAAGTTGCTTTTGTGTATATGTATATAAAAGATTTTGAAACTGAATTTGTTTGCGAGTGCCTGTTCATGACTTTGTAAATTCTTGTGTAAATCTTTGAAGCTGCTGTATTCAAATCTTGACGTAATGTTGTAGCGGGGCAGATATTTTTGTTAAAGGTGAAACACAAGATAGGGCTTTCATTGTCTCTGTACATGCCATTTGAATTATAGACGTTCATCTCTTTTAAAATCTTTATGAAAATGGAGACACAAATTTATTTGGCCAGTCCGTGCTAAAATATTTTTTGTTGTTGTTGAAGGGATTGTTCTGTCAGTTTCAAACTTGTTATTGAAACTGTTGAAAGAATAGGACTATGCTAATAATCATTTGTTTAATACAAGTATTTTTCCTTAAGTGAAAAGCATTCAGCCAGTGAGGTAACAATATAATTTAAATGAAAATTGTATTACAGGTTTGGGAATCTCCTATCCAGTGTCCCTAATTTGTAATGCTCAACAACAACAAAATGCTCCAGATGAATAAATCTAAAGTTAGCAAATTCCTTTGCAGCTGCGTCGTTTTATGACACATGCTGTTTTCAGTATTTTTTAGTTTTCCTTTGAGCTCCTTACGAAGCATGGAGCCATGACTAGCAGGTCAACAGGAAACCTGCAAGTAGTCACATTCTCTTGTAGCGGTGGTTTCTGTGGCCATTTGTTTTACATGATGACGTTGCCAGCCCCATGCACTGTCTCGTATTAATGGCAGTGTGTGACACGCCTTTCACTCCTAGGTTCAGGCTCAAGGAATCCCTGCTGGGTTTTCCCACTTCCGAAGGGTGACGAAGAGGGTAAATTCTCCTAACTCGACAGGTCTGGAAAAGATTGTAAGGAGATATTTGGTCTCTCGCTACCGTCGTCCCCTTCTCAGTTATCTATTATTATTATTCTTTAAATTATATTATATTTTACGAGCCCCCCCTCCCTTATAAAGGAAGATAAACATAGACAATATTCAACATCTAATGGAAGGAACAAAGCGTGGGGTACAGTATATACACCCAATTGGTTTATTGCAATAAAGTGAATAGATGGTGAATGATAGTATTGTCGATGGAATTAGTGTCTGCTGTATGTATTATGTGTCTCACACTTCACGTGTTTTTCATCATGGATGACTAAACTTTGTGGCATTGATTAGGTGAGTTTCCTTTGTCGTGGACTTAGCTTTTCAGCCCCCGGCTGATAGTGAAGTGTGGTTAGTTCTCCGGTCTCCTGACGTTGCCCCGGTAGGTCTTGAATGGTTCGGATTTGCCTTCTCTGTGCTCGACTCCGTATTCTGCGCTGAGATTGGACTGTCGTGCAAGGCTCCACCATAGACTACTCAAAGATGGACGCTAACCCGCAATTAGACACGTGGCTTCAGTGCTTTTAATGCGAGAATTCGCCGATAATTGGGTTAGACCTAGCTGTCTCAAGGGTTCCGGGCAAGTGAAGATTGCTCGTGTTTGGCGCACTTTTAGCGGGACATTTCCGCTTGGACACGTGATCCATAGCGTGCATCATGTGACATTAGCGTCAAATAAACGCTCCAATCAATAGCGTTAAAAGTCACGTGGGGTCTTCCTAAAGTGGCATAAACTGGTTTTATCAGCTTAAGCAGTCTTAAATTAAAACAGGTTCCTAGCTACCGAGGTCATTGGTCAACAATGACGTCGTATCTAAAAATAGCGAGGAGAAAATACTGAATGCTAGGAGAATTTCCGCCAGTGACAATTCCCGGGACTTTGCGATCATGCATTGAGGATGAGAAAAAAAAACGATGTCACGTAAATAATAAAAAAAATGAAGAGAAGATTGGGCAAGTTGTCACACAAGCCCCTCCTCAAGTTTGACGTTCCGTCCAACTCCTCTTGTCCTGTCTTCCTCTTCTTTTTCAGTTTCTCATATCTCCTCGGTTGCGTCCGGATGTCTGCTCAAAAAATCTGCCCCTACGTTGTTCTTCCCAGGTATGTATTCTATGTGAAAGGAATATGGCTGCAACAGGAGTGACCATCTCATAAGCCGGGCATTAAGGTTCTTCGACGCTGCAAGAAATATCAACGGTTGGTGATCACACTGCACCGTGAACTTTTTCCCGTATAAATATGGTTGAAACTTCTGCACAGCCCATATTAGCGACAGACATTCTCGTTCGATGGTAGAGTAGTTCTGTTCAGCAGGGTTCAATTTCCTACTAGCATATGCGATGGGGAATAGAGTTGCAGAAGGTCTATCACTAGGCTGCAGGAGAGTGGCTCCTATCCCTATATTGCTAGCATCTGTTCGCAGCGTAAAGTTCAGAGTTAAGTCAGGCAGTCGCAGAATTGGCCTAGCTGTGAGTTTCTCCTTCAGCAGCGTGTAGGCATTTTCGCACTCCGCTGTCCAGGTTACTTTGTCCGGGTTCCCATTCTTGGTTAATGCGGTCAATGGCGCACTCAGGGTATTAAAATCTTTAATATATCTCTGGTAGAAGCCACATAGAGACACAAATGACCTTACATCCTTTTTAGTCTGGGGTCGTGGGGCCCGCTGTAACTTCTCAATATTACGCGCATCTGGGAACATGCATCCATGCGAGATAGTGTGTCCCAGGAATTCTAGTTGCTCGCAGGCAATTTGACATTTTGTAGGGCGAGCGGTGAGTCCTGTTTCTCTAAGTCTTTCGAAGAGTAGGGAAACTGCGTCCAGGTGCTCCTCAAAGGTGTTCGTGGCAATAAGTATGTCGTCCATGAAATTACTTATCCCAGGGTGGTTCAGGGGTTCCAGTAGCTTCCTCATCATACGAGTAAAGACGCTTGGGGCGTTGCTTAGCCCAAATGGCAATACATTAAACTCGTAATGGCCTTCAGAAGTACTAAATGCTAACATATGTCGAATTTCCTCTTTTACCGGGATCTGGTAGTACCCTTTGCTAAGGTCTATCTTCGAAAAGTATCGTGCTCTACTCAGCTTGGTGAAAAGCTGATTCTGATCCGGTAAGGGCTCCGCTTGAAATTCCGTTACAGCGTTGAGCCTTCGGTAGTCTATGCAGAGGCGATGTTCTCCTGTGGATTTTCTAAGCAACACTACACTCGCACTATAAGGCGACTCTGATTTTGAGATAATATTTTCCTTAAGCAGGTACTCGATTTCCTCACTCAATGCCTTTGCTTTAGCATAAGGAACAGGATAGTTCTTAACTCGTACCGGGGCGAGGTCTGTTAGCTTCATATCAAATTCTATCAGGTTGGTCATGCCAGGTTTATCCGTGAGTGTACTAGTGTGTTTTCTCAACAACTGTTGAACCCGTGCCTGCTGATCCTCCGTTAAAGTTGAACTAATCTGAACATCTTGATGAGTTTCGCACTGACGAAGAGGGTATTCACAGGAGGTCAGGGGTTCTGCCTCAGTTTCCGTCGCAATAGCCAGTGTCAGGAAATGTGCTGGTTCTGCACACTGGTCTTTCATAATATCGCTTCAGCAGGTTTATGTGGTAAATTTTCTGCTTCCCCTTTATGGCAATCTTGTAATTGGTGCGCGACATTTTCTCAACAATTTTATATGGACCTCTCCACCCGATTTGCAATTTATTATTGCTACTGGGCAGGAGTAATAATACCTGTTCTCCTACTTCTAGCTCCCTATCCTTCGCAGTGCGGTTGTAGTAACGCGCATGTTTACGACGGGCACGGCGTACATTTTCCTTTGCCAGTTCCCATCCTGTTTTAAGGCGTTGGGTCAACTCCTTCACGTATTGGGATGCAGAGGTGACCGTCTCATCAGCTTTATCATCTGTCCAAGTACGTAACAGTGCCTCTAAAGGTCCTTTTATAGGTCTACCAAACAGCAATGTGGCAGGAGGCATCCCAGTAGAATTGTGGGGTACTTCGCGGTAAGCAAATAGTGCTGCGGGTAAGTATTGATCCCAGCTCTCTGGTTTTTCCTGCGCAAGTTTCCGAAGGATGGAAATAAGGGTCCCGTTAAACCGCTCCACCTGGCCATTTGCCTGGGGGTGGTAGGGAGAGGTGTGGATATGTCGGGCCTGAAATATCCTAAACACTTCCTCGGTGAGTTTTCCTCGGAATTGGGAACCATTATCTGTCAGGATCTGTGACGGAAACCCTAGCCGAGTAAATATGGTGAGCAGAGCCTCAGCAACATGCTTAGAATCACAGGCGGGCATAGCAATTGCCTCTGCCCACATGGAGCAACAATCCACTAACGTGAGTATATAACTGTTTCTCTTTTTTTGCTACGAGTAAGTGGACCCACAATATCCACCGCTACTCGTTCGAAGGGTGTGCCCAAGATTGGCATTTCTCCCAGAGTGGCTGGGGCCGTCCAGTGTTTCGGCGCTGTCCTCTGGCACTGCGGGCATGATTTCACATATCTCTGGATATCGGCGTTGATACCTGGCCAATAATAATGACATGAAATACGCTGAATCGTGGCACTTATGCCCATGTGGCCACTAAACGGAAGGGCATGGCCCATTTCTAGGACCTGGGCTCGGTATGCTGATGGAACCACAAGTTGCCCATGTTCCTGTCCTCCATTTCCTGCTTTCCGATGCAACAGCCCATTTTTCTTGTAGAAGTCTCCCTTTTGGAGAGGAGTGTGCGCTCTCGGTAGTTTTTTGTAGCAGGGTGCTAGAGATTGATCCTCCGTTTGTGCCTTTTTTAATTCCTCAGGAAGGATGTTGGGTGGGGATTCCAACTCCGTATTCCGTTTGGCCTGTCCTCTAGTGGTGACAGCCGCCACAACCAGAGGGTGAATGGGTTCTCCCAAGAACACATACCTACACCCTAAGATCAAGGGATAAATAGGGTCGTCCAAGATCGCTGCACGGATTTCCCCAGTCACATATTTTGATTTGACCTTAATCTTGGCTATGGCCAAACGCATAGGTGCTGCACTTTTAGTAGGTCCTTGTATTTCTATAGTGTCTTCTGTCATCTGGTCAGGCTTGACTAGGGATGCACAGACAACTGCGTCGAATGCAAGGCCTGTATCATAAAGGCAGGTCACCTCTTGGTCATTTACGAGGACTGTCTCAACGACCGGGGGATGTCGGGGTTTGTCCAGAGGTTCTTCCGGTCCATTTCCCCTTGCGGCACTTTTACGTAAGCAGGCAGCATGATGAGGTGGGTTTTTCCGGTTGCACTCCTGCGTATTGTGGGTGATGGTTCTACAGTGCTTACACCATTTTTCCCCTTGCCTCTGCTGCTGGAAATTAGATCTCTGAGTAGTCTTGTAGTCTGGCTTGTCATGCTTTTTGAAGTTAGTATACGGTGGTTTCACTTGGGGGTCCATGTGTGACTGAGCTGTCTGTCTAGGTACGTAATCTGGTTGTTTCCGTCTGGGTGGTGGATTCTCTGATAGTGCTGCCTGATATCGTTCCGCTAACTGGACTATGGATTCTAAAGTGCTGGCCCCATTCTCTGTCAGGAATCTTCTCATGTCGGAAGTCATGGTGTCCTTCAGTTGTTCGATCATGACCATTTCCTTCAGGCCTTCCCAATCATGAGTAAAATTCCCTAGGGCACCCCACTTCTCCACGTAGGAATCCAGTCTCGCAGCAAACTGAGCAAAGTTCTCTCCGACTTCCCTCCTAGAGTTACGGAACCTCTTCCTATAGGCGTCAGCATGTAGCTCATAACGAACCAATAGTGCCTTTTTCAAAGAGTCGTAGTCATCCTGTAAACCTGGAGGAAGCTTGCTATACACGTCATAAGCAGTTCCTCTAAGCCCTTGCGACAGTTTCAGGTTCCATTTGCTCTTCTCCAAACCAAACGTGGTGGCAAACTTCTCAAATTTGTCGAGATACCTATCGATCGAGTCGGCTTGTTCCGAGAAAGCTTCAAATGGAAACGTCAAAGGTCCCAAAGTTGACATGAGTGAGGATGGCAAAGGTCCGGTGCCCCCTGCGTGCAAGGAAGGCATATCATCTGACCGTGGCGATAGGTTGCCTGAGGAGGTAGATGCGGTCGCACCGGCTACTGGTTCAACTCTTTGAGCTTGTCCCTGCATCTCTAACTGCTTCATCTTCAATGCATGCTCGCGTTCATCTCTCTCTCGCTTCTTTCTCTAGCGTCTACAGCTTTTATCCTCTCATCTATTTCTGCTAACTTTATTCGCTCTTCTCTTTCAGCTTTCGCTGTTTCTCGAGCGTAATACTTATCAGTCTCGACACTGACATAATTTGCAAGGTCCACCCCACTATAACCTAGATCTCGACCGGCCTCCCCTAGTGCTGCCTTAAGCTTAACTATTTCAGCCATCTTTTGCAGTTAAAGTCCACACTGAGTAAGCTAGTGCTACCTTCCAATAGTATTTCTAGCAACAAGTAAATACTAATTATTTATCCGACTGCTGTAGAATGAAATTACTACAGTTATGGAGACTTAAGGTCTGTAATTCAATGAAATACAAAATCAAGAACTAACTTAATTAAACACAACATATATAAAGGGATTCACCAATCAATGCCTGAATTTCTAGAAAAAATGTTTTCTGTCTTTCTAGAGCTCACTGTGTGAAAATACATGTGTTAAAATGGTATACTGTAATGACTGAATGGATGATACTATCCCAGAGGTATGATAAAATACATAAGTTCAAATCCCGGACCGAGACACCAGTGTCACGTAGCGTTTAAAGGATAAGAGAATTATTTAGAGGAAATAATAGATCTGATGTGGAAGATTTGGCTCAAGGAATCCCTGCTGGGTTTTCCCACTTCCGAAGGGTGACGAAGAGGGTAAATTCTCCTAACTCGACAGGTCTGGAAAAGATTGTAAGGAGATATTTGGTCTCTCGCTACCGTCGTCCCCTTCTCAGTTATCTATTATTATTATTCTTTAAATTATATTATATTTTACGAGCCCCCCCTCCCTTATAAAGGAAGATAAACATAGACAATATTCAACATCTAATGGAAGGAACAAAGCGTGGGGTACAGTATATACACCCAATTGGTTTATTGCAATAAAGTGAATAGATGGTGAATGATAGTATTGTCGATGGAATTAGTGTCTGCTGTATGTATTATGTGTCTCACACTTCACGTGTTTTTTCATCATGGATGACTAAACTTTGTGGCATTGATTAGGTGAGTTTCCTTTGTCGTGGACTTAGCTTTTCAGCCCCCGGCTGATAGTGAAGTGTGGTTAGTTCTCCGGTCTCCTGACGTTGCCCCGGTAGGTCTTGAATGGTTCGGATTTGCCTTCTCTGTGCTCGACTCCGTATTCTGCGCTGAGATTGGACTGTCGTGCAAGGCTCCACCATAGACTACTCAAAGATGGACGCTAACCCGCAATTAGACACGTGGCTTCAGTGCTTTTAATGCGAGAATTCGCCGATAATTGGGTTAGACCTAGCTGTCTCAAGGGTTCCGGGCAAGTGAAGATTGCTCGTGTTTGGCGCACTTTTAGCGGGACATTTCCGCTTGGACACGTGATCCATAGCGTGCATCATGTGACATTAGCGTCAAATAAACGCTCCAATCAATAGCGTTAAAAGTCACGTGGGGTCTTCCTAAAGTGGCATAAACTGGTTTTATCAGCTTAAGCAGTCTTAAATTAAAACAGGTTCCTAGCTACCGAGGTCATTGGTCAACAATGACGTCGTATCTAAAAATAGCGAGGAGAAATACTGAATGCTAGGAGAATTTCCGCCAGTGACAATTCCCGGGACTTTGCGATCATGCATTGAGGATGAGAAAAAAACGATGTCACGTAAATAATAAAAAAAAAATGAAGAGAAGATTGGGCAAGTTGTCACCGACCCAGCTCTAATGGGTACCCTCCGAAGAAGGCGAGTATCTGCCTGAATGGCGTGTGGACACCTGTCATTGTACAGGGAAAAAAGGGATACTCGCATAAACATCAGTCTCAGGTTAGATATACTAACCGGAGATTCTCGCCTTGAGTAATAGCAGGTGTACTTTAAAAAAAAACAAAAAACTCCAATTTGTTTTGCTGTGAATGAAGCTTGTTCTATGATGGTTGAAAGTGGTTTTATTTTTTTTTCTTTGTGGGTGCACGAATTAAGAGTTGTCAGACTTAGTAAAATAACATAATATCTCATGAGGGATCATTCTGTACATGTATAGATGTGTTGACTACAGTTGTCATGATGCATTGAGGCTGAGATTGAGCGGTGTTAATATTGCACAGTCAAAGAGACAAGTAGTAGATCATGCAGGTTTCACTCAACGTGAGACACTTGGAAGCCATGAACTTTCCTAGTGAGCCTCTTGTTCTTCTCTCCCCCCCCCCCCACACACACACACACACACACACTTTTATTCACACGTGGATTAAATCTTGTTGTGACTTCAGTGTAAGCTTTTCAAATTAATGATTTTCCATGGTTCTTCAGTAGTGTAGTAGCTAAAACTCGCTTTCTGACGTTGGAAACCCATTTCAATGAGCATGAGGAACTTGAGCTGTGACAGAACAGGCCAGTTAGCAGTAAACTACTAAATTAAAGTGGAATATATCTCCCCTTGGTGCTTAACTCTTTGATTCCGCAATTATTTTCCACCCTGTGCCGTAATTTTAATTCGTGATAGACTAAAAACGACGCTCTTAGCGTTGTTCTGGAGTCAAAGAGTTAATGGCAAATGTGCACATTACCTTACTTTTTTTTTACTTTCACACATTTATATAACCTGTAATATAAATTTGTTGTAGTTTTTGTTTGTTTTTTTTTTTTGTTGTTGTTACATTTACATGGGCTGTTACTTTGTAATTTTCATATGTGCTTACTCTAGTTTAAGAGAAAAAAGTTTAATATATTGGTTGAAAATATTTCTGGACGTTGTTTCCCCCAAATATTTGGGCACGTGAGTTTATTTACAGCACCACATTTATAGTTTTTAATTGTATTCAAATAATTATCATCATCAAGTTCTCTTAAATCAGCAGCAATCTTACCATGAATAAAATGATGGTAGCTCTTTTGACACCATAGCTGTACGTGTTTAATCACTGAGCTCTGAAATTGTTCTTATGATGTTCATCATTGATTACATAAATCATTCTGCACACACAGAAATAAAAAGTACTCCTTCAGCTAACAGCTTTGTAATACGAACTACAGTGCAGTCTGGATACGTAGAAGTACCCTCAAAAGTACCTGAATTTCTACTTATCAAGTGTGCTTGAACATGGATATTTTACATCAGAAGTAAAGCATACAGTAATTATTTTGACCTGTTGTGTACAACTGCTTCTATTTTTAATTATGTCTGCATCTTTTCCAAATTTCAAAAAGCATATGATAGGAAACTATACAGAGCGATACAACGAAAGGCAATCTGATCATCAGAAGTAGCCGTGCCGGTAGTTCTCCCCATCGGCCAAGTGTTTCTGCCCCTTAATCTCCTTCACACTCCAGGGGGGGCGCACTTGGGTCATAACTCGTGTTATCATGTCAGCCTCCTGTTTTGTGCAGAGAATTTAACCCACTCCACTGTCACGAAGTGGATTTAAGTTTAGAGTGTGTCTGAGTGTATAGACAAGACCCTAGTATGAGAAAGACTGAAAACAAATAGATTTAGATGAAAATGATAGTGAAAAGTTGAAACTATTGGCTCTGAGGGTTGAGAACTGAGATTGACTCTCCCCCGCCACTCCGGACGTCTTAGATAGCTATAGCCTCAACCACTTCTAACTACCCTAAGGGGATAAGGTTACTTAAGATCACATACAGCATGATACAGACAACATACAGCTACTGTACGTAAATAAAGTGACTGATCCAGACTACAGTTTAAAGTTTATTTACATACACAAAATCAAATACATGTCAAAGAAATAAAGTGCTTGTAATAGGTACCACAAAGTGATTTTTGTTTGCACAGAAGCACCAAAGAAAACAATGCAGTTTGGAAGCTCTAGGAAAACCATGAAATTGGGTACTTAATTTTTAAAAATCGGACAAAAAATAAAAAAGTTACGGCATTTTAAAATGTGTATGTACTTTCACAAAGTTAAAAAAGTTACATCACACCAACTTCAGAGTGCTCCCGTTTTCTTAAATATAATCTTAGAACCTTCTCTGATAAACAGCATACAGTCTGCAATACACTGATCATATACAGAAAACTATAGGGCTATATCATGAATAATTATCAATATATTTTAGACCAAATATTGCAAATCATTACCAAAAAATGTAGTATTTTGCATGATCATCAATTTTCACATCATATTTCAAAAAATATAACAGGTACAAGCTTTAAATTTGTACATATCAATCTGCTTACTACACACATATATCTCAATTTTTTTTCACAGGATTTAAACATCTATTTGTTCTTGTATAATTTTTTTTAAATGTGTCCAGAGGCCAATTTGTCCCATGGGAAGAAAAAAATGTGAAAATGAAGAAAACATTTTTTTTTTAAGATACTGTCCATATTTCATTTAAAAAAATGTGTAGGCAATAATTAACAACATCTAAACAATAATTAACAACATCTAAACGCTATATTTATTTTTAAACAACTGGTTATTAGCATTTAAAAAGACATTTTTAAACTGGAGGAGAATGATCGTGGTGCACTCCTTCCCTGCGAGAGGTCAATGACGTCTCAAAACCTAAATGCTTCAGAAGTCCAAAATACAATTCTTTGATATTTCCTAAAAGTTTAATGTCCTTATCATTCAATATTAATTTTCTGTATCTTAACTGAGCCTTAAGATTTCTATTCTAAGGGCATTTCGTCCTTTACAAATTGTATCCACATCCTCCTTTGTGGTGCACAGACCCCTATGGCTAATGATTGTGTTATATAACTCTAACTTCTTCTCTGCATTCTTAACATCTTTCTCTTTTTTCCTCCTATTGTTGTCAGTTATTCGCTGTTTGATTTTTTTCTTTAACTGCCCTCTCTGATTCTTTACTTCGTTTCTTCCATTCCAGTCTATTAGTATTATAGTATTACAATACTCGTGTTTAGGGTTAACACTAACTTTAGGGTTAACACTAACCCTAATCCTAAACCTAACTGCTACGAAAGAACACATAACTACACATATTCACTATGGAGCAAAAAGGTACGAGTAATAGGAAATTACAATATTATATTACAATATATTATATATAGCTACCGCCGCTCCTATTTTATGAAAGCTGTTTATATATATATTTCTTCTTTTCGGGGAATTTTAAGACTATCAACTATTGGCTGCGAGTCCGGACATTTCAGTACAGCATCAGCAGCTTTAATTATGGCATTGTCCGGTCTCCTAGCCTTGACTCGATATGTCGGCAAATGGCTTTGGCCTTGCGATATCCTTCGCTTTTGAGATATAATTCACCCTATTATGTTGCAAAATAAAACCTTCATTCAATTACACATTAATCAAAAACATGCATTTTTTATTCAGATTGGTAACTTTCTTAGCTTTTCAAGCTCGTGAAATAATTAGATTGATGCGTGAATGTCTGAAGTGTTGATAACACATTCATTTCACGCTGTTACAACAACTATGTGATCGTGTTAAATTGCTAAATAATATTAAAACTATTGTAAAGTTTACATTTAAAGTCCAAAACATTCTTAATAAGTGATATACTTACGTATAGTCATCTTCAAATCAGAAGATGTGATGAAGTTTGAGCACGAACCAACGTAAGTGGCATGCCGAGTTTGATCAACATAGGGACTTATCACGGTCGATGTAACAGCCTCGCTCTGCATTTTTCGCTAAAATTCTTGACTGAGAGAGCGTTACTAAAAGTCAAATCGCTTCACCAGCAAACATCAAAAGTCTTTGATATTTTACAGGAATAAATAAAAATGGCTCCCGAATCTTCTCATACCATGCAAGGAATTATAACACAACTTAAAATGTCAAATCTTGTAAAATTGCGACTTCACTTCGATTAGGTACCCCAAACCGCCCGCTTTTTTGGTTGACAACGCACGAAAGTTGAGAAAACTGAGGAAAATTCGTCAAGTTTAAGTCGTCGCTGTCCCTTTGCTATTAAGCGGATTGTAATAAAATTTATATCACGATACTCATTATCCTCTTCTCTTTTGAAATGTATTAATTCCCGAATAATAAAAGTTATTGAAGTATTTTTTTACTAATAAAAACTAACAGCAACGTTACGCGTAGTTTGCCCGGGCGCGCGATCAACTCTCGGCGTTTTTGCCTCACCCCGCTTCATTCAAACGGGTTTCGCTTGACCAGCAAACGTCTGATTTGCATACTATTTTCACCATTATGATGGGAAGATGCATATCTTTAATTTGGTATATTGCAAGCTGTAGAAAACAACGTGGAAGACGTCGATTTCTCAAAGTGAAGTTGAAATTTTACAAGATGTGACATTTTAAATGTTGTTATAATTGTTTGCAATATATGAGAAGATTTGGGAGCCATTTTCCTTTATTCGTGTGAAATTTTAAAGACTTCTGATATTTGCTGGTGGAGCTAATTGATTTTGAGTAAGTCCTGTATCGCTCAAGCTAGGCCTAGAAATTTAGCGAAAAATAGACAGCGAGGCTGTTCCATCGGCCGTCATAACTCCCGATGTCATCAAGATCGAGACGCCACTTTTATTGGCTCATGTGCAAACATCATCACATCTTCTGATTTGAGGTTGACTATACGTAAGTATATCACTTATTAACAATGTTTTGAACTTCAAATGTAAAATTTACAATAGTTTTAATATTATTTAGCAATTTAACACGATCGCACAGTTTTTGTGTAACAACGTGGATTGAATTGTTATCACCGCTTCAGACATTCGCACAACAATCTAATTTTTTCAAGAGCTTGAAAAGCTAAGAAAGTTACCAATTTGAATAAAAAATGCATGTTTTGATTAATTGGTAATTAAATGAAGGTTTATTTTGCAACATAATAGGGTGAATAATGATCTTAAAGCGAATGATATCGGAAAACCAAACGCCAATGGTCGACGTATTGAGACAAGGCTAGGAAACCGGAAAAATACCATAACTTAGTAGCTGACGGTGTACTGAAATGTCCGGACTAGCAGGCACTAGTTGATAGCCTTACCTCGAACATAAATATGTACCGGGTATAAACAGCTTTCATGAAATGCACTTTAAATAGTTCAGACTCGCGTATTCATGTTAATTAATATACATTTTAATTTAAGCAGGCTGTACACTTTTTAAGGTTCGTCGTGATTTTCAGTGCACTACATGTATGATATAATAATGGTACGTGTAATGCTCTATACATGTAAAGAAAACTCACTTCTGGAATTTTACTGTTGCACATGACTCATACAACGATGGTATTAAAAAAAAACATTTTTTAATGCTAGTAACCAGTTGTTTTATCAAAAAATAGCGTTTAGATATTGTTAATTATTGTTTACATGTTGTTAATTATTGCCTACAAATGATTTTTTAATTGAAATATGGACAGTATTTTAAAAAAAAAAATTCTTAATTTTTACATTTTTTTCTTCCCCTGCGACAAATTGGCCTCTGGACATATTTTAAAAAATTATACAAGAACAAACAGATGTTCAAATCCTCTGAAAAAAATTGGGTTGTATTTGTGTAGTATGCAGATTAATATGTACAAATTTAAAGCTTGTACCTTTTATATTTTTTGAAATATGATGTTGTGAAAATTGATGTTCATGCAAAATACTACATTTTTTGGTAATGATTTGCAATATTTGGTCTAAAATATATTGATAATTATTCATGATATAGCCCTATAGTTTTCTTTATGTAATCAGTGTATTGCAGACTGTATGCTGTTTATCAGAGAAGGTTCTAAGATTATATTTAAGAAAACGGGAGCACTCTGAAGTTGGTGTGATGTAACTTTTTTAACTTTGCGAAAGTACATACACTTTTTAAAATGCCGTAACATTTTTATTTTTTGTCCGATTAAAAAAAATTAAGTACCCAATTTCATGGTTTTCCAAGAGCTTCCAAACTGCATTGTTTTCTCTGGTGTTTCTGTGCAAACAAAAATCACTTTGTGGTACCTACTTCGATAAATCGACGTCTTCCACTTTGTTTTCTCCAGCTTGCATTATACGAAATTAATGCTATGGATCTGACCCGCCTAATGGTGAAAACTGTATGCAAATCAGACGTTTGCTGGTCAAGCGATCCTCATTTGAATGAAGCGGGGTGAGACGAAAACGTTCGGAGCCGTAGCAAACTACGCGTAACGCTGCTGCTTGTTTTTATTAGTAAAAAAATACTTCAATAGCTTTTATTTTTTTTTAATTAATACATTTCAAAAGAGAAGAAGATAAAGAGTATCGTGATATAAATTTCATTACAATCTGCTTAATAGCAAAGGGACAGTGACGACTTAAACTTGACGAATTTCCCAAAGTTTTCTCCACTGGCAACAGCTCAAAGCGGGCGGTTTGGGGTACCTACTTGTAAGCACACCTGAAAAAACAATCAAGCACAGGTAAAAATGATTTATCATCAACCCAACACTTCACCCACAAGTTACACCTGTATGGGGAAAAGAAGTTAAGATTAAACAACCACACTGAACTTGGTGGGGTCTCGGATTTTGAAGTCTTTGCAGAGATTGTGTAGACAGTTCGTAGGATTTCCAGCTGACAGGTGAAATTATAATTTAGAATACTAAATTATAATTTCACCTGTCAGCTGGAAATCCTACGAACTGTCTACACAATCTCTGCAAAGACTTCGTTTCTACACAGCCTATTCTAAAAACTCCCGAATACTACTCCACAACTAACTTCCTCACTAAAACTTCAGCAGCTGTCCTCTGCTATGATCTTTAACAAAACTCGTTATCAGTTCTGTCTTTCTGCTCTAACATCTGTAGAAGGTATTGTAACTCTGTTTCCCTCCACAAATAGTGTAGCTGACGACTAAGGTTTAAAGACTGGATACTGGACTTGAAATGTAGCTGCTTCACTACTGACAAATCTGGATTCACCTGCCCGGTTACCCCTCTCTGGGTTTAGGGCCGTCCGCTTTATTATGGCCGAATTTACACGAACCCAACCTCCAGGCATTGTGCCTCCTTTCGAGTTGGTATATCGAGCTTAGAGCTCGTGATTTAAACGATGAACACGTTCCCGCTGAAGCATGGAGACTTTACTGCAAAAAGAACTGTTTCATTCCTTCTGATGCCTACTGGCTTGGCGCCGGTACTACCGTGTCACCAGTTCTCTTTCGCCTCTGGCGTTGCCTCGTCTCTTCTACTCCTGAGAAGAAAGATCTTTCTTGGCAAGCTGCAAGGTCGAAATGGCACCCGTAATTGCGTGCCGTGAAACCGTTTTGCTGTGGGACACATAATACAGCAATTATACCACACATCAACTTAACATGTCTTTAGCATCTATCTTCCTAACACCCCTGTCTATTCCCGCTCCAGCAACTACATAATATTTATGCTCCAAAAAGTCAGCTCCCCAACACAACTCCCTTCTCTTTTCTCAGTCCGATTCCAAAGTAAACATCACCCAGGTAATACCCTCGGTCTGGTAATCAACTCGCAGACCGGCTGACCTAAATCCTATGGTTCTGCATGACTAACCACGAGTCACAACAAATTTTCACTGAGGACCTACCTGTCCAAAAATACTTTGGGCTACTACTACTAAAAGGATCAACACCAAAATAAAATTAGACCTCTCTAGGAATCATTAAAATTAATCACATCCCAAAATGTAATAAACAATTATTCCTTTATCAGAAATAAAATTTCGTCTCTCGTCTTCTGATTACACAGTACAACAGTGCACAATAAAACCGTATATCCTTTTACGCTAGCATATACATACTGCCAAAAGTTATACACAAAACCATATTATCAATTAAAACCCCGTAGTTACAAACACGTGCTCCCACATTCTCACAAAGTTACTTCGCTCCTCCTCATCCCTCTGAATATCGTCCCGAATTAATATTCATTAAATAACAGCACCCATGTGCTTACAATTTCACAACTCCACTCCCGTAACCTATCAGAATTAAACTCTCAATGAAATGCAATACACGCGCTCCCGAATATTCTGTAAATTTACATAAATCAAAGCTGTGGCTTTCTCCACCGACCTTCTTTGAAATAATACAAAGCATGCCGTATCTCAACTCTTAATCCCTCCTAGATACTGCTATTCCTTCTAGAAAGAATTATATGGACCTCTTACATTCAATACTTTCTCTAAGAACATAATTGATGGCCCTACACGTTAAATTTAGCTTTAAAATTAACTTCCCAAAGAAAACTTACTGATCGAGCTAGAACTCTATTAAGATCAAATAAAAGTACCACGCTAATAACTTATGGCTTACCCAATTCGAATTTCCCACTTAAAGAGCAATCGAAAATTGACTATGGTTACACAGCTGGCAATTTTTCATCAGAGAGGCCGGGCTATGAATCTACGTGAGTATATATAATCAAAACCCCCACGCTGCTCTCGCTGACGTCATTGCGTGCCCAATAATCGCGCTGCATTTCAATACAGTTTGACCTCGGCCAATCCAATTTTAAACAACTCTGACTCATACTGTTACTGCTCGCCAGTATTACGTACATGGGTAAAGGTCACTACCCCCATCCCCCATTTAAACAAAGAATGTACGGGAGTATCGAATGATCTCCTAACCGTCGGGAAATAATGCTCAGCCCTCTACTGCTTAATAAAACAAAAATGGCCGCAATTATTTAAATCCCGAAAATACGTCTATTTGCACGACTCGCTTTAAAGAGAAGAAACCTGGTGCAAATCTGCACTTAACCTAACCGTCATCTCTATAGAAAAAAACTGCAATAAATTCCCTACAAAACAAGACTAAACTCCGCTACTATTCATAGAGAAGAAACATAGTGCAGATTAGATAAAACTCCACCGTTATCCCTCCTTCTGAAACATGGGGTGGATTACATGTAATCCCTCCTAGAAATAGTGTAAATAATGCAAAGAGAAGAGACATGGGGTCTTTTGAAAAAATAAATTACAGTACAGTATCACATCCACCTTGGTTGCAGCTTTCATTCCTGTTTTTCTGTCAGCTGCAGGCAATTGTGAAAGTAACCCTTATGTTGAAAATAAATTACTGTTCTGAATTCCATAGCCCGTTGCGGTTGTTCCACAGCCAGCATGATGCCCTTTCTGCATTTTCACTGAGTCTCTTAAGTGCCCTTGTTCTTGACTGTCTTTTCAAACCCAACAGTTTCAGTAGATCCTACATTGAGGCAGCCACTAGACCTCTTGCACCTACCTCAACAGCCATAACTCTTGCAGTGAACCCGTTGTCTCAAGTCCATGCCCAGATCATTATACTTGGCCACTTGGAACGAGTGTTACTCATCCATCTGGATTCAAACAGCCCGGTCAGCTCAATCATTCATTATAATCTGGTGTGATGATGACGAATGTAGCACTAAAATCTGGCCGCCTTCGAGATCTTCTGACCCCATCGAGGCCAGCTCCTTGACGTGGAGATGGGGCTCAAGTACAGCCATCAGCGGCTGAAAAACCAAGACTGGCCAGGCCCTCCTACACTCGAGCAAGACCACAGTCTGCCCTAGCAAGTCAAGGTGCTGAAGACGGAGGCAACCAGCCAAGAGGCGCACCACAGCAATCAGGATGCCACGCACATGCGCTATGGGAAGTATGCCTATATCTGCAAAACGTTATGGTACTCGCCCTGTGACGGACTCCCAGGCAGGCACAGTGCCGGGCCCTCTGCCTCGGAAGAGCCCAACCCCTACTACTGGGGTCCTTCTCAATTGCCCCGTGGAGCCAGGAGGCATGAGAATAGAGCTACTGGCCAAGCAAAGAAAAGACCATTTAAAATAATGCACTGGAATGCTGAAGGCGTCAATAGTAAAAAAAGACGGCTACAGCAAAAAATTAGAGCTCGAAAATATCTTGAATGAAGAGCAAGTAAAAATGTATGTTGCTTGCAAGAAACCCACCTCAACAAGGACATAGCCTTCAAAATCAGAGGCTACCAGTGCTACCGATCTGACCGAATAGACAGGCGAAAGGGTGGAATACTGACACTCGTGAGGAATAACATCAGTGCATGTCAGCTTGAAACATATATGGACGGGGCGGAATACCAGATGCTTCATCTCAGGACAGAAAGTTCAGAATTCCACCTGCTCAACTACTACTGTCCGAGCGACCGCCCACTGGCACTAGATACAATCCCAGCAAAAGAAAGACTGATTGTATGCGGAGACTTCAACAGCCACTCACAGAGCTGGGGCTATGATCACATGGACAGGAGAGGTGAGGAGCTTGAAAACTGGCAGGATGACAATGGGCTTTTCCTGATTAACCAGCCAATCGACCCACCAACCTTCTACTCGAGATCATGGCACACCACCTCTACACCAGACCTGGCATTCCACTCACCCAGCCTGGAGTGGAACACCACACGCGTTGTAGGGAAACAACTTGGAGGCAGCGACCACCGGCCAGTCTTCCTAATTGTGGAAAATGAACTTGTCAAGGAGAGCAGCACTCTCTCTAGGTGGAACTACAAGAAGGCAGACTGGACAATGTACCAGCACCGTACTAGTATACTGGCTAGAGATCTGACTGTAGACAAAGACATCAATAAGCTAGTCGATGAATTCAGCAGATGCATATTACAGGCTGCTCGTGAAACAATACCTAGAGGGGCTCGTAAGCACTACAAACCATATTGGAATAGTGAACTAGAGCAGCTGCACAACGACGTGGAAACATCTCGAAAGCAGGCAGAGACCAGTCCATGCCAAGAACACCACAATAACTACCAGGAAGCTAAGGCCAAATTTCAAAGGGCCAAGTTGAGGCCAGGCGAAGAAGCTGGAAGGAGAAAACAGAGTCCTTGAACTTTGAAAGAGATACGAGGAAAACTGTGGAAGCTGGTAAAACAACTTAACGATGAAGGTACAGAGAGAAACTCAAGGATTGCACTGTACAAAGATGGAAACATCCTCATGGGAAAACAGGCAGCTGATCACTTTGCAGACTCCTTTGCTAAAGACAACAACATCAAAGTTAGCCCAGAGAAGCAACAGGAGACTCGTGAGAAACAACAATACGCAGGACGAGATGGAACCATACCTGAAGTTATGGAGGCACCAATCACATTCAGAGAACTGGAGCTTGCAATATCCAAATTGAAAATGAGAAAGTCGCCAGGAGTTGATGGAGTGTCCAATGAAATGATTAAGAACTTGGGAACCGCAGCAAAAACAAAGCTGCTGCAGATCTTCAATATCTGTTGGAACTCAGGCAGAGTTCCACAGACCTGGAGGGAAGCAATCATGATACCACTCCTAAAACCAGGAAAAGACAGTTCCACTGCCTCCAGCTACAGACCAATCAGCCTTACAAGCTGCCTCTGCAAAAACAATGGAACGTATCATCAACCTCAGGCTACAGTGGTACCTTGAAAGTGAAAACCTTCTTGTACCACAGCAGGCGGGCTTTAGGCAGTGTTATTCCACCGAAGATCAGGCAACTTACCTTTCCCAAGAGATTGAGGATGCGTTCCAAGATAAGAAACTGGTACTAGCAGCATGGATAGATCTAAGAAAAGCATTTGACAAGGTTTGGAAAGAAGGGCTTCTGAAGAAACTGAGAAATTGTAGAGTGAATGGTAAGATGTACAAATGGGTGAAAGCATACTTGCATAACAGAAGAGCCCGAGTACAACTAGATGGCCTCAAGAGTAAGAAAATTCTACTGCGTCATGGCGTCCCTCAGGGAGGGGTTCTGTCCCCCACACTTTTCCTAGTCTATATCAATGACCTGGTTGCTGAACTACCACATGGAATGAAAGTGGCAATGTACGCTGATGACCTGGTAATATGGTGCACAGATGAGCATGCAACAGTGGCCACCAAACTGCTACAAAGAGCTATAGATGCCTTAACCTCATGGGCAAATAGATGGTGTGTCAGCATCAACACAGACAAGTGCAGCACTACGCTCTTCACCCTCTCTCCCAAACAAAAAACTGGTGTCATCAAGATAAACGAAGAGCTCCTGAGAGAAGATAAACAACCCACCTATCTCGGAGTTACATTCGATGATAGGCTGACATGGAAGCAGCACATCAACAAGGCAGCAACAAAGGCCAGGAGGAAGCTAGCCATCCTGAGAAAACTAAGTGGAACCACATGGTGAGCCAGCGGGAAAATACTTAGTAAAGTTTACCAGCAGGGCATACGACCACACCTGGAATATGGGTCAGCTGCGTGGTGTCCAGCATCAAACACCACATTACCAGCAGATCAAAACACCACATTACAAGAGCTAGATAGAAAATGGGGAGGATACAAGCACTGAGAGAACGCAGAGACACGAAAACCAGTGCTAAGGCAGAAAAGTTCACGGGGGCAAATGAAACAGATCAACGCCTATAGTGGAGATGGAGAAAATGGGGAGGATACAAGCACTGAGAGAACGCAGAGACACGAAAGTGCTAACACAGGCAGAAAAGTTCCTCTGTATGCCGAGCCATCCAATGAAGGACAGATTCCAAAACCTAGCAATGGGGCGACTGAAAAGAAGCAGCTTTATCCACCAGGCCAAACGATTTCGTAGACAAACTTCAGACCTGCCTGAAGTTAACAGCCCTCTAAAGTCTGTGCCAGAACAAACCCCTTGGAGAGAGGAGCATGGACTACCAGTACACATCCACACAAAAGTGAAAGGAATATTCGACATGGATGAACAGAACAGCGTGCAACGTAGGACAGTCACTCTCAGTTTCCTGGATGATGAATACCCACAGGACCTCTGGGTCCGAGTATACACGGATGGGTCAGCACAGAATGCAGTAAAGAATGGAGGAGCAGGAGTGTACATAGAATACCCAAACAACACTAGGGATACGGTCAGAGTACCAACGGGGAAATTCTGTAACAACTATGATGCAGAAGTCCAGGCAATCAAGGTGGCAACTGAGAAACTATTGAACACCAATCTCGGTCCACAGCCTGTAGTATTCCTGACAGATGCAAGATCAGCACTCCAAGCACTTCAGTCCAGAAAATTGCCAGTTATACAGGCCCTACTTTCTGAACTGTGCAACCAGCGCAGGGTCGCCATGCAGTGGATACCGTCTCATTGTGGAATACCAGGAAACGAGAGAGCAGACGGACTGGCTAAAGAAGGTGCTGCAGACGAACAACCGGATGTACCAGTAACGTACCATCAGAAGAAAAAGATGATCAAATCAATCAGAAAGCCACCAACATCAACGCAGGATGACTACCAAGCTATGAACAGATCAGAACAAATAGTCATTCTGCGCCTCAGAACAGGACACAACCGCCTCCGCAGCCACATGTATACAAAATTCAAGATTGGCAATTCAGCCATGTGTACATGTGGACAGGCACCCCAGACAGCGGGGCACGTACTGCAAGATTGCCCCGAATATGATATATTGAGGCAAACCCACTGGCCCAGAGAAACAACACTGGAAGCAAAACTATATGGACCCCTGTATGAACTACAAAAGACAGTGAAGTTTATACAAGAAACAACATTGCAGATATAGACAATATATTTCAAGCGAACGAAAGAAGAAGAAGAAGAAGAAGTGCCTTCCTGACGCTATCGGCTTCGTCTGGGGCTCCAATGCGTTGCTTTTCGTCAGGTACCTCCTCCCGTTAGCATTTAGAGAGATATGATTTCCCTCTCTCCTCTCCAGAATAACCGATGAAGGGGCACTTGGTGAATATATAAAAATGTATGCCTCTGGCTGTAGATCTAGCTCTGATGATGGCACCCTATTCTTCACACCACGACGATTTAACCCGCTACGGGTGTTGGTCTACTGCTTTATTGTGGCAGTATGTAAACAATACCAGGCAACGTAGCCTGTTCTGTATTGGGCAGTACAAGCTAAGAGCTCTAATTCCTAGGCAATTCCACGCTGAGGTATTTGTTTCCTCACGTCATGAGAACTTCTAATGCCTCTCCGTATTGCAGACGTAACTAAGGAGCCAATTACTATGCGCGTACCCTAGTTCTCTTCAATTACGATGTTGTCTCTTGCCTCCCTCTCTGAGAAGGCAAAGTCCGTTGCAGGCTTAGTGTTACCTACCCTTCGCCGTGAATCGCCAGACTTTCAGAATATCCACGAACCTGGCAGACTGAACTGACGCTATTCAATGCAATAAAATTCTTGGACTTGGGAGCACTAACTACTAATTTGGCCCTGCATATATAGGGCCAATTTTCTGATGCAAGACCGACGCGGTGAGGCTTCTTGCATCGTCTCCCAAAATCCGCTTCCAACCCAACTTCTGACGTAATCTAATGACTGCTACATAAATTAAAAATCAAAACCAATCGTACGAGCTTCCCGTTAAATATCATATCATTGTCTTAACTCGACCAATCCACTAGCGTCGAAGAGTTATTCCCCCTGCTGGAACGGGTGGGGGAGGGGGTTCAAAGAAAATAGACTCCGCTCGAAGCTCGCTGAAAAATGTAAGTAATATTAACTAACTATCCTGACCGCCTATCAACAAGAATGACTCACTAGCCCACGTTACAACATGGGTAGGGGTTTTCTCCCATCTCCAACCGAGAAGGGTTGGTGTTGGTGGTATGAGTCATCCTACCGCCATACAGAATAACCTAGAATTAAAACAAATACGAACTAGGACGCATTAGAAAAAAAAAGAACCAAAATTAATAAATGGGACAAGAAATGGGGCGAGTTGAAAATAAAAATTAACAGTAACTCATCACACTGTACCGCTTATAAGGGGCAACTTTGAAGCAGATGTTCAGCAGTCATTTTATCATGGGTGCAGTTACACTGATCGGTAGTTCCTATCTTTAGCTTGTTGAATAGATGGCATCTCAATCTGTTGTGGACAGTGCGGAGTCTGAAGATTACCACTTGTTCTCTTCTGTTGATCTGGTAGTAAGCATCATTCTGTGTGTGACCTGGATGTTCTACATTCCATTTGTTTCTGTGCCTGCTTCTGATAAAACTCTTCGCCTCGTCGAAAGTTATGATTGCATCAGGCTGAGGTAGATGTTAACCTTCTTTTGCCATTCTGTCAGTGTTACTGTCATTTTTGCCTGTATTATAGACGTCAACCTGTTTGATACTTTTTGATGGTCTAAGAGAGAGAACGGTCTATTAACTTTTCAGTGACAGGTTTAATTAGTGGTTATCTTCCCCTTGTCTTATTCATCTATCCTTATAAGGTTCGATGTTGACCTGTTTCTGGGAAATGTCTTAAATAGTTGTCATGTCTTAAGTCGCTATTCACATGACCATATAAGGAGCGGTTTTGCCGCTTGTTTCGGGGAAACGCCCTGGTCTGTATTAGCTTTACTCAGGACTGTGCTTATTGCACATGCGCAGGTTTTTGCGCGCAGATCGAGAGACACTTCCGATCTGAGCAGTGTACCTGGGTTTCTGAACGGACAAGAGGTCCGGAGATTTTCTCTGCCATTATTACGGGGAAATGAAGTCCTTTGTGAGACTGATATGTCAGTGATTCTTCCCCAAGTTTATTCTGTACGCCAAGGATGGCAAGTGTTGTGTTTGGTGATTTTCTAGGATGCTGCCAAGGTAATATGTACACTTTAATCCTCTCGTATGCCTAGATATGCAGACTAGGTGCTGTCTGCACATAAGAACGATTGATATTTTTGAGACGACATTTTTTGAGTAGAGTTCACAGATGATATGATAGACAGAGCCTACTATTTGTACTCTATACAGAAACCAAGATTATACGTCTTATTGTTGAATAGAAGCCCAGCGAAGATTGTACTGTTTGGTACCCGCTATTCAGGCGGTATGTTTGGCATAGATGGATATGCCTTGCTTATGAGAAATAACACAGAGGTTACATTGTTATAGAGGCCCGCTACTTGCGGCCTGATTCTGTCGCAATAGAGGCCCGCCTTTCGCGGCCTATATTCTTCACCAGAAGAAGTACCTGGCGTGTGATGCCAGAAGAGCCATAGACTTTTTGTTAAGCAATTGGGAGCCCGCCCTTGTCGTGCGGCATATTTGCTAGAGGTACCTAACGCTCTTAGTCAGGGGTACCTGAGCTTCAGTATGAGCAGAACGTAGATTGACAGACCATTGTCATTAGCATCCTGATGTATGAGCTGATCAAGATTTGTGATGCCAGATGTTTTCTCCATTACCATGTATGTGATGTCCCTGATCCATGTGCAATTGACTGTGCTGTTGATGCCACCGTATGTCTCGTAATAAATTGTTGAAAAGGTCATCAGTATTACCAACGTTTACTGATTTCTACATGTGGTTGAGTGGGTGCATTGTGAACTTGTCCAAGAGCCTATACGCATTCGTGTCCACCATCTTATCTGACGTCTACTCACCCACACATCATGTCAACCCACACACTTCTACGAGCACTACGCACTTGAGAGCCTGTATGGTGTTTGAGAGAGAGTCAACATTACACCCTGTCAGCGCCTCAACGCTTGGTGACCCAAATATACACCACAACTTTGTACTGTACATGTTTGACCTCCTACATTCAGCATTAACATTCGGTGGCTACATACTACTAGTAACATTCTGGTAGGCCAGACTCGTGGGGTCTCATCTACGAAGTGAACAGTGGTAAATAGGTCAACCACCGACACCAGCTTGGTACTTGGCGCCTCATACTACTAGATGGTCGACAGTTACTGCAGAAGTTGATTTACACTGTGCTACACATATAAACACCTTTCAACACTTTGACAGTCGACGATGTCCATCTGTGTGAACGATCACGTCACGTTGTTTACGTTCGAGCTCCTGTTGTAAACAGTTCCAGCTGTGTTTTACAAGCTACATCTAACAGAAATCCCATTATATATCAACGTTGGATCTTCTGGTCTCAACTGTGTTGGCGAGAATGTCTTAGTAGCTGTACTTTGGAGACCACTTCCTGTTGTCGTCGTTTCTGTAACCTTCGACGGTGGATCTTCTTCCCATTGCTGTCCAGTGTTGTACTTCATTGTTGACTAAAGGCCAGGATTGTACTTAAGATAAGTGGCAGTTTGTTTTTGGAAACTGTACCGTTGTATTGTGTATAACTGAGCCTTCTTTACAACACACTCTATTATATGCTAGCTGTTTATGTTATATGTTCTTTAGTGTGTATATTTCTGCGGGTTTTCGGTTGGGCGGTGTCTGTTGTAGGGTATCCCACGTGACAGAGGGCCTACGACAGCGTTCTTTAGGGAACTTATCGCGAATTTCCCACAGCTGAAATAGCGAGCGACTTCTTGTTGCTTTCGCGATATTGTTGTATTAGTTGTGCCGAGATGTTCTTTCGTCGTTTTTGTGATATTTTTTCTGTTCTTTAGTTTTGCTTTGATTTGTTTGTATTTGTCTGCCTCTCCTTTCTGTCATTTATTTCTTATACACCTTTTCGTTTATAACTATGTTGTCATTCGTTTTGTTTACTTCTTCGCAGTTATCATTACATCCTTTGTAACATATTTCTTTATTTTCGCTTTTTTGTTTATTTGACTTCTGCGAACGTTTTCGGTTGTTCTGTATGCTTGTCTTTGTGTTCATTAACGTTATGCATTGTTGTCATACACAGTCTATATATATATATCTTCTTCTTCCATCCTTAGCCACCAACCGGCAAAGCAGTATGTGGCCAGTACGCCTAGTGGCGTCTTAGGGCAACAACAAATTGATCAATCTATCGCTGTTTCCACCACGCCTAGTGGCGTCTTTGTGGAACAGAAACAGACCAAACAATCTATCGTTGTTTCCGTAATCAGATTGGTTGGCAAGCAGGTGATCAGCCCACTGTGCGAAGTTTTTACGGGATGGGGTAAACAGCCCCATGCCCAACCCTCCTTAGTCGCTTTTTACGACATGCGTGGTAGGGTGCAGTGTTACTATTCTTTGCTCCCCTTTCGGGCCCCGGCAACACACGGGTGTATATATATATATATATATATATACTTGGTCATTCACTATTATTAATATGATGCACTTTAGATATATAAGTAATTAATGGTGATATCATAATTATACAAAGTCTTTGACAAAGACTTGTCTCCCACTGAGACTGGGATAAAAGTGTTATTATTTCAGAGGTATTGATAGCACATTATTAGACAGAATGTCTACATTGGATTACTTTATTGAGCAAGGGAAAGCCCTTGGCAAAACTGATGAGAAATTAGAAGAATTTGCACTTGCTCAATATGCCAAGGCACAGAAGGCTGAAGAAAAAAAGATGCAAATACAAATGGACAGAGAGGCTGAGAATAAAAGATTAGAAAGAGAAGCTGAACAAAGGAAATTGGAAATAGAAGCTGAAGAGAGAAAAGAAAAACAGAAAATGGAACATGAAGAAAAAATGTTAGCTTTGGAGCTGGAGAAATTAAAATTGATGAATATGGGTAATTCTCAAGCAACTTCTAGTAAGACAAATGCTAATACTTATAAAGTAAAATTACCTCCTTTCAACACTGCAAGGGACGACATAACGTTCTAACTTGATAGATTTGAACTTACATGCGTATCGCATAAGGTAGATAAGGAGCAATATGTCGGACAACTGTTGGAAATACTTACAGGTGAACCATTAAATACTATAATAGCAATAGAAGAACCTGATAAGACTAACTATTAAGTTGTCAGAGCAGCCTTATTAAAGAGATATCAACTTAAAGAAGACGATTATCGTCTTCGTTTTAAGACGATGTTACCAGAAACTGGGGTAGAGTTCTCTGACTTTATTACAAAGATACGTCTTACTTTCTCCCGATGGATTGAGCTGTCTAAGACTGAACACACATATGAAGCACTTATGGACTTGTTACTTAGAGACAAAGTAATGTCATCAGTTAATGAGTCCTTTCTTGCCTTTACACATGAACGAAAACCTAAAAACATAAAAGACATGGAACAATATTGTTGCCAGTATGTCACTGCGCACCCACAACAAACGATTAGCAATTCTAAAGTTAAAGAAGGTTTGCCGGTAGCTTCGGCGGCACCATATGGTCCTAATTTTCATGCTAAATTTCAAGGTGCTCAACGCAACTTTGATAGGAAGAGTAGTCGTAACTTCGGACAGGATCAATTCGATCCATCCTGTAATGGTTCTTCTTCAAAGAACTGGAGACGAGCTGACAGTCCTCGTAATTTTGGTTCCAGCAATTTTGGAAACTTTCGCAGGGGTAGCCACAATAAAAACTATCCAACATATCATAATTATTCACGGAGACAACAAAACAAATCTAAAAGATAATTTCATCAAGGATAAAAGGACAATCATAACTTGGGAAAACTGCGGTTCAAACCAACACAATAATTACAGTAGGTCAAATAACAATAATTTCAGAGGAAATAATAATCGCGGTAGATGTCAACACAACAATAATAGATCATGTCATCATGCTAACTGTGCTCAACAAGAGTCATAAGTAGTTAGTAATGAATCGAACAATAATAAAGCTAACTCTAGTGCTATCACTTGTTCTGCTTTCGATTTTGGGAGAGCATCTCAATGCCCCCAATGCACAACACTATTCGAACCTACTACCATATCTACCTTAAGTTGTGGTCATCCTCTACCCGTTCTTCCTGCCGCAGCAGCGCATGATGGGAGAGGATCTCTTATCCTACATAGAGGTCTAGTGAATAATAATCCAGTCTCAGTCCTCTTTGATTCTGGATGCACTACTATTGGGGTTAAACAATCTCTTATAAATCCTTCCTGTGCCACTGGAAAAGTGGTCAAATGTGTGACATTTGGTGGCACAGTAGAAAAGTATTCGACTGCTATCATCCACATAGCCATTCCCTTCGTTACGGGAGATGTCCACGCGTGTTTGCTACCGAATCCTATTGCGGATCTTATCATCAATGGGCGTATACACGGGGTTAAGGAGTGTACCCCGCAGCAGATTGCTGCTTGGGAAGAACTAAATATTCAAGCTGCTAATGCAGTTGTCACAAGAGCACAGGCTCAGAATATGCTTCAGACTTCATCGACCGAAAGTGATGAAATACTTAATCAAGATGATCATTCGGTGATTTCGCGTGACTCTTTTATAAAACTTCAACAAGAGGACACTTCTTTAAAAAAATTCTTCCTTCTTGTTAAAAATGGTGATCCAAATCAGAACACAAATCGCAAATCCTGGATCACTATGAAGAATGGTGTACTAGTGCGTATGGTACAACACTCAGACACGTCTATGCATTCGTAAATTCTTGTACCTAAAAGTATGAGAGTTCGAATTCTGCAACATGCTCACGACTCCCAATGCAATGGTCATATGGGATTTTCACGTACTAAGTCGAGAGTTCTTGCGGCTTTCTTTTGGCCATTTGTAAATAGAGATATACGTGTTTATTTTCGCTCATGCAAAGTATGTCAAGAAGTCAAGTCGAAAGGTCCACGCCATGCAGCACCGATTCAGGCTGCGGACATTTCTATTTGTCCGTTTCAAAAAATGGCAATAGACATTATTGGCCCTTTTAAAATCAGATCAGCCAGAGGACACCTATTTATTCTTACATGCGTTGACATGTGTACACGCTGGCCAGAGGCTATACCTCTTAAGAGCATTTCTTCTGCCGATGTTGCAGATGCTCTTTGGCTGATATTTTCTCGTCTGGGATTTCCCAAAGAAATCTTGTCAGACCATGGCACCCAACTAAAATCGGACACTATGTCACAAGTGATGTCTACTCTTAATATTAAAAGGTCTCTGGGTAGTATCTATCATCCGATGTCTAATGGGTAAGTCGAACGTCTGAATAGAACCCTCAAAAATTTACTTGGGAAGATAACTGAAGATCATCCTCAGGATTGGGACAGAGTCTTACCCGCGGCTCTCTTCGCATATAGAGAGGTTCATAATGAACATACGGGGAACTCTCCATTTGAATGTGTAAGGACCATTGAGTCCAAGTATAAACGCGAAAATCGTGGAACACGATCGCAATTGAGAATATGTAAGGCTGATAGAAAATTAATATGAAACAAATATAAAGGTATGTTATCAGGCACTCGTAGAAAATAAAGAAGTAGAACACTGGACAACAGAAAAACAACAGACATGAGTGGCTTACCCAGGATTTGAACCCTGGACCTTCCGTGCGACAACCCCGCCTAGCCATGCAAGCGAATCACACTATCCTCCCTGCCATCTACGCATCACCAAAAACTGATGTTTCAATGACAGGTCATTAGTGCGAACCGCAATACACGACACCGGAAGTCCACCATGGGCAGTTTAGCCTATTAATGACGCAATCACTTCTGTTGTTTCCCTATTATGCAGTATAGGCCAGTCCAACAAGACAATGACATTAATACTGTGTCCAGTAAATTATAGTAGATTTAGAACAGTGAGAACAGGACGGAGGTTAGGTTTGGTATTGTATAAACATTTATTACACATAAGGAAGGGAAACCCGAGGCCTGTAAACAGTAAATTAATATGAAACAAATATAAAGGTATGTTATCAGGCACTCGTAGGAAATAAAGAAGTAGAACACTAGACAACAGAAAAACAACAGACATGAGTGGCTTTCTGTCGTAAATTTATTTTGAGAGAAAGAGTCTTAGAAATAGTGGTCCCGTTTAGAGTGAAGACTGCTGGTGAAGGCTCTGTGATAATAAGGGTTAGAAAGTAAATAGTTGCTTCACAGAGTGCTGGGGAGAGTAAGGGCAGACTCTTTTACGACAATCTGTTTCTCTCAATCTACTCCTTAAACTC
The DNA here is from genome assembly GCA_024509875.1 of Oreohelix idahoensis. NCBI lineage: Eukaryota > Metazoa > Mollusca > Gastropoda > Stylommatophora > Oreohelicidae > Oreohelix > Oreohelix idahoensis. The sequence goes on along the minus strand of JAMPIV010003977.1, from coordinate 338,301 downwards.
TCCTGGCTAAACAATTATTTGCCAGTTTCCAAACACACCTGCGCTCACACCAATTTGGTGCTTCAAACACACGGACGTTACGTATATACGAACTATGGTAAAACAAGTATGGGTAATTTGGGCTTGGGCCTTCCAACACAGTACTAGAAGTTTTATTATGTTTATTTATCATTAAATCAATCACAACATTTATCAGATTAAAAAAAATTATCATAGATACAGAAAATACAAATAACAAGGGGGGGTAATGAGGAGATGTATCCAATCTGCCCTTCCCGCTTGTATTAGACAAAAAGATAAACCCAGGTATTTATCAGAAAAAATAGATAGTGCAACCCAACAGTAAATTTAATTACTCTGAAAAAAGAGGTTTTACAGTACTAGGTATGGGTGGTAGAAAAATCCTGTTATTCTCAATTGTTTTCCCTTTTACTATGCAAAGGTAAGGGGGTGGGGAATAAACAGAGTTAACAAAAATTCCACTTAAAGAAACAATGCAGGGAATACAGAAAAAGTATTTACCAGATAGGCAAATTAACAAATGGTTTGCAAAATGAATCTCATGTCATTCATGCACGCTCGTGATGGCGAACACTCATACGCTCACGCACACTTACCGATCGTAGAATCTGGCACTCCATAGAAAATACACAAACAGTAATAAAGCACTTGACAAATGGAATGTCTTTTCTTCTGTGTCCAACCCCAGATTATCAGGTTTATGCGTTAGTACAGTCCCGAAATCGCTGGAAGGTGAAGCCTGAATGTACTTTGTTTTTGTTATGTTAAAAGGAAGGTTCTATGTGATGGCACAGTCTTAGATACAGGTGGTGAATATGGCGTGGTCTCATTGGTTTCGCCGCTGATGGTAATACTTCTTAATGCGTGAAGATAACAACTGACCGTTGAGGTATGGTTTACTTCTAGGGTTTTAAAATCCAGTGAAGAAAATATGCACAGTCAGTGTTCAGAAGATTATCTATTTTCTTTCGCAGTAGAGTAATAAGATAATATAAATAGATCTGGCAATGTTCTTCTCCAGTTTAATCTTAATTTCAATTGATGCTGTGTTAGATTGTTCTTTGGGGTTGCTTTCTTTCTTGCAAAAAAATTTATATAGCGGAATCCCAACAGAGGATCGCCACAAAGATTAAAATTTAAACAGTCTCATCAAATGCTGGAGGGTTTTAAGAACCGAGTCTGGAGGACTCTAATACAATGTTTTTGCTTGGATGCAAAGGTTATGATCACCCTATATTAAAGATAGAAAACATGTAATCATACCGAAAAATTAAATAACATTCTAAAGCGCGATAAATTTACCGTTAAGACTATTATATACACTCGCGTATTTAATTATATACATTAAGAAAACACTTCGCGAGTATAATGGTTAAAACACACATCTATATATGGGACTTAACTTAATTAATTAGTTATAAATTCCTTCGCGACTTTAAAAGTTAATTTAAACGTTTAAGCATCTATTATCTTTGGAAATAATGTAATAGACATATCATTAAATTTTCAACTGGAAACTTTAGAGACAGGTTTAATTTAATACATTTAAATCAACACAAAATCCAGTGAACTAAAAATGAATGAACTAGACCACTGATCACTAGAAACTAATATATATTATACCGTTTAGCACAGAATAGAATTCACTGCTATATATCCACAATTCCAGGGGAAATCTAACAAGATTTGGCTATAGCTAGTACTTCTGTAAATCTCTGGCAAACGAGTGATAAAATGGCATTCTACACGGTCTCTATATATATATGAAATGGAATGACAGATGTTAGAATGGGGACATGTTAGAATCTAACACCTTTCATGAAGTCAGGGTAAAATCGAGATTCTAGCCGCCCGTTCCTCGTCCGATTACTCACTTCCTGACCGGCTCGTCTCTCCCGTTCGTCTTAGTCTTCGAGCGTTTCAGCGCTCTCCTCTGGTTGACACGGAGACGCGAAATGCCGCTGAGACGCTGCTTCTGTGGACCATCACTGCTTTGATCCTAGCCACTTTCTTCGTTTGATTTAGGCAACGCCTTTAAGGCAGGTAAGAAAGGTGTAGCGAAATGCTTGCTTATGATCGCTCTAGAGGTTTCAGTAGGCGCATGCATATAGAGAGGTTCATAATGAACATACGGGGAACTCTCCATTTGAATGTGTAAGGACCATTGAGTCCAAGTATAAACGCGAAAATCGTGGAACACGATCGCAATTGAGAATATGTAAGGCTGATAGAAAATTAATATGAAACAAATATAAAGGTATGTTATCAGGCACTCGTAGAAATGCACGGAAGATAAACTGTCTACATTTTAATTAGCAAACGTGGTGACGAGTCCACTATGCTCTGACGCATATTAATGAGCCCAGGTGGAATTCCACGTTTCTGTTGTGCATTGCTAATAAGCCCAGGTGGAAGAATTCCCGTTTGACGAAAAGTTACAACAATATTCGGGTGTACTGATGCTACGAGGATTCTACCATATCATCTAACATTTCAGGGTCAGCTGCGTTTCATCGTCACACTTACCCAGGATTTGAACCCTGGACCTTCCGTGCGACAACCCCGCCTAGCCATGCAAGCGAATCACATTATCCTCCCTGCCATCTACTGACAGAGCCTGGCTATGTAAGCCAAAAGTGTATTAATATAATAGATATAGAGTTGGATGTGTGAATCACTATTTTTATATCACTATTAATCAGAAAGGTCAGTTCAGAACCATAACACTTTAAATACAGGCTGATAATAATAATAATAAATAAAACACTGCTAGATAATACGAATACAAAGATTATTGCAAAAGCACTGAAACGAACATTCTAACAATTACATAAATGAACCTGAAGCTACATCATAAAGATACGTCGAGATGGTAGAAGAGATGAATACAGAATACTTGAATTGAAGCGTAATATCAACCCAATTATCCGAGTGAAAAGGTGTCACATGACAATAAACACATGAATTCGAACAGGTTTCACCTAAGGGTGAATGATAACAATGAAATATAACCTGACAGCTTTTAGCTGTACATAATGGGTTATGAGGACACTCATGATTGTCAGGCCTTTACGACATGTCCTAACCATCAGGTTCTATCCAATGGGAATGAGTTACGACATAATAAATCTACGCATGTGGGAGTTGTTAATACTCGCTCCGATAACACTGACTAACAAAAAAAAAACTTTTTTTTTCTTTCTCTAACATTTCTATGTTTTTCTGGTCAATTTTAATGCGCTGTTTTTTAAATCTGCAAACCGTTTTTCTCTATCAGGTCGGGATCTCTAGAAATACGCAATTGAAGTTTTTTAACAAGGCATAAAGTATTATAATCTTCATATAAAACAAGTCATAGTATTCAGATATATGTAGGTTGAATTTCTTTGCAGTCGACTTTCGTCGGTGAATGGCATGTGGTACAGTGATGAAGCATCCAACAATAATCGGCAAGCATATCACACTCCACACCGTCCTTGATAGCGTGATTCCATTACGGGCGATATCTTGATGGAATCGTTCTCCATGTTCATCGCTGACTACTCCAAGATAGTCAGGGAAAAAGTCAAGATGCGAATCAAGCACCTGGATTTTGAGGGACATGTTACAGCCCATAATTCTGTATGCATCTATGCACTGCTTAACAATATGCACATAGTCGACAGATTTGTGATTTCACAGAAAGTTATCGACGATCGATTTGAATGCCATCCATGCGCGAAGTTCACTACCATGTAACAAGTTCTCGAATTGTTTGTCTGCAATAACTTTCCTAATCTGAGGTCCTACAAAGATACCTTCCTTTATCTTTGCATCGCTAACTTGCGGAAACTTTTCGAAGATAAGTGAAAGCTTTGCTCGTTTTATCTAACGCTTTTACGAAATTCTTCATGAGCCCCAACTTTATATGTAACGGTGGTAAAATGATGCCGTCTTTGTTAACTAATGGCTCATGTATTACATTTTTATGCCAGAGCTGCATACGATCCCTGATAGGCCACACCTTTCTTGCATAATGTTCCTGTCTGTTGCGGCTGTCCCATTCACATAGGAAGCAACAAAATTTAGTATACCCAGTCTGCATGCCCGTGAGAATTGCAATGACCTTTAGGTCTCCACAAATCCGCCATTGGTAGTCATTGTACTTTATTTTTGGCAAAAGTATAGCCATATTGTCATAAGTTTCTTTCATATGAACAGAGTAGGCGACTGGAATTGATGAAAATAAATTTCCGTTATGCAATAACACGGCTTTTAGACTAGTCTTGGAAGAATCGATGAAAAGTCGCCATTCGTTGACTATGTGCTCACGACCGAGGTGCACCATTAGACCGTTTACATCTTTGCAATAGCAAATGCCATCCAACATAAAGAATTGAACAAGTTCGTGCGCTTAACGAAATTTACAACAGTATTGGCGCTAAAAGTTAATTCTTTGTTCGCGGGCTCAGTAATTCCGCACTCCTTTGGCCGAGATCACGTATTAGATCTGAAAGTTCTGCATAGTTAATTAAGTGAACACCATCATTCACCGGTATATAATCCGAGTCAGAATTAGTTTCTAAAGCAGGTAAACTATCACTTTCTGAGAACGTCCAACGGATTTTTTTATGGTGGAACTGGGATCGGACATGTTGATCATGAGGCACTGTTTCGATATGATTCTACAACTTCTAGAAGCCATATTTCGCTCAGAATTATTTCAAAATACAGTAACTATTTGAAAAATAGCGTAACATATGTCATGCATCTTTTAGCAGTATAAAAAGTAGAATTATTTTGCATTTTATTAATTTTTAATAAGTTATATAGTAAAAATGAAACGGAGCAAATAACGGTTTCCCAAAAATATATTTATTCACAAATATCTTAAGAACCCGACGTGATAGAGATAAACGGATTTCAGATTTGAAATCAGCGCAAGAAACTGACCTAAGAACACTTATTCTTATATAAGAAAGAAAAATGTTGTTTGTCAGTGTAATCGCAGGTTTAACCACGATTGTCACATTATTGCGACATGCAATGAACATAAGAATACGTTCGTGCGCTTAACTCGCACAACACATAATAGTGTAACTGGTTCTCGGGCTCAGTTTCGTCCTGGCCGAGATCATATTCCACCAAATCGCGTCGTGGACTTTACCTTCTAGTTTTACTTCTATCACTTTGAAAATTTTTTTCAACGTATCGGAGATGTTGAATGTGTTCGTATGTTTTACACTGCAACATCTTCTCACCAACTAGCGTTTGGTTCGCTTTTCGAGGTATTATGATGCTCGTAGGGCTAAAATAAGAATGGTTCTTTGTTTGCACATTATTTAGATGCAAATCGCACGCAATTCTTACTTTCAGTTGCGCTGGACTATTTGTTTTCTTCTATCTTTGGATGTTGTATTTTTATACATCCATAGTCTGTGGTGCTACTTTCTATATCTTTGTGCACATGATAATTTTATTTCAGTAATATCGACATTATTTTCTTTTAATAAATTTGCTTTGATTATATCTGTCATCATATTTATATTTGCATTATTGACTTCATTCATCTCTACAACTTTATTTTTATTGATTTGTGTAACGATGATGCGTTACTTTTGTGCGCATGATGCGTTGCCTTCTTGGCAATCGAAAAGATGTCATCACGTACATCGAGGACATCTGCCTATTTCATGATTCTTGGGAAGACCACATAACTGGTTTGACTTCTCTTTTTCTTACGTTACGCCAACACGGTTTGACTGTGCGACCTTCCAAGGTCCAAATAGGTTGTCAGGAAATTTCATTTCTTGGTCACCGCATAGGTAATCATAGATTATATCCTGATGACACAACGGTCAAACGAATTTTAGATATTTCTACTCCCTCTACTAAGAAGCAAGTAAGAAGCCTATTAGGCTTAGTTAATTTCTACCACAAATTTATTCCACATTTCGCACAAATTTCTGCTCCATTGTCCGGACTGCTAGCCAAAGGTAGTCCAAATAAAATTAAATGGACACCGGAGTGCGATGGCGCTTTAATGAAACTCAAGAATTTATTTGCAAATCCACCTATTTTGTTGTTGCCAAACCTACATATTCCATTTGTAATTCAAACAGATGCGTCAAATTATTGCATCGGGGGCTTTTTGCTACAATGGTACGAGGGGATACCACATTCGTGTTTTTTCGTATCCCGCAAGCTGATCCCAGCCGAACAGAAATATGCAACAGGGGAACGGGAACTACTAGCTGTGGTCTGGTGCCTTGAGAAACTATCAAAGTACTTGATTGGGACACACTTCTACATCCAGACAGACCACAGCCCACTTACTTTCATCACATCCAGAACGACGCGGAACGCGAGAATTCACCGTTGGTACCTGTTACTCTAAGAGTTCTCGTTTACAATATTGCCAATTTCTGGATCAGACAACAACCTCGCTGATTTGTTATCTAGAAATTATTCTGGACAAGATAGGAATTGACTTTAGTTAATACTACTATATTTAGTATTCTATGACAAACGTTGCTATTAATGATCTTGATATAATTATAATTATTATATATTAATATAATATTAATAGATTGCGTACGTATACGTCTTCTCCACCACTCTCACACGTGCCACAAGTGTCACGTTTGGGATCGAGGGGGATGATGTTGAGGATTGTTACTTGGTTTGCAAGCATCTGGGTTTGAGCTCGATTCGGATGATTGCATCATGGAACACGTTGATTGAATAAATAAATGACATAGATCGCATATATCGATACATGACGTGTTAGACATAGTAACGACAGTCTTGGTGTGGCCTGCGGGCCCTATGGCCGTGTTTCAAACGTGTGGCATGGCCACTTATCCAAAGTGTTTAATATATGTGGCATGGCCACTTAAATTATAATAGTGTATAACCGTAAATGTAATGCTGGAAAAGCAATAAAGTTAGAATGTGTAAGAACCATTGAGTCCAAAGTATAAACGCGAAAATCGTGGAACACGATCGCAATTGAGAATATGTAAGGCTGATAGAGCCTGGCTATGTATGCCAAAAGTGTATTAATATAATAGACATAGAGTTGGATTGTGAATCACTATTTTTATATCACTATTAATCAGAAAGGGGATAGTTATACCAAATACGTAATGAAACAGTTTTCGTTGCAGACATTAACGCTATATGGAAAACGGTTACATGACAGACGTACGATGTCTGGAAATATTGAACTCTAGTATATCCTGGAACTGTGATAAAAAGTGTCTTTAATGTGTGATAACTTGTTAAGTATTCATGATGAAACTGAGGACCTGTATTAAATATGTTTAGTCGTCTAAAACCGACTTGTTTCCTGGAATGTTCTACAAGTTCAATGACGTTCCATGACTGTTACTAATTAACCTTTCAAGGTCAGTTCAGAACCATAATACTTTAAATACAGGCTGATAATAATAATAATAATAAATAAAACACTGCTGGATAATACGAATACAAAGTTTATTGCAAAAGCACTGAAACGAACATTTTAACAATTACATAAATGAACCTGAAGCTACATCATAAAGATACGTCGAGATGGTAGAAGAGATGAATACAGAATACTTGAATTGAAGCGTAATATCAACCCAATTATCCAAGCCTGGAAAGCCCATAACATTGATGTACTAGTGAAAGAGCTGTGACTGAGGGGCAACAGGCGGTGTATATTATAAGAGGCGTTAGGCACAGAATTTCAGTTGCTAGCGCGCAGTGGCTAGCCTCGTCGGCTTCGCGCATGTGTCTCAGTGTGTGTCCCTAGTTGTGATGTGCAACGGAACGAACGGAATAATTTGTCTTCTCTTTGTTACTTTCACAATTGCCTCCACGGCTGGCGGAGTCGTGGATTTTAAAGTTGCTACCATAAGTGAAGTGGGTTCATTTTCGATACAAGACAACAGGAGGTTGAGACGCTTGGGAGTCATGACCCAAGTGGGCCCGCCCCCCTTAGAGTGTAAAGGAGTATACTGGGCCGAAACACTTGTCGGATGGGGGGACTGCTTCTGATGATCAGATTGTCTCCTGTTGTATTGCTTTGTAAAGAGTTTCCTATCATAGTTGCATGGTCAAACCAGTGACAATCGGGAAAAGACCGATTGACTTCTGGAAAGACAGATGACACTGGGAAAGACTAGAAACCGGCTGACCGGGTTAGCACCCCGTAAGCTATATTACAACTGCTACAGAACCCAAAAACAACAGATGCCCCCAGGATTCACTGAAAGGGGGGAGGATGATGAATCCACAGGCGCCTCATTGGAATCGACCAGACCCGTTACACGGACTTCGAGCTCTGAACAACGGCTGGAATTTTCATGTGCCTGTGGTAGGAAATTCTCTACTCAGAGAGGAATGAAAATCCACAGAACTAAAAAGGGGTGTGGGAGTTCATCAGGGGGAGATCAACAGCGCTCTGTCTCGGCGTATAAGACGTTAGAAGAACGCAGCCAGGAGTAATCCACAGTGCTGAGTACATTCAAGTTGATCTGCCTGATGATGATCTCACACACTTCTTGGACGGGAAGAGAGATGCAATCAAGTTTCCACCTGCCAGTGCAAAAGGGCTTTGGGAACAGCTGGACGAAGCCTTGGCAAAAGAGTTGGATAACAACCTGAAGCAGATAACTTTAGAGAAGAAGCTGGAAATCTTCGGCGACATAATATATCTGCACTGTTGCAAAGTGTTCGGAGTCTGGGAGGCAACCCACCACGAAAAGGTAGAAGACAAATTAAAATAGAAGAAATAAGGAAACAGAAGAAGCATGCCCGAAAACTGTTCAAGAACGCAGTTGCCACAGAGAAGGAAGGGTTACGACAGGTTTGGAACCACCTGAAAGGCCAACATAATGCCCTTTGTAGAGCAGAAAGGTTGTGCAGGAAGAGAAGGAAGACTCGAAGGGATAGGGAAAGATTCTTTAGGGAGCCTTTCAAGTTTGCCAAAGAACTGTTTGAGCAGCTACGGTCGGGTACGCTAAACATCAGGAAAGAAGACCTGGAAGAACACCTTAGAATGACATATTCAGATGGTCGCAAAGATGAGCCGCTCAGCAGCATGACAGGCCTTAAATGGCCGAGTAAGCCAGGAGCTGAATTTAACACCAAGCCCCCAACGGTGCAAGAGGTAGAAAGCATTGTCCAGAAAGCTCGGTGCAAGTCAGCTCCAGGTCCTAATGGTGTTCCATATGTGGTGTATAAGAGATGCCCTGAGGTGCTCAAACAACAGCTCCATCTACTGAAGAATGCATGGAAAACCCAGCTTGTAAGCAAGGAATGGAGACAGGCGAACGGAGTCTACATCCCGAAGGAACAAAATTCCACAGACATCAGTCAGTTCAGGCCAATCGCACTACTCAATGTGGAAGGGAAAATATTCTTCTCAGTGATGGCGAAAAGACTCACTACATACCTCCTGGCAAATGGGTACATTGACACTACCATTCAGAAAGGAGGTATCCCAGGTACACCAGGATGTCTAGAGCATGCCGCAATGATCTGGGAAGCAATCCAAAAGGCAAAGTCTGACAGAACAAACCTCCATGTAATCTGGTTGGATCTAGCGAATGCTTATGGATCCGTTCCACACCAGGTGTTGTTGCAGGCCCTAGAAATGTATCATGTTCCACAAGAGATTGCAGCAATGCTGAAGCTGTATTTCGCAGGGTTTTCTGTCAGATTTTCAACCAGAGAGTACACAACGAAGTGGATTGGCCTCGAAGTTGGAATTGCGATGGGATGTACCATCTCTCCGGTACTATTCGTGATGGCTATGCAGATAATCCTCAATGCGGCTGAAGGAATGGCTATAGATCCAAAGCTCGTCGGATGTGTCACATGCCACCGCTCAAAGCATTCATGGATGACACATCAATTCTGACATCAGATGAACATCAGGCCCGGAGGATATTAGCACGCCTAGATGAGCTAGTCAGCTGGTGCAGAATGAGCTTCAAACCCAAGAAGTCGAGAAGCCTATCAGTCAGGAAAGGGAAGATAGCAGAGGTCATATTCATGGTTTCCAACCAAAGAATCCCTACTGTCATTGAGGAACCTGTTAAAAGTCTTGGCAGGGTGTACGATGCCTCATTAAAAGACTCGAAGGCAGTGCAACAGACAATAGAAATGGCAGACAGAGGACTACAGATCATAGACCAAAGCAGACTCCTGGGAAAGTTAAAACTGTGGTGCCTCCAGTTCATGTTGATACCGAAGTTGCTGTGGCCACTGCTTATATATAAAATAAGCACAAGTACAGTGGAAGCTATAGAGCAGAAGGTCAACAAGTTCATGAGGAAATGGCTAGGGGTACCACCAGGTCTGTCAGATGTAGCACTGTACTGCAAAAAGTCAAAACTTCTGTTTCCCTTCAAGTCAGTTGTTGAAGAGTACAAAGTTGGAAAGGCAAGGCTTGCAATGATGCTACGCGAGTCAGCTGATGACGTGGTTAAGTCCATTCAGCCCACACTGAAAACAGGAAGGAAGTGGAGAGTGGAAGAAGCTGTTGATGCTGCCCAATAGTCGCTCAAACTAAGGGAGGTAATCGGATACACACAAACGAATAGACGGGGATTTGGTCATGGAGACATCCGCTGGTGGTCCAAGGCATCAAGCAAGGAGCGCAGAGACATGGTAGTTCAGGAGATACGAGGAGCTGAGAATGGTAAGAGGTTGCAAAAAGCAGTGCAGCAGGTCCAACAAGGCCAATGGACTACATGGGAAGGAGCCCTGCAGAGGTCCTTGACATGGAATGATATATGGCATATGGCACCTCTTAGGCTCAGCTTCGTTGTTAGATCAATGTATGACCTGCTGCCGTCGGCCACAAACCTTTTGAAATGGGGAAAGTCGGATAATGAGCAGTGCCCCCTGTGCCAGGGGAGGCAGACACCTGAACACGTGCTCTCAGCGTGTAAGGTGTCATTAGGGCAAGGGCGATACACTTGGTGCCATAACAAAGTGCTAAATGAGCTTGCTGCGACAATAGACCTGGCAAGGATGAAGGCGAATAGCAAACCCATGCCGAGCACCGCAAATACATACTTTCTGATGGCAGGAAAGTCAGCAAACCCCAAACCGAGTAAACCTGGTAGCAGTTTACCATTTCTTCTTGACTGTGCAAACGACTGGGAGATGGCGGTAGACCTACCTGGACGAGGGGCATATCCAGAGAGTATCAGAAAATCGCGGAGACGAGCGGATATAGTGCTTCATTCTTCAGCAGCGCTTCGGGTTATACTGATTGAACTGACCGTGCCATTTTAATCCAGATTGGACGAGCAACATTCGTTCAAAGCGGCCAAGTATAATGATCTGGCCGTGGATCTGAGACACGATGGGTTCACTGCAAGGGTCATGGCTGTTGAGGTGGACGCAAGAGGGCTTGGGGCTGCATCAGTGTATGATTTATTGAAACTATTGGGGCTGAGGGGACAGTCGAGAACAAGGGCACTGAAGAGGCTTAGTGAAACTGCCGAAAAGGCATCATGCTGGCTGTGGAACAACCGCAATGGGCAATGGAAATCGTGACAGTAAACGCTGCGGTACAGAAAACGCCAGGAATTTTTCTAAGTCCACAATACGTTGAGTTTTTTGATGTACTAGTGAAGGGGCTGTGACTGAGGGGCAACATGCGGCGTATATTATAAGAGGTGTTAGGCACATAATTTCAGTTGCTAGCGCGCAGTGGCTAGCCTCGTCGGCTTCGCGCATGTGTCTCAGTGTGTGTCCCTAGTTGTGATGTGCAACGGAACGAACGGAATAATTTGTCTTCTCTTTGTTACTTTCACAATTGCCTCCACGGCTGGCGGAGTTGTGGATTTTAAAGTTGCTACCATAAGTGAAATGGGTTCATTTTCGATACAAGACAACAGGAGGCTGAGACGCTTGGGAGTCATGAACCAAGTGGGCCCGCCCCCCTTAGAGTGTAAAGGAGTATACTGGGCCGAAACACTTGTCGGATGGGGGGACTGCTTCTGATGATCAGATTGCCTCCTGTTGTATCGCCCTGTAAAGAGTTTCCTATCATAGTCTTATATATATATATATATATATATATATATATATATATATATATATATATATATATATATATATATATATATATATATATATATATATATATATATATATATATATATATATATATATATATATATATATATATATATATATATATATATATATATATATATATATATATATATATATATATATATATAATCTCTGTGTATGTGTGGACATTGTTTATCAAAATTACTTACTTACTTAGTCATCCTTCTTCTACCGTGAGGTGTAGAAGTTTGGAGGAGAGAGCGCTATACTATCTTATCGACTGGCTACCTTCTGGCCTGGTTCCAATCTAGTTCTCGGTCCTTTAAAGATTGTCTAATTTTGTCCTCCCAGCGGACTCTGTGTCGTCCTGGAAGTCTGGATCCATGGCTCGTAGTTTCCCATAATTATCGTGGTAGCCGGTCTTCTTCAATTTTGCAGACATGGCCAAACCATCGTATTTGGGACTGTTCTACTTGAGCCTGCAGTGGCTGGGTTATGAGGCCTTGCCATATCGTCTGGTTGCGGACCATATCTCTTTTGTTACTTCAACCACCTTCCTCAGATATCTCATTTCTGAGGTTTGAAGCTGGCTTCTGTGGGTTGTAGTCATTGCCCATGATTCGCATCCATATGTCAAGACTGGAATATTGGTGGAGCGGCATACAGCCATCTTCGTCTTCTTGGTACCCTCTCTTTCGCTGAGGATCCTCGATTTATGGCCTGAAAAAGTCTCCCAGCTGCTGCTCTTCGGGTAGCTAACTCTTCTTTGATGCCTTCCTTCCAGTCCATAACAGTTCCGAGGTATTTAAAGTGGTTGACCTTGTTGTGGGGTTATCGGGCTTTGAGAACCGGGCTGATATTTCGCTTAAATTCATGTATTATATTTTCATCTCCTCTGCCATCACGAAGTATCTTTATGATGTAGCTTCAGGTTTATTTGAGTCATTGTTATAATCTTCGTTTCCACAAAAAACTTTGTATTTATATTATCTGACAGTGTTTATATATTGTTATTATTATCAACCTGTATTTGAAGTGTTGTGTCCTTGCACCAACGTTGAAGTTTGAAGGTTAACAGTCATTGAACGTAATTGAAACTTGTAGAACACTTCAGGGAACAAGTCGTATTTTGACGACTAAATACATTAATACAGGTCCTCATTTTCATCATGAATACGTAACAAATACATTAAAGACACTTTTTATCACAGTTCTAGGATATACTAGAGTTCAATATTTCCAGACATCGTACGTCTGTCATGTAACCGTTTTCATATAGAATTACTGTCTTCAACCAAATCTGTTTTACAGTATTACGTATTTGGTATAACTATTATCTTGTTGATTAATAGTGACATAAAATAGTGTTTCACACATCAATAACTGTGTCTATTATATTAATACACTTTTTACATGCATAGCCAAACTCTATCAGCCTTCATATTATAACTGTGTTTTATACTTCACGACTTACGCTACTAATGAATTATTTCGGTTAATAATACCGACATATCTTTGGACTCAATGGTCCTTACACATTATAACTTTATTGCTTTTCCAGCATTACATTTACGGTTTTACACTATTATAATTTTAAGTGGCCATGCCACACATATGAAAACACTGCCATTTGGCTTGGAGGCCACACAACGACTGTCGTAACTATGTCTAACGCGTCATGCATCGATATACGCGATCTATGTCATTTATTTATTCAGCCAAGGTGTTCCATGGTGCAACCAACCGAATCGAGCTCAAACCCAGATGTTTGCAAACCATGCAACAATCCTCAACAGACCTGCTCCAGGACCTGTTATCCCAGCTTAAACTGATGCCTTCTTTCCTCTCCTGATATCACCATGGTTTTTGTTTTGGAGCTGCTGATGACCATCACTCTCTTCTTCAGCTCTTCCTTCCAGACTTGCAGGTTGGATTGAAGATGTGCTTCTGATTTAGCCATCGGGACAACATCTTTGGCAAATGCCAGTTCTGAAATACAGACCTGTCTCATCTTTCAGTACCCCACTGAATACTTTTTTGTTTTTTCCTTATATGCTTTGGTGACACCGTCCATGAGGAGTATGAAAAGATAATGTGACAGAATATCACCCTGTCTTTCACCAGTGGTGGTCCCGAACTATTTTAACTTATAGTTTGCCGTCCTCACATAATTTCAGCAAGGCTTGTAGAAGCTCTGCACAGCTTGGATCACATTTGCTGGAATGTTCTTCCTCCCCAAGCAGTCCCAAAGTTTGCTCCACGGAATCTTTGTGGTGGATTAACACCGGGGAGGTTATTGATGGTATATAAAAGAAAATATATGTGTCTACAGCGTGAGGTCAAGCTATGTAAGACCCTGAGTCTAATAGTTGAAAATGATGTTGATGAGTTCTCAGGGAACCTAACGCTACCTCCCTCAAATCTCACGCTATGCAATATTTTTATATCTATTGTGTGATGTTTGTTATATGGCTACGTCTCTAGGGCAATACAAATGTAGTGATAAATGCCTGAAAATAAACACAACTTCAACTCAATGAAAATTGAATCAACAAGACTGGGGTTAAAGTTATAATATTATCTTACAATTTTAATTTTCTGTACCGCAAATCTTTTGGGACAGGAATGTTTAAAACTTAAAGTGAAATGTGTTTTATGTACAGCATTAAATAAATATGAAGGACATCTTGTCCATAAATGTCACTACTACAATGTTTATAGAATGTTATTCACTGCTGAAACAATACTGTCTTATGAAGTGTCACTACTTGGAAGGACTGGGTGTCTCATCATTTCACAAAACAGTTTATAGTAGCGTGTGGAGAATAAAACGTGATGAATTGACATAAGCCCGCAATCTTATGGCTTATCTTGTAGTTCCTTTGAAGATAGATGACTTGCTCGAAAATACACACTCGTTCACTACCGTATTCTCTGGAGGCAGATAAGACTTCAACCTTCAAGCAACCAGCATGGTGCCTCGAAACTCTGCAGCTCTAGGTTATGGCTCACTGGGTAATATATGACTCGACCCTGCAACAAGAGGAACAGGCCTCCCTAAGTACTCTATATACATACGCGTATCTCCACAACTATTAATTAAACATCATTAAACATGCGTTGTGATCAGATAAAAGAGCTAACCAAATAGCTACAATCCCTAATTTTAATTGTGACTGCTTCATACTCAGGGGGTATCTTCTTCTCCCCACATGGTTTCAACGCCCCTGTCACTTTAAACCTTCGTTATCTTCAGCTGGGATACACTCTTT
The DNA here is from genome assembly GCA_024509875.1 of Oreohelix idahoensis. Lineage (NCBI taxonomy): Eukaryota > Metazoa > Mollusca > Gastropoda > Stylommatophora > Oreohelicidae > Oreohelix > Oreohelix idahoensis. Next base: position 322,945 of record JAMPIV010003977.1, on the reverse strand, counting down.
TCTTTTTCTCTTTCTAGTGATCTTGTTAATTCTTTTCATATTGTGACCGTGTGGCCAGAAAGGTGTAATTTTAGACTGAGTAATTAGTTGTCGATCTAGTCTACGGTGTGAATTTGTGCTCATGTTGGCATTCTCACCCGGTAATGGGCGATTTAAACGAAACACACCTTCGCCATCCGTGAAGAAGACAGACGTGTGAGACGTGGGAGACAGCCATCGGTTGTCAGACATCCTGGCGCTGTCTGACACCAGAAGAAAACACCTTTTGAGCACGAAACCGTAAGAAGTGTGAGTAAGGCAAGAAATATTGTGAGAATGTAATGACCAGTGGGCGGAACTTCAATTGTGGACGTCTAGGAAGAAAATATTTACTAAGATGTGATCTCATGTCATCCAAACTGAGCATAGGACTCCTGATTTGCTCCCTAGATGGATGGGCGGAGTTTAGCCTGACATTTTGAACGTGGCTATCATGTGGTACAGGGATGGAGACGAAGAGAAAAACTGAAACAGTGAGAGAGTCGAGTCAGAGTTGAAAGGAAGCCAGATCGTCTTCCATGTGCGGTATGCATCCTCGATACGATACACCAGTGAGGTAGAGGATTTGATACGCATATGTTGCGTCTGTGCTAAGAGGACTGAGGACATAGAGAGAGTCCAGCAGTCTGTGCTGGGTTATTAGATGGTGTTACCTAAATAGCTTGGTTATATGGTGTTGCTTAGGAATTGTCTTCAAAGTAAACTTGCGGACAACATTGTTTCTGTATGATTCTTGTGCTACCTGATAGGGTTTCATTAATAAAAGTGGGACCCCTGTCATCAAGAGTTTTTTCTGTGACTGCGGAACGTGTGTGAAAGTAGGCCAGAGAGAGTGACGACAACATTACACACAAATCCTTATTCTCCTTCACACATCGTCTTCGCACCGTCACAAATGGCGTCGTCGGCAGGATCCTGACAGACAGTGTAGTATAGAGTCATACGCGGAATGTTCAATGCTGCAAGAGAGCACTACAACCAGTGAGCACCAAGGATACCCGTGTTAAACCTTGCAAGAGTATTACAACACCCAGCACAGACGGAGCAGCACATCTACCCAGTACATCTCCCCAGTGAAGATTCGCACCACCATAGGCCCAGCAAAGAATCGCACCACTGCATGAAGAATCGAAGCACCATAGGCCCATTGAAGAGCCGCACCAACGTAGGCCAGGCGAAGAGTTGTACCAACGCGGGCCCAGAGAAGAATCATACTACCGTACATCCATTGAATATCTTATCAAGCCAAGGACCCGCCGTTTGCAGTTATTTCAATTTTCCTGCAATAGTATCCTCGCTAATGATACTCCGTCATAACAAACAGGAACACTATTGCTACGCCAGTGTTATTATGCCAAACCAGTGGCCAACCTACCACAATTGACATTCAGCCAGGGACTCAATTGTATCACCAGGCAGCACCTGAAACTGCTACAGGCCACAACAGCGAAGAGAAGACAAGAGCAAGCAAAAAAAAGAGACACTTTCTATTATTTATTGTAATATTATAATAAGTGTTTTCTTTCCATCTGTTTTTGCATTATATTTTGCTAGGTTAGGGCTAGAGCAGTGATGTCAACTCAATGCGCAGACGCAACATGCCAGTCAGAGCCTGGGAGCACATCGACAGCTGGAGGTGGCTCCCGTGAAGGAATCCTCACACCAGGAAAGAGCCCGAGCAATGCGCATGTGAAGGTGATTTACACAACAGTGCCGGAGGTAAGAAGATTTGGTGAAAAGGCAGGCCCCACTTGGCAAGAGTTTGTGAAGGAGGCAAAAGCTGCATGGAAGGTAGGGCCATTAACTGTAGAAGATAGGTTAGACATTGTGTGGAATAATGTTACACCAATAGTCTCTAGGGAATTACGGATACGTGGCGGAGCCAAGGCCAGCCCTGAGAAGTTACTCGAAATAGTGGAAGAAGCCTACAGTGAGCGACAACTAGTCAATGAGATTACTAGGAGTTTCTATGCCATGATATAGGGGCCTAGTGTATCAGTAACGGAATTCTCTCACCTGTTGCATGAATTATTTCTGAGATTGAATGCAACGCGTGTGAAGAAAGGTTTGGCTCCTGCGGACCCATCCATGCTCAGGGATCATTTTGTTGCCCAGCTGAGAGATGATCTGAGTAAGTCTTTTGTGAAGAAATATGTCCTAGAAAATCCGGGTGTCTCATTTAGGGAAGTTAGGGACTATGCTGTTTTCTGGGAAGGCAAAGAGCCTGATAAGCTAGTGCAGATAGCCAGTGCAGAAGCTCACAATGAAGAGGAGGCACTCAAATCAGAAGTAGCTAGTCTAAAGTCCCAGCTAGCACAGCTATCACAGAGTATGGCGCCAGCACAAAAGGAGACGCGAAGAAGAAGGAAACAGTGCCAACCGCATGAAAACCTAGAGCAGAACCAAGGTTTGGATCAACTGGAACCAAAACTAGACCTTCCTGTAGGTGAGAGTCAGGCAGTTGATAGTGAACGCAGTAATTTAGAAGTAAGTAAAAACACAGATGCACCAACAAGGCGGCAAGGATTTTGTAAGTGGTAATGTCGACAAAGGATGGGGATTTATTACACCGGATGATGGAGGTGTTGATGTGTTTGTGCATCAGACTAAGATTTTCAGAAAGGGATTCCATAGTCTGGAGAGAAATGAGAAAGTAGAATTTGACAGCAAACCATCTGTTCAGGGCAATGAAGCGGTCTTTGTATGCGGCATTGGCGGCCAGGAATGTAAGGGCAGCAGGAGGCGACCCATGGCACAGAGGAAGCCTAGAAAAATAAGATGCTACAATTGTGGAGACTTTTCAGACCACATGGCAGCCAAGTGCCCTCGGGGCCCGCTTCCGAAGCGATGTTTTCAGTGTAAGTCCCCAGAGTACTTGATATCGGTTTGTCCCTCAAAGAGCGCCCTCTCTAAACGTACCGACACATCTAGGTTGCCTTCAGGGTGCAGGCCAAGAGATGGCCGTAACAACTGTTACCTTAAGGGCGCCAAGAAAAGCAGTCAACGTTCAGAAGAGGAAACTCATCCTAAACAGATAGGAGGGAATACACACCGACGCTCTGGAGAGGACACCAATCTAAATCAGATTGGGGGGAATGCATGCCAACATCGACGGAAAACAAGTGTAAAACACGTTGGAAGCAATCCCCCGCCAAGGCCGACAACTGCAGGCACTAACTCGCTGAACTCTCAACCAAGTAGCAACGCTGTACGAGAGGACAATTTTCCCAGACCACGACAGGAAAAAGGAACATAAACTTAGAAATGACAATGGAGCAGAGTACGTTTGTGGGGACCACAAAAAATTTAGGGGCGGAACATGTGACCGTGTGGCCAGAAAGGTGTAATTTTAGACTGAGTAATTAGTTGTCGATCTAGTCTACGGTGTGAATTTGTGCTCATGTTGGCATTCTCACCCGGTAATGGGCGATTTAAACGAAACACACCTTCGCCATCCGTGAAGAAGACAGACGTGTGAGACGTGGGAGACAGCCATCGGTTGTCAGACATCCTGGCGCTGTCTGACACCAGAAGAAAACACCTTTTGAGCACGAAACCGTAAGAAGTGTGAGTAAGGCAAGAAATATTGTGAGAATGTAATGACCAGTGGGCGGAACTTCAATTGTGGACGTCTAGGAAGAAAATATTTACTAAGATGTGATCTCATGTCATCCAAACTGAGCATAGGACTCCTGATTTGCTCCCTAGATGGATGGGCGGAGTTTAGCCTGACATTTTGAACGTGGCTATCATGTGGTACAGGGATGGAGACGAAGAGAAAAACTGAAACAGTGAGAGAGTCGAGTCAGAGTTGAAAGGAAGCCAGATCGTCTTCCATGTGCGGTATGCATCCTCGATACGATACACCAGTGAGGTAGAGGATTTGATACGCATATGTTGCGTCTGTGCTAAGAGGACTGACGACATAGAGAGAGTCCAGCAGTCTGTGCTGGGTTATTAGATGGTGTTACCTAAATAGCTTGGTTATATGGTGTTGCTTAGGAATTGTCTTCAAAGTAAACTTGCGGACAACATTGTTTCTGTATGATTCTTGTGCTACCTGATAGGGTTTCATTAATAAAAGTGGGACCCCTGTCATCAAGAGTTTTTCTGTGACTGCGGAACTTGTGTGAAAGTAGGCCAGAGAGAGTGACGACAACATTACACACAAATCCTTATTCTCCTTCACACATCGTCTTCGCACCGTCACAATATGAAAGCCTATTTATTTTTAAAGTTATTGGAACACTGAGGTCTGCCGAAGACTGCCAGTGGCTTCCTGGTCTTACAGTCGTAATATTTTATATATCCATTTTCCAACACAATGTACTTTCATTTGCTTCATAAGTCTACTTAGGCATGCCTGTGCTCCTAGTATGTCGCAAGCTTCCACAAAGGCAAATGTCGCACAACCAAAATTTGTGGGCGCCCTATCTGGGTTGGCCTCTACATATTAATAATAATATACATCAATAAAATTGTTCATCTTACCGCAATCAATGAAATATTTCACAAGTATAAGGTTAACTAGCGATCAATGGCACAAGTTCAGATCGCCGACTCCCAAACCGCAAAAGCAATTGGTCACAAATTGCCCTGCTTCTGCTCTTAACCCTTCTTGGAGGAAATATTTTTTCAAGTGGCACTTATGCTTAGCAAAGCGTTCGTCTATCCCCTCTCTTCCTAGACTAACCTCAACCAATCAAATCAAGTTAAGCCAATTTGACTTTCTTTCAAAAAACGCGTTTAGAAAAAGTAACATCCGAAGATTTTCAAAGTTGAGCGGTTACCACTGTGTATGTCTGTCTGTGTTCAATTTTTATTTTCTGCGATATCTCTGTTGTTATTGAAGCGATTTTAAAGATTGAAAGTGATTATTAACCGGACACTTGTCCTTTATCTAGCCAGTATGTTTTTATATACTTCTTTATCCTAGTTTTCATCTTTGTACCTTTCTTCTTTATTTATTCAGAACAACAGACTTTTACTCTAAGGCAAGCTAACATATTATAAGGATTAATATGGTATTCTAATAAACAATATTATCGTTTCTGTCCTTTCCTTTTATTAGAATACAATACATTATCTACGTTTGTCTTTCCCCTTTCTCTGCCCTGCACATTTGGTTTGCTAGTTTCAGTTTCACAATGCACAAGTTAGGTTAGATTTTTTCCATGTTAACACCCCCCCCCCCCCCCCTCTTTCCTCTCTCGCCCGTTCTTAGAAAACGAAACACGCGTTGGCAAGCTGCCAAACTGTCTAATGGTCGTTTTAAATATTAGGACGGGTAACGAAAAAGCCTGTGGTTTTAGGGGTGGGTATCATACGCTTGGCATTAGTTAATTCAAATCTTGGACAAACGATGGCCTTGGGCAAAGAAATTTCAAACATGTTGTAGTTATTTATAGTTACAACCTGTCTCTAAATAATAGGGTGGGTGTCTATGCGGTTTCTGGGGGGATAGGTACCCTCTTCCAACTTATGGTAAAAAAAATCAAGGAGTGTCCAATTCTAAGCTGAAAGTTTGACTTTTGTCCTTAACATTTTCAAATATAATAGTGGGGTTAAAAGTTGTAAAACTACGTTACTAGATTTCGAATCGAGCGGGAGGGGTAATACTGAGTGACCTTATCACAATCTTGTCAAACGCCTTCTCTAGATCCAAGAAACAAAAGATGCATCTCACCTTTATACTCAAGGGCCTTTTCTCTCAGCTGCTTGAATGTGAAAAAAAGGTCCTGAGTACTTCGGTTTGCTCGGAAGCCACACTGGACCTAATCCATTTGTGGCTCAGCCAAGCGTCTGAGTCTCTGCTCCAGTATTCTAGAGTAAACTTTACCAGGGACATTTAGCAGGGATATCCCTCTATGATTTCCACACTGAAAGTTGTCACCCTTTTTTAATATGGGTGTTATGATGGCAATCTTTCATTCCTTTGGTATGGTCCTGTGGCACCAGGCTGTCTGTAGTACCCTCAAGAGTAATAAGTCACCTGCTGTTCCCATTTACTTGACCATTTCTGGTGTTATATCATTATGTCCTGCTGCTTTGTCTACCTTGAATTTCTCCAGTACTGCCTTCAGTTATGCCATCTTCATCACCATTGGTTTCCTCTTCTATGATAGTGGTTATCCTTTTTAAGGCATCCGCTTGCTCACAGTCAAGAAGCTCTGAGAAATATTTTTTCCATCTTCCCATCATGTCCTTTGGAGCAGTTACCAATTTGCAGGGCCGTAGGGGCCCTTAATAAGGGGGGTGTGTTTAATGATAAAACAAATTTTAATGCACTTTTTTGGTGCCAGTACAGTAATTTTTGAAACCCCCCCCCCCCCCCCATAACTACGGCCCTGCCAATTTGTCTTGCTTGTCTTTTATACACTTAAGCGGGCACTGTTTTTCCTTCCTGGTGTTCTATAGAACAATTTCTTGTTTTCTTGAGCATCTTTTTCTAGTTTTTCTCCAAATTCTTCACAGGATTTCTGTTTTGCTGCTTGCACTATGTTCTTTGCTTCTGTTATGAGTATCACATATTCATATAAGCATAGTGTCTTCGATGTCCAGATTAACAACCATGTGGAGTCAATCCAGGTCCGGCCCGTTCATTAAGCAAACCTAGGCTGTTGCCTAGTGCGCAAAGATCCTTGGGGCGCATTCCATCTAAACGTAATTTTTTTCGCGTAAAAAAAAATTATTTAAATTAAATAAGCTAATAATTATTTCTACGCCCCTTGAGGCATATTGGGAATATGGTGTTAGGCTGATATTTTCTCGACCATCGGCAAACCAGGGGTGATGTGGTTAGCATTACATTTTATCTAATATTAATAATTTATTGAAATAATACCCTTGGAGCATAGGCTAGGTGCACATTCACACCAACACATCCAGGAAAAAACGAATAGACTTAATATGTTTTGCCAGCAGGTGGGCTTGAACGTCAATTTAAAGAAGTCAGAGGTCATGTCGCTCAATGTGAGCAACCCTGAGCCCATATCAGTAAGGAATCAGCAACTGGTACAGACAGACACCTTCACATACCTAGGAAGCATAGTAACACCAGACGGCGGGGCAGGCAAAGACATAAACATCAAAATGAATAAAGCAAGAACAGCCTTTTTTTTAGCCTAAACAACATCTGGAAGTCCTCTCAATACAGCACAAGCACAAATCTAAGATTATATCAGAGCGGTGTGCTTTCTGTGCTTCTCTATGGTGCGGATTGCTGGAGAGTTACAGAGAAGGAAATGTCAAAATTGTCCTCTTTTCACACAACATGCCTAAGAAAAATTCACCGAATCTTTTGGCCGAATACCATCACCAACCAAGATCTGCTTACTCGGAGCAAGCAAGAGAACATGCACACCATCATAGCTGGCAGACGCTGGAGCTGGGTTGGTCATGTCCTCAGAAGAGACCCCGATGTCATCACAAGAACAGCTATGCTTTGGACCCCTGAAGGAAAACGAAAGAGAGGCCGACCAAAAACAACCTGGCGGAGGACTGTGGAGGCTGAGATGCAAAGAATGAACCAGAGTTGGGGCACTGTACGAAGGATGGCCACCGATCGAGCAAAGTGGAATCAATTTGTTGTTGCCCTACAAGACGCCACTAGGCGTAATGGCCACTGACTGCTTTGACGGTCGGCGGCTAAGGATCAAAGAAGAAGATAGGATAGGTCTAGCGAGAAGGTGACTTATCTATCAGTTCTCATCTACAGCTATCACGTGAACTGTGTGGTTAACTACCTGATTTGTCTTTTGCCATCCATATCTATAGTTGACCAGTTATCTTCTCTGTTACAGCCGGGAGTTGTAGTGAGGATAAGCTCTCACTGCAGATAAAATACTTCTATGGCACGCGCCTCAAGCAGCCTCTGACAACCAAGTCCAGCTCCCGGCCTTCACATGTGGCCAAATTTGAGCCCGGCGGAACTGTTTCCACTGATGGGAGAAGGGGCAAAGGCGAGCAACTGGCGCCTTAAAATCAGCGGCGTCCGGCAGATAGGGCTCGTGATCCTTGGTTGGTAGCTTATCTAAGAGAAGGAACTCTGAATTCAAACCACCGCTGCCTTGCGGGAATATCCATTTATGGAATTGGCTTCGGGAGTAAACCCTGAGGATAAATCCGGAGTCGGAGTCCCTATAGCAGTCTAATGTCGATTCGACATTATTCTGGCAACTCCTGCGACGTGGCTGGTATCAAACTGTATCGGCTACTGCCGTTCCTTTGGATCTACCAGCTGTGTGGAGAGGGGGAACATGCTGCATGGGCAACAGCTTGATCTCCATATAACTGTGCCCAAGCTCGCATCCTGGAGAGGACACTCCAGCTTCACCCTATAGGTGTCGGCAAAACACGGGAAGTAGCAGTTACCGGTTATAAGCATTTTGCCCAATTGGCGTAGGGCATGGCGCCAGGGGCTACTTCCGACAGTGGGAGAGGTTCTAGGATCTCACTGGATAGCTACCGCCCGCTTCAAGCTGGGCAGCTCCCAGTCAATAAGGTGTTGTCTCGCCACTGTCTGCTTTCCCCATTGGGTGCATGGGGATTAGGGTCAAACCCGAACTGTGGACAGAAAATTTAGCACCAAGCAATTATCGTAAAAATAGAAATAAGCAAACTCTCATATTGGGATGCTGGAACGTCCGGACTATGTTGACTGGACTATCTGAAAACCTACAGGACGTAAACGATGTAAGGAAGACAGCCATAATTAATGATGAGCTTAAACGACTTCAGGTGGATATAGCTGCACTTCAGGAAACGCGCTTGGCGGGCTCTGGAACGGTGAGCGAGAAGGACTACACATTTTATTGACAAGGGAAAGATCTTAATAAAAGTAGAGAACACGGAGTAGGTTTTGCGGTCAAAAATCGCTAACTAAAATTGTTGAAAACCTGCTTGTTCATCTCTCAGCAGGTTTTCGACAAAACAGATCATGTACAGACCAGATAGCCACTTTGAGAATAATAGTTGAAAAAAGTCTGGAATGGAATTCACCACTATACATCGGATTTGTGTACTACGAAAAGGTATTTGACAGTGTAGACAGAGAATCACTTTGGAAATTGATGAGGCATTATGGAGTTCCCCTGAAGATCATTAATTTAATAAAGAAAACATATGAAGACATGACATGCAGAGTTCTTCACGAAGGACAGCTTACAGAACCGTTTGGGATAAGAACAGGAGTGCGACAGGGATGCCTCTTGTCTCCATTTCTTTTCTTACTAGCAATAGACTGGGTTATAACATCATCGACAACACACAACAGAAATGGAATCCAGTGGACTCTGACTAAGCAGTTGGATGATCTGGATTTTGTTGATGACTTGGCTCTTCTGTCCCATAACCGTAATCAGATGCAGGACAAATTGAAAACACTCGATGAGAGGTCACAGCAATTGGGTCTGAAAATACACAGGGAAAAGACAAAAATAATGAGAATAAATGCAGGTAACGATAACAAGGTTGAACTTGAAGAAACACCAATACAAGATGTAGAATTGTACACATATCTTTGCAGCAATATAGACAAAGTTGGAGGGACAGACAGTGATATCAAAATAAGAATACAAAAGGCAAGAGGAGCTTTCATTGCATTGGGAAATACATGGAGATCAAGAAAAATCGGATCCAACACGAAAATAAGAATCTTAAACTCAAATGTGAAGTCAGTCCTATTGTATGGCTCTGAGACATGGAGAACAACAAAGACAACAACCAAAAAGCTACAGACTTTCATAAATGGATGCTTGCGTAGAATAGAAGGATTAAAATGGTATGACAAGGTTACCAACGTGGAACTGAGGACAAGAACTAGACAAGTGCCAGTGGAACAAGAGACGAGAAGAAGACGATGGCTATGGATTGGACACACACTGAGGAGACCTGTTGATAGCATTACAAGGCAGTCCTTGTTCTGGAACCCCCAGGGCAAGAGAGGCAGAGGTAAACCAAGAAGCACACGGAGAAGAGAGCTGGAAACAGAGGTGAAAATGATGAGGAAAACGTGGAAAGAACTTGAGATGATGGCACGTGACAGGAGGACTTGGCATGTGTTTGTTGAAGATCTATGCTCCTTTGGGAGTGGAGGGTTATGAATGAATGAAAATGGTTGAACCAGGTGAGAATGGATCAGAACTCCTGTTAATGCTCCGCCTGCAAACTAGCACATGTCCCGTCACCCTTGTCAGTGTGTATGCTCCTACTCTGTACTCTGCCTCAGAAGCTAAAGATGAGTTCTATGAGAATCTAGCAGCAGTCATCAAAAGCATACCTAGGCAAGCACAGCTTGTTCTTGTGGTGAAGTGGACTGAGATTCTGTCTTTCAAATGGCCCATGTCTTTTTCTCCTTGCATTTTGTTCATTTTTTCTAGGAGGGATTACAGATAATCCTTCTCCATGTTTCTTCTCCTTCTATTATTTACGTTTTCCAGAGTGAGATAACGGTGGAGTTTTATCTCATCCGCTTTATGTTTCTTCTTTATGTGTTTAGAATTGGGGTGTAGAGAATTGCTGCAGTATTTTTCTATAGGGAGGACGATAGAGCCTAGATCAATTGCACCAGTTTAGTCTTTTAAAAAGATTTGAGGGCATGCGGCTAGATGCATTTTTCGGGATTTTATATATATATATATATATATATATATATATATATATATATATATATATATATATATATATATATATATATATATATATATATATATATATATATATATATATATATATATATATATATATATATATATATATATATATATATATATATATATATATATATATTTCGGCCATTTTGCTTCAATTGGCAGTAGAGGGCAGAGCTTAATCTCGTTACTTTGTCTAGCAGTAACCGGTTGCATCAGAATTGTTTACAATTCTGATTGGCTGAGATATAACGGCATTTGAAATCATTGGGTTAAAATCGAAGCCGCGTATATGACGTCACGAGGTCAGCGTGCTGTTAGATGATTATAAATAGGGCCGTAATTTAATTCTCGGTCTCTTTAATGTAATTGCCAGCTGCGTACCAGAAACAAGTCGGTTCGCCTTCAGTGGGAATTCGAATTTGGTAAGCATGAATTTTTGCGTGGGACTTTATTTAATTTTTCTAGTTCTAGGCCGATCAGTTAAGTTTCTTTTGGCAGTTTAAGTTTAATGTTAATTCTTAAAGCCAGAGCCATCAAATACGATCTTAGTGATAGACTTGAGAAACTTTATAGGTCCATTTATTTCCTTGTTGAAGGAATAGCGGTATGGTTTAAAAGTTGAGATATCACCGCTTTGTATTATTTCAAAGTAGGTCGGGAGAGAAACCCGCATCTGCGAATTATATTTAATTGCAGAATGGCGGGCGCGTGTGTAATTGTGATTTTATTAAGAATGTAACGCTGCTAAATATTTATATATAGTTACACATCTATCTGTGGACGGGAGTGGAAGAGGTGTAATTTGGAAGCACGTGGGTGCGTTGATTACTGAATATTTATTCGAGACGATGTACAGAGGGAGTGAGGGGGAGAGAAGCACGTGGGTGCTATCATTATGAATAAGTATGCTGGAGCACGTGGTGGTAGAATTGTAATCACGTGTTTGTAACTACGGGGTTTTCAATTTGATAACCTGGGGTTATGTATAACTTCTAAGCAGTATGTATATGCTAGCATCTAACAGGGTTATACGTTATCGATTGTGCATTGTTGTTCTATGTACTCAGAAGACGGGAGATGTAATTTTTTAAGAGAATAATATTTGTATTATCATTTTTAAATGTGATTTAATATTGTAACGGGAATCAGATTCCTAGAGATATTTTATTTTGTATGTCAGCGTAAGAAGTGGGCCAAAGTATTTTTGGACAGGTAGATAGGCCTCAGTAGAATACTGTTGTGAATTGTAACCAGCCAGGCAGAACCCTAGGTCTGCGTGTTGTATTATCGGGGTCGGTAATGTTTACTTTGGGCTCAGGTAGAGAAGGGAGTTGAGTGGAGGAGCAGACTTTGTTGGCCCGATTATTTGTATGGTGGTGCATAACGGGAAGAGAGTCAGGGAGTTATATTAGAAATGTATTATTACTGTGTGTTTAGCTGTTGTTTTTTTTCTGTCTAAACAGCAGGTATCGTGGCGCAGTGGCAGGAGCGAAGGTTTCACATAATCTTCCCCACGGCAAAATTGTGCATCTCAGACTGATAAGGGTTTGAGATTTTTGACAGAGGCGGACGGAGTATAGAGACCCGTTTTTCTCAGACAGGGGAAGACATTTCTCGAGTGGAATAGGATTGGTGGATAAATCCTGAGCACTGAGCTCGTTCGGTTACACACGCACATCGGCAGGTTGCCAGCGTGGTCGTAGTTTATTTCGCTTCGTCCCGGCCATAATAACGCCGAAGGCCTGAACCCAGTTAGAGGTAATCGGGCAGGTAATGTCAGATGTGTTAGGAGAAGCCAGCTACAATTCCAGTCCAGAATCCAGAGGGGTTCTGTTAAACCTTAGTCATCAATTCCAGAATTGTGGAGGGAAACAGGGTGAAAATACCCTCTACAGATTTTAGAGCAGAGGACAGCTGCGGAAGTTTAGTCTACAGTGCTATAGCAAATAGACAGAACTGAAAGCAAGATTTTGTAAGAGCATAGCAGAGGTCAGCTGCTGCAGGTTTAGAAAAGTGAGTTGTGTAGCAGTGTTCAGGAGATTTCAGGATAGGCTGTGTAGAACCGATGCAGTCTTCGTATCGTTCCAGCTGATATGTGCTAGAGTGGGTGCCGATATGTTTCATGGCCTTCATGTCTGGGCAGGTTTGGTATTGGCAAGATGAATGAAAATGGACAACGGCTCTTAGAGTTGTGTGTCCACCATGACCTCTGCGTGACCAACATCTACTTTCAGTCAAAACCCCAGCATAAGGTGTCATGGAGACAACCACGATCCAAGCACTGGCACCAACTGGACCTGATTCTCGTCAGAAGGCCACTTCTCAGGTCTGTGCTCTCCACGCGCTCATACCATAGTGCAGACTGTGATATAGATCGCTCCTTGGTTTGCTGCAAAATCAGAGCACAACCAAGAAAACTCTATAGTGTCAGACATGAAGGGAAACCACGCATTGATACCAGCAAGAGGTCAGACCCTGTCATGATCGCTCAATTTACTGCGACCTTCAAGAAAGTGCTCAGTAGCCCTCAGCATGGTGATACTATTACAGAGAACTGGGAGCATCTACGGAACACCATTCAAAGTACTGCACTTGCCACCTTTGGTAAGAAACCGGCAAAGTCAAATGACTGGTTTGATGCTTCATCAGATGTGATGGCACCTGTCATTGAAGCTAAGCGGAGTTATATGAATGAGTACAAACGTTCACCGAGTGCTAGAACCCTACAGACCCTGAAGGCTACCAGAAGCAAAGTTCAACAAACTGCTCGACGCTGTGCAAATGACTATTGGCTCCAGCTCAGTGAGAGCATCCAGATCGCAGCGCAAACAGGCAACATTAGACAAATGTATGACGGTATAAAGAAAGCACTTGGCCCCCCAAAAAGTAAGACGGCACCGCTAAAAACCATCAGCGGAGAGAAGCTAACCGATAAGGGTAAGCAGATGGAGAGGTGGGTCGAGCACTACTCTGAGATTTACGCTAGAGAAAATACCGTTACACCTGCAGTCCTTGATGCTGTCAAATGTCTGCCAACTATGGAGGAGCTGGATGTCGAACCAACATTAGAGGAACTCAGCAAGGCCATTGATAGCTTGGCCTCTGGCAAAGCACCAGGCAGTGACGGGATTCCTCCTGATTTAATCAAATGCTGTAAGAGCACTCTATTAAATCCCCTGCATAGGATGCTGTGCCAGTGCTGGGAAGAGACAACTATTCCTCAAGACATGCGAGATGCCAAGATTGTAACACTGTATAAAAATAAAGGAGACAGAAGTGATTGCAATAACTACAGAGGCATCTCTCTTCTTAGTATTGTTGGTAAGGTTTTTGCCAAATTCATCTTAATGCGACTACACAAGTTAGCTCAGCGCATATATCCAGAGTCACAGTGTGGATTCCGAGCTGGTAGATCAACAACAGACATGATTTTCTCTCTCCGCCAGCTTCAGGAAAAATCAAGAGAGCAGAAAAGGCCTTTATAGACATCACAAAAGCATTTGACCTGGTTAGTAGGGATGGACTCTTCAAAATCCTCCTGAAAATAGGATGCCCTTCTAAAATGCTGGAAATGATAAAGTCATTCCATGACGACATGAAGGGAACAGCCCTATATGCTGGAAGCACATCAAAGCCCTTTGACATACGAAGTGGCGTTAAACAAGGCTGTGTTCTGGCTCCGACCCTCTTCGGGATCTTCTTTGCCTTACTCTTGAAACATGCATTCAGAGATGCAACTGAAGGAATATGCCTTCACACTAGGTCAGATGGCCGTCTGTTTAATTTTTAAAGGTTGAAGGCAAAAACAAAAATCAGAAGGGTCACTATAAGAGACTTGTTGTTCGCTGATGATGCTGCAGTCGTCACTCAAAGCCAACAGCAGCTTCAGAGCTTGATGAATCGCTTCACTAAAGCATGCAAGGACTTTGGCCACACAATAAGTCTGAAGAAAACGAAAGTGCTGAGTCAGGATGTGGGTGCTGCACCAGTTATCACTATCGATAAGTATGAATTGGCAGTGGTGCACCACTTCACATACCTAGGGTCTACCATCAATGACAAATTCTCACTGGACACAGAAATCTACAGCCGCATTGGCAAAGCTGCAGCTACCTTTGCCCGCCTCACATCGCGTGTTTGGGGAAACTCCAAACTCACAACGAAGACCAAAGCTGTGGTATATAACGCCTGCGTCACCAGCACACTCCTATATGGCAGCGAGACCTGGACGACCTATGCTAAGCAAAAAAGAAGGCTCAATACCTTCCATTTATGGTGTCTACGCCACATCCTCGGCATCTCGTGGAAAGATAAAGTGACAAATGTCGAGGTGTTGTCACGTGCTGGCCTTCAAAGTATGTATACACTGCTTAGACAGCGCAGACTTCGTTGGCTTGGCCATGTTCGCCGCATGGAAGATGGTCGCATCCCAAAAGATATCTTCTACGGACAATTAGCAGATGGCAAGAGAACGGTTGGGCGACCACAGCTGAGGTTCAAAGATGTGTGCAAGAGAGATAGAGGTATGAGGGCACTGGACATGGATCCAGCAACATGGGAGGATGAAGCTGCCGATCGCACAAAGTGGCGATGTTATTTACGGCGCCACCTCAGATTGGGCGAAAAGAGGCTCACACACAAGCAGAGGAGAGGAGAAAGCGTCGAAAGGAGCACCAGGAAAATAAGCAGCCGAGGGCTGCCACCTCAGGGGCGCATTCTCATAGTCTGTTATGACTGAAGGGGCTATTATTATTATTATATTATTATCTTCTCTGATATATATATATATATATATATATATATATATATATATATATATATATATATATATATCTATATATATATATATAGATATATATATATATATATATATATATATATGATTGGGCGACAAGAAGCTCTCACAACATGCAGAAGAGAAAAGAACACGCCGAAAGATACACCAAGAAAAAATGCAGCTGAGGGTTATCACCTCAGGGATGTCAATCATATGACTGAAGGGGCTACTATATAGGCCTACTATGGATAGTACCATGTTATGTTAAATTATAGAATAAAAGATACACCAGAGTATCTAGTGGTGTAGATATTTTCCTATAACTGACCTCGAAACCCTCGAATCGGTCGGTTGGATCGGAGGGTTGATCAGTGAGTTAACAATTCACTATCGTAAAACAAGCTATTGTTACCGAAACAGAACCAGGCTCGACAGTAAAGAAGAACGTTGGGCCTAAATAATGTGCAAGAGCTAAGAGGAGTGGCGTCACAACGAACAACCTGGAGAGCACTGGTTTCTGCCTTATGCGCCGTGTTTGGTGCTTAAAGAATTTATTATTATATATATTTTTATTGTTTTCGGAGACACTAGGTTTATCAGGATTCGAGTGGCAACACTGTGTGTATCCTCGTTACTATGTGCATTTATATATCTTCGCTACTATGTGCACTCATTGCGCTGATCTAGTACCGGTACTACATAATGTAAACTGACGCATTAAGACTACCAGCTATTATAATTCCTGCAGTCCCGGCTGCGGCTATATCAAGAGCGTTTGACACGTATCCGACGTTTCTTCTCTGCATTATAAGTTTTCAGCATTACAGGGAGCTGAAAGGTAGAGTATGAACTAAACATTATTCATTTGTTTCTGATGTAGGGCCTAATATGTTGTTCTTGAGAGGAAAATTAGCTGGACTTTCTCCTTTTAGCGCGTTATGGAGTGTATGGGTTCGCTGAACATTAAAGATGCTTAAAAGAGACAGAAACTATGCTGATGTATAAATGTTATAATTGACAATATTATCTTGAATTAGAGGCACAATATATCCTAATCTTATGATATATCAGAGGTTGAACGGGATATTTTTCTTCATAATAAAAAACAAAAGAAAAAGTTTATTGAGATATGAGGGAATGTTCCCAGAAGTTGACACTAAAACGGATAGGCCTATCGAAAGTGAAAACGAAAGTGAAAGTTCGTCCACGACATTCAGTGAGGGTCAAAGTTAGCGGTTTAAGTGCAACAATCACAGCACATGGAATAAAACCGTTAACATTCTTGATATGTGCCCTCCAGATGCCGTTGGAGTGCGAAATTCAGATCGTCTTTGCAGAACATTGCAGCACTAGACTTTCTGTCATTGTCTTGGATTGAAAGTATTTGACATAAAATGGTCGAGATGACCAATCGCCATGCTGCCCAGACGTCTGCAGAGAATGGATATGATTATTGTGCATGCAAATCATTACTCTTCAGCTCCCCAAGGAGCATAGGCCTTCAACAAATTTATGCCAGGCCCCCCCCCCCCCCCCCCCCCCCCCCCCGCCCCCCCCCCCCACCCCCTGGTGCCCCCCCCCCCCCCCCCCCCCCCCCCCCCCCCCCCCCAGTCCCCCCCCCGACCTCACCACACCGCCCTGTGGCGCTGCCATGGCCGGCACACCCCCCTGTCCTGTGCCACCCACCCATAGTCTTTACGCTTTCATTTCTTTATCCAGCTCCCCTCTCCATGCTTCCCTATACCTCTCCCATACTAGGAACAAGAACTACTTTGTAATGCTATCAGCAGGTTTCCTCAGTGTGTATTATAGGCCTACCCAGTGACATACTGGGGGGGGGTGTGTGAGGTGAGGGGGGTAGTCGGCACCAAGCGACAGCCAGATGGAGGATACCATCGGACTCTGTTACGACAGTAGTTATTGTTGAAAATATACTTGCAATTGTGTTTCTTTATGGGGAAGGGGTGCCAAAGGCAGAACCTGCCCCAGATGCCAAATACTTGAAGTACACCCCTGGTCCTACCCATTGCCAGCTTCATCCTAACAGGATTTCCTGCCATTCTTTAGTGCTATGTGTATGGCTCCATTTGTTATAGCTCTTTTGGCTGATCTGTCTTAGGATATATATGGGCCCATTCTGTGGGTGTGTATGTCTTTGTTGTGTATTCCATAGCTGTATGCCTCCTTTCTGTATACATTTGGCTGCCGTGTTTTAATTATTTCCGGTATGTTGCCAACCAACTCTGGAAGTCTTGTTCTCCTTCATAGTGGGCATGTGCTGCTAATTGTTACGGACTCATCCTTTATCCGTGCAAGGTCTGGTATAATGGGGGCAAGCTCTTTAGCTTTTTGTGGGAATCAGCTTCTGTGCAGCCTACGTTGGCCATATCCTGCCAGTCTGTCAATCACTGTGTGGTTTGCGAGCCTTATTAATAGTTCTGCCTGTTGTAGTGCTCTGTATTCGCTTCTGTTGTTTATTGATTCTAGTTTTATCATTTTGTTTGTTTATTAGGGTTAATTTCATTGTTCCAGTAATGATTCACTCAGCTTGGTTTTGTATTCTGGCTGTTGGAGTTCAATTATGAAGCAGTTATCCAGGTGGGAATTCCATATATCAGTACTTATAACAACAGTGCTAGTATTTAATGGTCTAACCCCCCCCCCCCCCCCAAACTTGTTTCTGCTATTTTTTTTTATGTCCTTTGCTGCCTAGAATGTTTCTGGTGCTTATGGAAACATGGTTTCAGTATGAGTTTTTGTTCCTTGTTTGAGACTATGACAGTTGTATCTGTTGTTTTCTTCTTGTTTAATTTTAGGAGTGATTCTGTGTCCATTTTTCTAGTTTTATAAGGCTTCCTGCATCCTTCTGTTTGCTGTTTTGATATTTTCTTCTCCTGTCCATTGCACTAGGTTCTCAGTATATAGCAAACTATGGACCCTGTTTGGTACTTTGTCCTCTATGTTATTGATGTTGACCAGGAACAAATAGGGTGATATCCAGAGTTATCTTCAAGTCTGTCCTAATGAGTCACAAGTCTCTTAGTGCAAGTCTCAATTCGAGTCGCAAGTCCCTAACACTAGCTTTCAAGTTGAGTCCCGAGTTGAGCCTAATATTTAATTTAAAGATGTTAATAACCACAATCACACTTTATCGAACAATCACATCGATCACTATAAATAATATTTAAAAAATAATAATATTTAGTTTTAGTATTTTTGCTATCTTATTTATTGGCTGTTTTGATTCAGTCAAAGTTATTTTTCATTATTATGTTTTAGAAATATTATCTTCTAAACCATACCAACCCCCAAAAGCCTACAACAGAATGGATGGAATTATACACTTGATCAGCACTAAATCTTGTTAGTTGTTTTAAGGACTTATGCTCTAGTCTTTTTTTGTCCACCCATATTATTTCTATCTGACGCAAGGAAACATTTTCACCATCCAGTCCAGAGTGCTATGTTTCCATAGTGAGAAATGTTAATGTTTAGGTGGTCGCTCCTGTCTCCCTGAGGTTTGTCTAGCAACAGTGTCCAACTATGTCTAATAAGCTGAAGGAAATGTTATGTTTGCCCAATGAAATGTTTGTCTGAGTGATATCACTTTAAACAATCCATTTTCGGTTTCTCCTTATTTAAGAGTGCATTATGAATGAGGAAGGCGAGTCGATTTGCCAAAATTGGCAAGTCTCGAGTCGAGTCACAAATGTCTACATCTAGAGTCGAGTCGCTTAGTGACTTAAGTCCTACTTGAGTCTAAGCTGATTGACTCGAGTTGACAACACTGATGATATCATGCTGACTGGAGGTGCCATTTGTTTCAAGTTTATTATCTGTCCTAGATGTCCATGCATTTTTTCTGTGGCAAGACTATTTTGGAAAAAATTGTTAAACCATTTGTACATATGTTCACAGACCCTGTTGTGACGGTATTGCCTCCCCTGCTTTGCAGAAGTGGTCCAACAGTGGCCAAAACTCAAGAGTATCTAATATGGGCTTCAAAGGTATCTACCTTCACACAAGATTATTCTTGGCAGAGATGTAGATAGAAGGGTAATGACACTTCTATTACAAATGGAGTCTTCACAAGATATTCAGATAAGCGAAAATGGGACCCAAAGATGCAGCAATAGAGAATGCAGTCAGCGACCCATAGCTTGACTGCTTGCGTTAGGGTCAGCGAACCAGAGCTGACCAAGACCCTACTCCACCTCCACGTGGTGGTCCTGGAAACAGGCTGCATCACTGCAGTCTGGCTGAGAGAGTAGGGATCGAAGAGGGAAGGCAAACCCGGTCCCAAAAAATGCCGTGCTGAAGTCGGATGTGTCGTCCGAAAGGTGCAGATATCGCAGCTACGGCGTAAACAGACACAACGCAACCAGCGTCCTTTTCAGGACGAACGAGGAAGAAGAAGAAGAAGATAAGCGAAAACAATGCTGCTTTGACTGAGCACGTTAATTCTAGAATCTGCCGACAACTTTTGTGAAGGAATTAAGCACTTATTAACTCTTTGACTCCAGACCAACGCTCTGAGCGTTGCAAAATTCAACGCGCCGTGCCAGAGCAACGCTCAGAGCGTGGTTTTTAGTTTATCACGAATAAACCCCAAAAATCGTCCGTTTAATGCATTTATATTTTAAAACTCGTAGAATGAGTTCCGCTACTATTTAAACAACTAATTTGACTGTGCGTGTTTTTATGTTATTATCACAATTTTTGTGACGATTCGCGTGTTTGCGTTTTTTGTTGTTATTGCTAGAGAAATATGTCACGCTTTATATTTACATTTTCTAAGTTCTATTTTAAGCAAATAATTGTGTCAAACTACTTTGAAACATTGCTGACATTGATGACGATTGTTTGGTAGTCACAGTTTGTTGTCAAAATACTGAATCTGTGTAGAAAAGCTAGACACACTAGATTTAGTTGATAAGTGGGCGGTCATATTCTGGCAAATCAAAAAGCAACAAAACTAGACCTACCATAACATCTAACCACTAGTTCTTGGTAGAAGATGAAGCTAGGGATACTATTAAAACATTAAACAAGAGTAAAAAAGTTTTTATATGACATTATTCTTCTTTATTTGTTGGAAAATTACGTAATGCACGATTGCATAATTTATTTTTTTCTTACAAGGACCACAGAAAAACTGGTGTGAATAACACTAAATGTACTAATTGTGGCCATAAGCATGTTTTTTTTACTTTGTATATGGATTAACTTGACGTTTGAAGACTAAAAAGAAAGTTTTATTGTCTACAACAGTAATTTGTCTTTGGTAAGATCTTGTTCTACAGTTAAATTTTTAATGTTTTTCAATTCTACATGCAAAATGTTTTAAGTATAACGAACACACTTGTGTTAATACTACCAAAGACGTTATATATCACAATTCTCTATCCATTTCCCTACAGTTTGGTATATAATAAGTACATGTTCACAGAAAATGATTAACAAAAAATTTACACTAAAATTCAGTACACTTCACCGTTTAGAATTCTTCTAAAAATAATTATGGCACAGGGTGGAAAATAATCATGGAGTCAAAGAGTTAATTTCAGCTCGTTCAAGTCCCCACCCCTGATTTACTCAGTGGAATTCTTTTTATTCTGGTATAGCTCTGTTAAGAGTGTGTGTAGTAAATTGACTGAGACAAACATGCAGTAACTTTAAAATGATTAAACCGAAGTTAAATTTGTAACATTACAAATAACCAAATTTAATAATCACAGTTTTAACAGTTTGAAAATAAATTGAATAGTTTAGAAGAAAAGTGTCATCATTGATTTATAGTAGAGATGATGCGGAAAAGTTCACTTTGGCAGCGTATATTTTTCACTTAGCTGCCAATAGTAGTTTCTGCTCCAGCTGATGGGTTCTGTGTACACTGCTCTCGCTCGTCGCTGGTCAAGGTTAAAGGCGCTGCATGTTCCTAGAACATCAAGGAGTAACGGCCAAGCTGGTCCTGCGTCTGTTTATAAGACCCTCTTATGATGGCGTCTCGCACAACGTCAGTCCACTTCTACCTTCACTTGGTTTCAGAGATAGTACTTTCTGCTGGTACCACCAATAACTGTGGTAATAGAATAGAGACAAATGCTATTCTGAGTTTTCGGACACATAGTTATGTGCCCGCCTTCTTCTATTCTACCATCCCATTTTATCTCAGAATTTATCCTTGATGATAATTAAATTTAATCCCACGGGATAAAACTTTCTTTACATTTAAATTGAATAGCTTTAGCTTTACATTACATTTAAATGAAAAGGTTAATAATACAGATAGAGTCTGTTTACATTTACATCTCCATTGATTGAAAAGTGTTCACAATATAAATTGAATATGTTTTCATTTATGTTTACACTGATTGAAAAGTTTGAAACTTTCATTAATTTTGAAATGAATATTTTCACATAGACATTTACACTGGGTTAAAGCTTGAAATTTTAAAGTGAATATGTTTATATGGACATTTACACTGCTTTGAAACTGTAAGTATTTATACTTAGAATGCACATCATTTCTTTCATCTTTTCCTCCCTGCTCCATATGAACCTGGGATTACCTTTTATTTTTAGTTCTCTTTAAGAAACTAGCAATAAAACAATCACCAGCCCGTGCAGTAATGGTTCATGAATCATCATTCTATACGTTGAGGTTGCCAGCCTCAAATGACTTGGACATCCACGAGCGATTTTCACATATTAAAATTCACATGGCAATATACATATATATGTTAGTTCACATGTTAGTAATGAAAAATATAGAATGTAGAATGACAACTTAAGCCAATCCTGGCTCACAGATATTTTTGCTCAGATGAATAAAAGAGACTTGAATCAGCCTCTTACACACATCTGGGGTGTTGTTAATTTAATAAGTTCCCTCTCTGAGTTCGTGTGTGGTCCTTCAGTTTCCTCAGTCCCAGTTTCCTTATTTAATATGTAAGAGATTTCCTGGGCTATGTAAGTCCGTCCAAAATTCTCCAATAAAAGGTGTCCGGTATGTTAAGGAGGAATTCTGAATTCTAGACTTTACTCTAGCATGGTCTGGTATCTTGGCAAGCAATCTTCACAGTGGAATAACACTGAAACGTGTCAGGTTATATTCCTGGTGTCCCACACATCTGTTTGTTATTGAGTTAAATAAACGCTCTAATCATTTTCAAACAGGCGGGTTTGGGTGTGTTACTTTCAAAATATTCCACGTGAAATAAGGTGCGTAAAGCAAAAGGTCACATATTACCATATATGGCAATAAGATATACGATGCCTTGCGTACAGACTCGTGAACATGTCGTTAACCTCATATGACAGCGTGTTCCAAAAGTAACAATTCATTACTTTATCAGAAAGTAATCTCTTATATGTGTCTGTCCATAAGTTGTCTCCCCGTATTCCCAGCTTTGGTGATTAGGCAGATAGCGCTGGGCGATGTACGTGTTAATCCGTAGCGGCCAAGCTTGGTACAAGGGAATTTTACCAACCTGCCTTGTAATATTATCTCTACCTCTCCCTGCAAATGTGAGGTGTTTATCATCCACAAGGAGTGTCAGATAACAGACAAGACACAATATACTGAAAGTAGTGAAAGAATACTTGAAAATATAAACTATCTGCTACAGAGTATAGAAAGAAAGAATTAAAAAGAGAGTATGACAATTGAAAGTACACAATAAAATCAGTACCACAAATGCACTGATTACTGCCGGAGTGAACCAGAGATCAAGAGGGGTCACCCATTCTGTCACACCTGTATTTGAGTAGTTTTTACTTTATCCCAGCTCTCTACACTTTATGAAATCATTTCTCTTTGTCTACCCATACAGCCAGTGTGCGTTTCTTTTCCTGGAAAGCATCTTAAATTTCTAGGGCAATATATTGAATATTATTTAATCCTCTTGACCTGGGTTGTATGAAACCAGTCAGCTTGGTTGTGATGTGCTGCATTCTTTCTGCTATCTTTCTAAGCACTTCATCAGTTTAGTAGTGACTAATCTTTCCATCAATGTTCCTGTGCAGCTGAATAAGCTGATAGATCTGTAGTTGTCAGCTTATGTTCATGTCTTTCCCAGGTTTAAGTAGAGGTATCATAATTGCTTTTTCCTTATTTCTGGCAGCAAACCTTCTTTCCAGCTTACATATTTGATTATTTCTAGAAATTTTGTGTTACTTTGTTTTCCTATTTTTTTTTTTTTTTTTTTTTTTTTGTACGCCCGCTAATACTCGAGGCGAAATCTCAGGTTATTACTATGTCTAACCTGACATTGATTTTACGTGAGTATCCCTTTTTACTTGTACAGAGACAGGTGTCCCTCGCCATTCAGGCAAATACTCTCCGATTTCGGAGGTACCCATTGCAGTTGGGTCGGCTCAGGAGCCGCCAATCCCTGGTCGACAACACTCCTTCAAATGTCCTCGCCAGGTCTCGAGTTAATCCAGTCCAATTCCCGGTCGACGAAAAATCCTCAAATGCCGTCGCCCGGGTTTGATCCTGAATCACCCGGTCGCCAGAGCGGTGTTGTAACCACTACGCTAGCGCGGCTCCCAGTTTTCCTATATATTTTAACATTTCATTTTGATTTCATCCTTTCCTGGAGATTTCTTATTTTTCAGTGCCCTGGTGCTCTTTCATTGTTAGCTTCTATGGCACTACTTGTTTTACATGATGACATTAGCCAATCCCATGCACAACCTTGTATTAGTATGACATACATTAGCGAGCAGTAGTCATATTCTTTCTTTGTCTCATAAGAGACCTCAGGAACTAAACAGAGAATGTGTACTGTGTGAGTATGTGTTTATGTATGTATGTAGTTAGAGAATAAATCTGTCATAGATCAGCTTTCAGATAGCAAGTATTAACAAGTTTGTCTGCATAGACTGAACATATGTTAATTCATTCATTTGAAGTGCAGCATGCAGTGAGATCCTGCTGAATGTTTAAGGGAATTATGGGTTGGACTTGTGAAGACAGAATTTAATATATCTCTCCAAAGGCAGGACACTGGATTGGTTACTATATTTCATATCTGTTTGTCATTTACCTCTGGAAAAGGACCCTAGGGTTAAGAAAACTGAACTAGGAGAACAAACAAATTATAAAATTTCTAAATATGGATCAGAGATTAAAATCTAAAAATGTGCAAGAACTACAGAACCATTAGCCTTATTAGTCATCCAAGTAAGGTGATGTTAAGGATACTTTTGAACAGAATAAAACAGAAATCAGAAGAAATCTTGTCAGAGGAACAGGCTGGCTTTAGACCAAAAAGAAGTACCTCAGAACAAATCTTCAATATTAGATTACTTATCGAAAAACATCTCCAACATCAACACGATTTATACCATAACTTCATCGATTTCACAAAAGCCTTCGATCGAGTCTGGCATGAAGGCTTATGGCAAGTAATGAGAAAATTCAATTTTGATACCAACATCATAGATATCATTGAAGCACTATACAAGGACGCAAGCAGTGCTGTTTTTGCAAGCAACGACATTGGAGAATTTTTCAAAACGACTGTAGGAGTTCGGCAGGGATGTATCCTGTCCCCAGTGCTCTTTAATATTTATCTAGAACATATTATGCAGGAGGCTCTCTACGATTATAAATCAACCATATCGATTGGAGGCCGACCTCTGTGCAACCTACGTTTTGCTGATGATATTGATCTGATAGCTGGATCAGAATCAGAACTTCAAGACCTTACCTCTAGACTGGAGAAAGTAACAAGAACGTATGGGATGGAAATTAATATAGAAAAAAGCAAGATATTTGTGAATAGCCATAAGAAACATGTTCCGACCAACATTACGTTAAATGGGCAAACGTTAGAAGAAGTTAACACCTTTAAATATCTCGGGTCCACTATATGTAGTGATGGAAGATCAATTAAAGAATCAAGACAAGACTTGAGATGGCCTCAGCTGCCATGACAAGGTTGAATGTGATCTGGAAAAGTAACATCAGTTTTCCTGTGAAGATCAAATTATACAAATCACTTGTATTATCTATTCTCTTGTATGGGTGTGAGAGAGGGACACTCACTGCAGATAAGGAGCGAAGGAGACAGGCTTTCGAGCATAAATGTTATAGAAGAATTTTGCGCATTTGCTATAAAGAGCACAAAACAAATGTCTATGTTAGAGAGAAGATAAACACCTATGCAGGCCACCAAGAACCACTTTTGTCAACAGTGAAACGTCGAAAGCTTGCCTGGTTTGGGCATGTAACTCGTCATGACTCCCTTTCGAAAACGATCCTTCAGGGAACAGTCGAAGGTAAACGGAGAAGAGGAAGGCAGAGACAATCCTGGGCTGATAACATCAAAGAATGGGCAGGACACGGTTTTTCCACACTTGTACGCATTGCTGAGGATAGAGAGCAGTGGAGGACCCTGTCTGCTGATGCTCCACCATGGCACCCCTACGACCCATGACGGGTTACGGGCTGAGATGAGATGATGATGAAAATATGTAGATTAGTGTTTGAAGATTGGAACAAATAATAAAGGTTGTGAAAATAAATCAGGCATTAATTTTGAGATGATAAAAATATGATAAATTAACTAAAATCAGAAAGTGTTACTCATACACTGCAGCCTTTGTTGTGTTGAGATTCAGAATGCCATAAATTAAAGAAAGTCATGTAAATATACACACACTGTGTTTCTCATGCACAGATTTCTAAAGTAAACATGTAAATACACACTATCTCCCTCACACACAGATTTCTAATGTACTACCAATAACTTGTCTAATATCTAAGTTCTTGTTTTGTTTAATGCTATGAAATGTCTACTAGTTATGCAAACATGTCAGTAAAATGGTAAATTTTCTCAATATTTTTGTGTAAGAACATATTTGAAATATTTGTTGAACTATGAATAATCAAGTCATTTCTGTTGTGTGTATGGCAGCCGTAGTCATTCCTATCCTGTTATGCTCTATAAGATGCATATAACCATCACTGTAGTTTGCCAGTTGCAGGAAACTTGCACTAAAGCACTTCATGTACTCTAGCAGTTGTGGTTTGTGTAACATTTGTTGTACATTATGAAGTAGGCAGTCCATGCACAACCTTGTATTAGATGTCTCTTGTGACAAGACACTTTGAAACCACGTCCATTGATAGTTGTTTGCCTGTTTAAATTTTAGCTTGATGACAAGAGACTTGAAACCACATGCATTGATAGTTGTTTGCCTGTTTAAGTTTTAGCTAGAAGACAAGACACTTTAAACCACATGCATTAATATTAATAGTTGTTTGCCTGCTTAAGTTTTAGCTAGGTGACAAGACACTTGAAACCTCATGCAGGGATAGTTGTTTGCCTATTTAAGTTTTAGCTAGAAGACAAGACATTTGAAACCACATGCATTAATAGTTGTTTGCCTGTTTAAGTTTAAGTTTTCAAGATTTGTTTATGAAGGAAAAAAAAGACTTTTTTCTAATGATCTGTTAATGGCAAATACTGCCATGTGATCTTGTCACAGTTACTTTTAATAATTTGTCAACATGGAGTTCCTGGTTATATTGGTGCACAGGCTCTTCACAAGTTTAATGCCTAGAGAAAAACTTCTGAAAACAGATAGAAAACACTGACAAGAGCTGCGAATGGTGATTGAAGTATTAAGTTAAATTACCACTGGGCATCTTTGGGTTTGAAGTGCGCATGTTGTTGTGGAGTTTATGTCACAGTATGTTTTGGAATTGTATCGATGAGAAGACCTTTTTGTGGCAGGAATTTTGGATTGTGTGAATCACTGTGGCTTATATGAAATGTATTATAAGTGATATGCGAAGATGTTTGATATTTAGATACATGAACATATACATAGGAAACTACAGGCAGAAGAATATGTTTGAAATTGTTTGCAACTTGATTGTCTGTGCCACTGGTATTGTCAAATGGAATTATGTGTATTTTTAAAATGAACATTACTAATGAAATGTCAATACTTGTGGAAATGATGGTCATTTGTCAAAGTGGACATTATTAATGGGATGCCTGTATCGACCCATGAATTATATTGCTGTTTTGTGGAAGCGTGTTAATTATATTGAAGGTTCGTCATTCAAAAGTTGGGTTATTTATTAAGTATTGGTATCTGTTGTGTATTGTCTCATTATGAGCTGTTGGTAGTAATATTCCTTTAGGCACAGGGATGTTAGGGAGCCGCGGTAGCATAGTGGTTAGTGCACTGGCTTCCTAGCTCAGTGGTCTATGGTTCGATCCCCAGATGAGGTGGGGTTTTTTAGGCCACAAACGGCTCCTGGGTCGACCCAGCCCCAAATGGGTACCAGAGCAACTCTGGGAAGGTTAAGGCAGCCGGCGTGATGCTGACCACATCACCCCTAGTGTGCCAACGGTCGAGAAAATATGGGCCTAACACCATATTCCCAATATGCCTCAATGGGCATGTAACGGGATCCTTTACCTTTTTTTTTTACAGGGATGTTAGGAACAAGGTTCTTCACAATCACGTACCAGCATTTATATTTGAATGTTAAGAATATTATCATATTTTTGTGCTGAAAAAATCATGCCACAGGTTAAGAGAAGTGAAGAGATGAGAAGCATTCTTGATGACAAGAGGGGAAAGCAAAGAAAACAAATGGTTCAGCCTGTTGGCCATACACAGCTAATTGCGCACATTTTTCTGTACTTCTCACTCAGCTTAGTTATGTGTAGACTTCACATAGCCCAGTGTTATGCCTCTTTTTGTGCACCGCAATGTGTTAAAGATTTTGGAAGCATTGTGGCGCTCAAAATGGAGCGCAGCTTGATTAAAAATAAAAGACTGGTAATGCTACCAACAAATGGAGTGCTGCTTGCTTAAAAATGACATCACATTAAACAATTACGTAGAAGCAAGTGCAGAGCAGAAGTAGAGATCTTTTTGGCTGTGTTCTTGAGCCGGAAGGCTGTGTGTGTGAAAGCTCCGGTTTATGTAATTGATGTCCGCTGATGTGCCTGCAATTCTCATATGATATTTCAGTGTATTGAGTGCCAAGGAAGTGTCTACATGTTTACAGAGAAGTGTGCTTGTGATTAAACTATATTAACTGACGATGATGTTCGCAAATAATTGATGCGCGGACTTAGACTCTGCAGATGGCACATATTATTCATTACTGCACAAGCTATGATGGCCCAATGTAGCTGGCCCATTGAGATATATTAACTGTAAATCAAATCATTAATATGGAGCTACATGTTTCTTTTTCCTTCAGGCGATCTCTGTCCTCTCTAGGCTGTGTGTGGTCTCGGTTGCCGGGTCCTCCCAGCGCAGTGGAGGCAACGCAAGGTGCTGTGTCCGTTCCAGATTTCGCTCAATTTCTCGGACCTGCGGGTCCAGAGTCATTTTTGGCTGGGCTGACGTCTCGAAGATGCGACGGTTGTATAGCGGTAGAGGGAGAGTACACATGACGGCAAGTTCGGGCACAGCGGGCTGATCATCCGCTTGCCAGTCACTCTGATTACGGAAACAACAATAGATTCTCTGTTGTACCAATAAACGCCACTAGGCGTAACGGAACAATAGTTGATTTCTTGTTGCCCTAAGGCGCCACTAGGCGTATTGGCCACGGACTGCTTGGTCGGTCGGCAGCTAAGGATGGAAGAAGAAGAAGACATGTTTCTTTGGAATGTCATTAAACTGTGTGAGACGCTGCCAGCAGTATTCGTCTACGCTTATTGAATTAGCTGTTGCAGTTATTCGTTGAATGCCTGAAAGAAAATCAGACCCCGCAATAAACTTGACCACAATAGATATATCAAACATATCATCAGAATGGAACACAACACCCAGTATATCTTTACAAACTCAGCTTTTTTCAAGAACTGCCAGATTTCTTGAAGACATTGTTGACAGTTCTTAAATAAGTGGTGTAGTACAATAGAAAATTACCAAAGTAAAACACCTCATAATTTTGTAATTCATCATTACTTCCTGGATAATATCTCCCACACCCCTCTAACCATCTTCGTATATGAAACATCACTCAAAAGCTGTCTGTGTGTGACTTACTTATTCCCTACAACCATCTTGCCAACTTCGTCTATGAAACATTACTCAATAGCTGTCTATGTGTGTCTTACATATTCCCTACAACCATCTTGCCAACTTCATCTATGAAACATTACTCAGTAGCTGTCTATGTGTGTCTTACTTATTCCCTACAATGTTTGATTCTTTCACAGATGGCTACTCGAAAGGAAATGAACAGAAAGTTTATTGCTGGGAAGTTAGACTTGCTAGAAGAACACAGAGAACTTGCGCTTAAATCTATTGATGACTATATTAACAAGGTGCTAAACTTGTCAATATAACTTTGTTCATATCTTCATTATTTTGTGTTTGCCGAATATATTTTATGTACACAACATTTATTGAATTTTTTTGTTTTTAAATGATTTATGTTTGGTATATGAGTATACCTTGTATAAAAGGTAAAGGAACCCGTTACACGCCCATTGAGGCATATTGGGAATATGGTGTTAGGCCCATATTATCTTGACCGTCGGCACACTAGGGGTGATGTGGTCGGCATCACGCCGGCCGCCTTAACCTTCCCAGAGTAGCTCTGGTACCCATTTGGGGCTGGGTCGACCCAGGAGCCGTTTGTGGCCTAAAAATTTTCCGCCTCATCTGGGGATCGAACCATAGACCACTGCGCTAGGAAGCCAGTGCACTAACCACTAATACCTTGTATAGGGTGACTGAATTATTATTATTATTGTTTATTAATAATTGGTTTAAAAAAAAAAAAGAAATATGTTTATTGATAACTAAGTTATATTGATAGTTGTTTATGATGCTGCCTGACTTCTTTAAATTAGTTTGCTGAGTTATGTTATAGATAAGCATTCTTAGTGTTTGAGTAGGAAATATAAATCTGTTTCTGTCAGGCACTGTTGGCTATAACAGAATATTTGTAACGTGAGACGAAGCGTTAACAATTGACATCTTTATTTATAGCGCCACCCAACTGACAATCCTGCAGCATAGCCTCCCCTCGTATTGGTTATTCTAAAAAGTGGAAACCAATACTCAATACACTACTGTCACGGAGTGTTCGAAGGTTTCATCTAGATTATTTTAAAATTCCTTACTTTTCTATTCCTTCACATTTTGTCTGTTTTCTCTACAAAATATGTGCACCTGCGGTCTGTTCTTTAGCTATTTTTCAAGTCTTCACTAATAGTTCTGCCATACGATCCTAATGCTATCTTCTCCTACAAAGGCACTAAAAGGTATTTCTTTAGGGACATCAATACGATTTATTCGCTTGGTCAAAACCACAGTGGTTCCCAGAGGATTATTATACACGGAAGTGTCCAGTGGTCAACTGAAGACCGCCACGATAAATCTTTTTACATGTCTAAGCAAGAGACGGGAAATAATTAACTCTGGTCGTGGGAACGAAAATGTTTTAACTTCATGCGAACAAATGCTGAGTTTAGAAATCGCTTGTTGATAACCATTGAAATAGAACGCACGCTTATAGAAGAGAAGCCTCAAGCTACCTCATATCTACAGTATATGTGCTTTGAGAGTAAACGCTACTCAAATTCTATTTTCTTAAGCTGCGGATATTAGTCCTGAGCGCGCAGTTGCAGAATCCTAGCCAGTTTCTGGATTTTGATTGCTGTAAAATGTTGCGAGTAAACCGCCTAGTTGCTCTATGCTACAGAGAGAACTAGTGCTTACGTCTCAAACCCTCTAGCGGTGATCACAAGTCAGCAACCCTGAGCAGTCTGCAGCATATAAACTTTCAACACCTCGTCAGCACCTGAACATCATAACTCAACTTCACAACCAGGTTAACGAAAAGCCTAAGCATCTCTTGGACTGTAGCTCCACTGAAGCACATTATTCAGCTGGTAATTCCTACCTACTGGGACGCCCAGGAGAAGTCCAAGCAGATAAGTCTACTTAAAACCCAGGCCAAAGTCAGAATTCACTTTTTCCAATAAATATCCTAGGAATAAACTTTCGTCAGTGAGGACAATATCCTCTTATTCTTATCTGAACCAAAGACACTGACAGTATTCTGAATCCTTGAATAAGTAATATCATAACTGTGTTTTTTAAATTTCCTAGTATTTCTTTTTTTCAAAGTACATGACAACATTGATTTTATTTTCCACTGTAATTAAAGTAATTATGTACTGTCTGTAACTCACCATCATTCTGAGTTTGACTTAGTAGATTGTATGTTCTGTTCAGAAAAACATACTCAACCCTTCTTGTATTACTTGTTACTACTAGTTCTTCTTCAAAAAAGATTTGAGATAGAAAGAGTTAGTCGTCGCCAGAAAAATACAAGCGTTGGTAGTCTAAAAGGTGAGAGAATCACTGACACCAACCTGTACCCTTCTGTTAACTTTTTCCCTCAACACTAGCTCACCTCTGTGAAAACGAAAAGTAGTGTCACAAGGTCTATGTTCTTCCTACACATCTTCCTTACTTATCTAAAAATAATCTCATGCGACAACTAAATCTCCCTTTCTTTAAGAATATAAACCTTTCATTCTGTTATTTCTGTCTACCAGTTCCACTACAATTATTCTATACTGTACATGTTTTCAGACTTTGCTTCCCAACACATTATACTGCGGAATCATGCATTACAGACATTCGCATATTGCTAATAATCATTTTAACTAAACTATCCCCCATTTCCTTTCCAATTTATCCCTGAACGTTACGTAAACAAAATCAAGAAAAAAAATCTACACGCGAGCTAATTAACATGAAAGTAAATTAAAAAACACTATATACGTGTTCGATTTGTCATGCACTATGAGCACGTTTTGTCTCTGTATCTGGCTGGTTTCTTAATGACCCTTCCACTTCGGGTAACTTGATGACCCACTGTGTTTTCTGTAGGCTTTGTTGCTTCTCTGGGGATTAATTCTGTAGGCTTTTCTGTGTCTGGTGTACTGAGCTGTTCATCGGGAGTGCCCTCCATAGTTTCACTCCAATCGTCACGAAAATCCACTGGTCCTTCCACCCTGATTGGATTACTATTAGCCCCAGGTGGTACTGGGATCAAATGTCTGCGATTGCGTCGATAGTTGGTGTGATTTGACGTTACTACATACGAACATAGTGATTCATGTTTAGTAAGAACTGTTCCTGGCATCCACTTACCACCTGCTGAAAATGGCTTCATTCTCACTGTCTGTCCTGAGCTGAGAGCTGGCAGACTTTGTCCTGCTTTCCTGTTGTAAAAGTATTGTTGTTTCTGTGCTCGTCTGTCAAAGTATCTCTTGGTCTCTGCTAGGTTGTGTAGCCCTGGTTTCATAATGGCAGTCTGGGCAGGTAATAGGTTCCTTGGTCTTATGCCCAGGAGCAAGTGTGTAGGTGACAACCCAATGTCTTCCAGGGGAGTTGTATTATAGTCCAGGAGAGCTAAGTACTTGTCTCTTGATTTCAACCACAGTTGTTTGACTGTCTGAATGTATCTTTCTGCAAGTCCGTTTGAACTCTGGAAGTGCGGTATGGCTGATTTGGTAGTCATGACAAAACTGTTGGAATTCTCTGCTTGTGAACTGTGAGCCACAGTCTGATCTTATTTTACTTGGTATTCCATGGAAGCTGAAGACTTTTTTAATCACTTCAATCACAGCAGAGGATCTCATACTTGGCAATTTTTCTACTTGAATGGCCCTTGAATAAAAATCAACTATCATCAAGTACTGGATACCTTCAGAGTCAAAAATGTCAGTTGAAATTTCTGAAAATGGGAGCTCTGGATGTGGTGTGGGGATTAGAGGTTTTTTGGGTGGGCTTCTACAATTTTCTGCACATTTGTAGCAATTCTTCACTAGTTCTTCCATGTCAGCATTCATTTGAGGCCAGTAAAGCACTTCTCATGCTCGTTGTTTACACTTTACAATTCCCAAGTGTGTTTTATGGATCAGTTGTAACATGTCATGTTTTATGGATCAGTTGTAACATGTCATGTTTTATGGATCAGTTGTAACATGTCATGTTTTATGTATCAGTTGTAACATGTCATGTTTTATGGATCAGTTGTAACATGTCATGTTTTAAGCTTGGGGGGCACTAACAGTCTTTGGCCTCTGAATATCAGGTTATCAATTACTGCTAGTTCGGCCTTGGCATCAAAAAATGGTCGAACCTCTGGATTCACCTTCTTGTAACTGTTTGGCCAACCTAGCTCAATAGTTTGCTTCAGTGAGGAGAGTTCACTTGTTGTGGCTTTCTGGAATGCTTTGAGCTTCTCATCTGAGATGGAAATGAAGCTGAGCATAGAGATGTCTGTTAGATCACAGTCCGGGGTGTCTTGGGATAGTGGTGCGCGTGACAGAGTGTCTGGGATAGTCAGGGTGGATCCTTTCTGGTATCGGAGTTCAATGTCATACCATTGTAAAGTCAGGAGCATTTTCTGAATTCGCATTGGTGCCTGAACTATGGGTTTTTAAAATATCTGTTCTAATGGCTTATGGTCGTTAATGACAGTGACATGCTTCCCATATATGTACTGGTGAAATTTCCTACAGCCATGTACAATTGATAGCATTTCTTTCTCAATTTGTGCATATCTTTGTTCTGCTGGTGTCAATGACTGAGATGAGTAAGCCACTGGTCTACCTTGAAAAAGTACTGCTCCCAGTCCTGTTTGGCTGGCATCACAGTGAATTTCTACAGGTTTTGTAACATTGTACAGTGCCAATACTGGTGTTTTGGTACACCATAGCTTCAACTTGGTTCCAAAGGTTGTTATTGCCGGGAGTTGTAGTGAGGATAAGCTCTCACTGCAGATAAAATACTTCTATGGCACGCGCCTCAAACAGCCTCTGACAACCAAGTCCAGCTCCCGGCCTTCACGTGTGGCTCAATTTGAGCCCGGCGGAACTGTTTCCACTGACGGGAGAAGGGGCAAAGGCGAGCGACTGGCGCCTTAAAACCAGCAGCTTCGGGCAGATAGGGCTCGTGATCCTTGGTTGGTAGCTTATCTAAGAGAAGGAACTCTGAATTCAAACCACCGCTGCCTTGCGGGAATATCCATTTGTGGAATTGGCTTCGGGAGTAAACCCTGAGGATAAATCCGGAGTCGGAGTCCCTAAGGCAGTCTAATGTCGATTCGACATTATTCTGGCAACTCCTGCGACATGGCTGGTACCAAACTGTATCGGCTACTGCCGTTCCTTTGGATCTACCA
The DNA here is from genome assembly GCA_024509875.1 of Oreohelix idahoensis. Taxonomy (NCBI): domain Eukaryota; kingdom Metazoa; phylum Mollusca; class Gastropoda; order Stylommatophora; family Oreohelicidae; genus Oreohelix; species Oreohelix idahoensis. The sequence continues at coordinate 288,270 of JAMPIV010003977.1, read as the reverse complement.
GCTGTGTGGAGAGGGGGAACATGCTGCATGGGCAACAGCTTGATCTCCATATAACTGTGCCCAAGCTCGCGCCCTGGAGAGGACACTCCAGCTTCACCCTATAGGTGTCGGCAAAACACGGGAAGTAGCAGTTACCGGTTATAAGCATTTTGCCCAATTGGCGTAGGGCATGGCGCCAGGGGCTACTTCCGACAGTGGGAGAGGTTCTAGGATCTCACTGGACAGCTACCGCCCGCTTCAAGCTGGGAAGCCCCCAGTCAATAAGGTGTTGTCCCGCCACTGTCTGCTTTCCCCATTGGGTGCATGGGGATTAGGGTCAAACCCGAACTGTGGACAGAAAATTTTGCACCAAGCAATTATCGAAAAAATAGAAATAAGCAAACTCTCAGATTGGGATGCTGGAACGTCCGGACTATGTTGACTGGACTATCCGAAAACCTACAGGATGTAAACGATGTAAGGAAGACAGCTATAATTAATGATGAGCTTAAACGACTTCAGGTGGATATAGCTGCACTTCAGGAAACGCGCCTGGCGGGCTCTGGAACGGTGAGCGAGAAGGACTACACATTTTATTGGCAAGGGAAAGATCTTAATAAAGCTAGAGAACACGGAGTAGGTTTTGCGGTCAAAAAATCGCTAACTAACATGGTTGAACCAGGCGAGAATGGATCAGAACGCCTGTTAACGCTCCGCCTGCAAACTAGCACAGGTCCCATCACCCTTGTCAGTGTGTATGCTCCTACTCTGTACTCTGCCTCAGAAGCTAAAGATGAGTTCTACGAGAATCTAGCAGCAGTAATCAAAAGCATACCTAGGCAAGAACAGCTTGTTCTCCTTGGTGACTTTAACGCAAGAGTGGGTGCCGATAATGTTTCATGGCCTTCATGTCTGGGCAGGTTTGGTATTGGCAAGATGAATGAAAATGGACAACGGCTCTTAGAGTTGTGCGTCCACCATGACCTCTGCGTGACCAACACCTACTTTCAGACAAAACCCCAGCATAAGGTGTCATGGAGACACCCACGATCCAAGCACTGGCACCAACTTGACCTGATTCTCGTCAGAAGGCCACTCCTCAGGTCTGTGCTCTCCACGCGCTCGTACCATAGTGCAGACTGTGACACAGATCACTCCTTGGTTTGCTGCAAAATCAGAGCACAACCAAGAAAACTCTATCGTGTCAGACATGAAGGGAAACCACGCATTGATACCAGCAAGATGTCAGACCCTTTCATGATCGCTCAATTCACTGCGACCTTCAAGAAAGTGCTCAGTAGCCCTCAGCATGGTGATACTATTACAGAGAACTGGGAGCATCTACGGAACACCATTCAGAGTATTGCACTTGCCACCTTTGGTAAGAAAACAGCAAAGTCCTCTCCACATGTAAGCCTACCTTGCCGTGGTTGGAGAGCTTGAGCGCCTCAATGATCCCGGGAGCTATGCCGGCGGGAGTTTTACTCCTGGCAGGGTCACCCAAGCCGGACAGGTCCTGGGTGAGGGGCCAGACTAAATGGGCTGAGGAGTGGGTGGAACCCTATAGGTGTAGATGCAGAACCCACCGGCGAGTGGTACATGCTCTGGTCTGCACCAATCCACCCCCACTTCATGGGTTAAATGCTTTCTTGCCTCATTCTTCACTGTTTGTCGTCTATCACGCCCATGGCGACCGTTGCCTCAATTGGCTGTGTGTGGTGTACCCGGAAACGGGGCCTCCCAGTACTGAGGCAAAGTTAAGTCCCCGATGTCACTTATCGGTGCAGAATTGAGAGAGATGGCTGAGCATCACAATCCCTCCTGTGTTGCAGCATGATGAGAACCCAGCATTGCACACTGAGCTTGGGGGGATCACTTGGGCACCAGACTTAATACTGGCTCTTGACTGGATGGCCGCATGCAGGAGATTTCTACAATGGAGGGTTGGCAGGTGGTGGGTATCGGGAAGTGGCTCTGTGCAGGACGTGAGGATTCCTTGGGAGAGCCCAGAACCAGAGCACAGCATTGTGCAAGCTCTGCATAGTTGGAGAGCCCCCTGGATGACGGGGAATGCACAGTGTGCTACCCCACCTATCCCCAACTGCTAACTTAGAACCAGAAGTGGGGTCCTCTGTATGCGTGCCAGGCCAGGATAAAATGCCTGGGAAAGAGACTGGAGCTCAGAACTCCCTAACTCAAAGTTGCAGGATGGCAGAAAAGCCACGGGAAAGACAGGGCTATTTTGAAGATAACGCAACCATATTTTCACCATACGAGCTCGGACGCCGCCTCGGTAAACAAGGTCCGCGCAGAGCAGTGACACCCCCAGGCTGCTTGCGAATAGTCTACTACTGGGAACATAAACAGATTAGGGATGAGCCCACTCTCCCGTTGAACAGGTGCTAAAGTCGTAGATACTGGGCCAGAAGGCGCACCAGAAACCACAGTATCATGCAACTCGCTTTTTTTTTTCTATGGAGAGTACACCGTCAAATAAATCTCGTTCTGGTGCTCGCCCTGTGGAGCTCCACCAGGCAGGTGCAGTGCCGGGCTCTGAGCCTCGACAGAGCCCACCCTCAGCTACTGGAGGACCCTCTAGACCGTCTTGTGGAGTCAACAGACGGCGGAGGAGAACTACTGACCAAAACAAAACAGAAAAAGAGAAACCCAGAGTGCCACTTGTCATGATGCACTGGAATGCAGAGGGAGTGAACAGCAAGCAGGCTGGATACAGCAAAAAGACAGAGCTGGAAAACATCTTGTATGAGAAGCAAGTCAGTGTTTGCTGTATCCAAGAGACTCACTTGAAAGCAGATCAAACCTTTAAAATAAGGGGATATCAATGCTTCAGATCCGACAGACAAGATAGACGAAAAGGAGGAGTACTTACTCTTGTAAGGAATAACATTCCTGCACACGAAAGGAAAACCTTCATGGATGGAGCAGAATATCAGCTGCTGCAGATAAAGGTAGACAAGATGGAAATAGAACTCCTGAACTATTACTGTCCGAACAACAAACCCCTGAGTCTCAGCTCTATACAGGTACCAGCCACCAACTTTATAGCAGTTGGAGACTTTAATAGCCACTCCCAGAGCTGGGGCTATAACCATCTGGATCACAGAGGTGAAGAGGTTGAAACTTGGCAAGATGATCACTCCCTAATCCTAGTCAATAATGCCACAGATACTCCTACCTTCTACTCCAGAGGATGGCACACAACCTCAACACCAGATCTTGCCTTCTCCACACCAGATATAGCTGGATCTATTAGTAGAGAAGTAGGAGACCAACTAGGGGGAAGCGACCATCGCCCAATCTTTCTTACTGTCCAGAGTGCAACTCTCAGTACAGGCCCAGCCATTACAAGATGGAACTACAAAAAAGCCAACTGGGGTTTATTCAGGCATCAGGTGAACACGCTGCTGTCTACCCTCAAGGTACAGAACAGAGACATTAATGAAGTGGTAAAAGACTTCAACAGATGCATACTACAAGCTGCAAAAGAAACCATTCCCAAAGGATGCCGGCGTAACTACATACCATACTGGTCCAGCACACTCCAAGAACGTCAGGAAGCTATGGACAAGGCTAGAAAGGACGCAGAGTCTCAGCCTTCACTTGAAACTCACAACAAATGGAAAAAGGCTGTAGCAGAGTTTCAGAGAACAAAGCTAGAAGAAAAGCGGAAAAGCTGGAGAACTAAAACGGCATCGCTGAACCTTGAGAAAGACGGCAGGAAACTTTGGAGATTAGTCAAGTCTCTAAATGAAGAGCATTCCTCACCAAGGCAGACTATCACATTGGATGAAGGTGGCAAACTTTTCAGAGGAAAACAAGCTGCAGACTTGTTTGCTAGAAGATACAGTTCAGAAAGCAACTTACCCATTAACATAGACCATCAGAGAGAGATAAGAAAAGAAATACTGGCAACCATGGGACAGACAGATACTCCTGCCCCAATGAGGGAACCCATCACACTAGGAGAACTACAGAAGGCTATTTCCAAGCTTAAGTTTCAAAAGTCACCCGGCCCAGACAAAATCAGCAACGAAATGCTAGTAAATCTGAGCTCAGCAGCAAAGACAAAACTGCTTGAGATATTCAACCACAGCTGGTTGAAAGGAACGGTACCCCAAGTATGGAGAGAAGCCATCACAATACCCATACTAAAGAAAGGGAAATGTAAGACCGAGGCTGCAAGTTACCGGCCAATCAGTCTCACAAGCTGTGTTGGGAAGACTATGGAGCGAATAGTCAACCACAGATTGAAATGGTATTTAGAGTCTGAGCAGATCCTGGTGCCGGAACAAGCTGGATTTAGAGAATGCTACAGTATAGAAGACCAAGTTACTTACTTGTCTCAAGCAATAGAAGATGCTTTCCAGGAGAAGAAAAAGGTCCTAACGATCTGGGTCGACTTCAAGCAGGCCTTTGACAAGGTGTGGAAAGATGGCCTCATTGCAAAACTTAGGAGAAGTGGAATCCAAGGCAACATGATGAAATGGATCCAGTCATACTTGCATAACAGGAGAACTAGAGTCACTCTTGACGGTCTGCAGAGCAGAAAAGTGTTGCTCCATCAGGGGGTACCTCAAGGAGGAGTAATTTCCCCAACACTCTTCCTTGTTTACATCAATGACCTGGTGAAAGATCTCCCTGCAGGAGTTAAAGCTGCCTTATATGCAGATGACCTAGTACTCTGGTGCGCTGATGAAAATGTCACCACAGCAAATTATAGAATGCAGCGGGCAGCAGACATGCTAGTGTCATGGGCAGAGAAATGGCTTATCACAATAAACACAGACAAAACCTCCACAACACTGTTCTCCCTCGCCCCCAAGGACAAATCAGCTAACATACACCTAGGGACAACCGTGATCAAGGAAGAAAGCTACCCCACCTATCTTGGGGTGACATTTGACCAAAGGCTTACATGGAATAAGCATATTGAAAATGCAGAAGGAAAGGCCCGAAGACGACTAGGCATACTCAGAAAATTAGCAGGTACCAACTGGGGAGCAAATGAACGAAATCTAAAGAAGATTTATAATGGAGTAATAAGACCACACTTAGAGTTTAGCTCAGCAGCATGGTCATCAGCTGCTAACTCACATCTGCAGTCTTTGGACAAGGTGCAAAATCAAGCTCTCAGGCTCATTACAGGAGCCATGAAAACTACACCAATAACAGAGATGCAGAAGGTTGCTGGATTACAGACATTGTCCCATAGAAGAGACACAAAAACCATGATCCAGATGGAAAAGTACAACAGTATGCCAATGCACCCAATGAAGGCAAGACTAGATGATCTGGCATTGGGACGTCTAAAGCGTAGCAGCTTTGTGCATCGGGGGAAAAGACTTATAAGACAGCATCAAGAAGACCTATCCATGAAGACAACACCACTGAAGCCCACCCTATACCCTGTACCATGGGAGCAGGCCAGCAGTGCCCTCCAAATTAATACAACAGTCAGTGGTCTCACAAGTGGATGTGAGTATAATGATCTGCAAAAACGAACTGCTACATTGAGTATGATCCAAGAAAGCTATCCCGATCAATCATGGATACATGCCTATACAGATGGATCAGCAACTAATGCTGTTAGGAATGGAGGTGCCGGTATCTTTATCTCATATCCTGACAACCACTATGAGACTAGGCACATTCCCACTGGTAAATTCTGTTCCAACTATACAGCTGAGGTTCAAGCTCTAGAGCAAGCTGCAAATATGATTTATAACACCAACTCTGACTGCCACCAGGTAGTCATCCTCACAGATGCACTGTCTGTCCTGCAAGCTCTCAAGGGTGGTAAACTCCCGCATCTGAGAAATGAACTAAACAAGGTAGCTGCCAAAAAGAGAACCATACTTCAGTGGGTACCATCTCATTGTGGTGTACCCGGAAATGAAAAGGCAGATAAACTTGCAAAAAAGGGAGGAGAATGTGAACAAGAAGATAATGAAGTCACATACTTTGAGAAAAAGAGAGCTATCCAGACTATCAGAAGAGAACAGAACCAACCCAAAGACGACTATCACACTCTCGACCGGCAGGGACAGACAACTATTTTTCGACTCAGGACAGGGCATAACAAACTGAATAAACACACGCACAAGCTACGATTGTCTGCTTCACCACTGTGCACATGTGGATTAAACGAACAAACTGCTGAGCATGTTCTACAGGACTGTCCTCTGTATGACCAGTTAAGAAAGATATACTGGCCCAATGACTCAACACTAAACTCAAAGCTATATGGAGTTAAAGAGGAACTTCAAACAACAGTCGAATTCATCATGAGAACTCGTCTGACGGTGTAATCATCAAAGATGCGATCGCAAGAAGAAGAAGAAGAAGAAGCAAAGTCAAATGACTGGTTTGACGCTTCATCAGATGTGATGGCACCTGTTATTGAAGCTAAGCGCAGTGCTATGAATGAATACAAACGTTCACCGAGTGCCAGAACCCTACAGATCCTGAGGGCTACGAGAAGCAAAGTTCAACAAACTGCTCGACGCTGTGCAAATGACTATTGGCTCCAGCTCAGTGAGAGCATCCAGATCGCAGCGCAAACAGGCAACATTAGACAAATGTATGACGGTATAAAGAAAGCACTTGGCCCCCATAAAAGTAAGACGGCACCGCTAAAAACCATCAGCGGAGAGAAGCTAACCGATAAGGGTAAGCAGATGGAGAGATGGGTCGAGCACTACTCTGAGCTTTACGCTAGAGACAATACCGTTACGCCTGCAGCCCTTGATGGTGTCAACAGTCTGCCAACTATGGAGGAGCTGGATGCCGAACCAACATTAGAGGAACTCAGTAAGGCCATTGATAGCTTGGCCTCTGGCAAAGCACCAGGCAGTGATGGGATTCCTCCTGATTTAATCAAATGCTGTAAGAGCACGCTATTACATCCCCTGCATAGGATGCTGTGCCAGTGCTGGGAAGAGACAACTATTCCTCAAGACATGCGAGATGCCAAGATTGTAACACTGTACAAAAATAAAGGAGACAGAAGTGATTGCAATAACTACAGAGGCATCTCTCTTCTTAGTATTGTTGGTAAGGTTTTTGCCAAAGTCGTCTTAATGCGACTACACAAGTTAGCTGAGCGCATATATCCAGAGGCACAGTGTGGATTCCGAGCTGGCAGATCAACAACAGACATGATCTTCTCTCTCCGCCAGCTTCAGGAAAAATCAAGAGAGCAGAAAAGACCATTATATATCGCCTTTATAGACCTCACAAAAGCATTCGACCTGGTTAGTAGGGATGGACTCTTTAAAATCCTCCTGAAAATAGGCTGCCCTTCTAAAATACTGGAAATGATAAAGTCATTCCATGACGACATGAAGGGAACAGTCCAATATGCTGGAAGCACATCACAGCCCTTTGATGTACGAAGTGGCGTTAAACAAGGCTGTGTTCTGGCTCCGACCCTCTTCGGAATCTTCTTTGCCTTACTCTTGAAACATGCATTCAGAGATGCAACTGAAGGAATATGCCTTCACACTAGGTCAGATGGCCGTCTGTTTAATCTTTCAAGGCTGAAGGCAAAAACAAAAATCAGAAGGGTCACTATAACAGACTTGTTGTTCGCTGATGATGCTGCAGTCGTCACTCAAAGCCAACAGGAGCTTCAGAGCTTGATGAATCGCTTCACTAAAGCATGCAAGGACTTTGGCCTCACAATAAGTCTAAAGAAAACGAATGTGCTGAGTCAGGATGTGGGTGCTGCACCAGTTATCACTATCGATAACTATGAATAGGCAGTGGTGCACCACTTCACATACCTAGGGTCTACCATCAATGACAAACTCTCACTGGATACAGAAATCGACAGCCGCATTGGCAAAGCTGCAGCTACCTTTGCCCGCCTCACATCGCGTGTTTGGGGAAACTCTAAACTCACAATGAAGACCAAAGCTGCGGTATATAATGCCTGCGTCATCAGCACACTCCTATATGGCAGCGAGACCTGGACGACCTATGCTAAGCAAGAAAGAAGGCTCAATACCTTCCATTTGCGGTGTCTACGCCACATCCTCGGCATCTCGTGGAAAGATAAAGTGACAAATGTCGAGGTGTTGTCACGTGCTGGCCTTCAAAGTATGTATACGCTGCTTAGACAGCGCAGACTTCGCTGGCTTGGCCATGTTCGCCGCATGGAAGATGGTCGCATCCCAAAAGATATCTTCTACGGACAATTAGCAGATGGCAAGAGAACAGTTGGGCGACCACAGCTGAGGTTCAAAGATGTGTGCAAGAGAGATATGAGGGCACTGGACATGGATCCAGCAACATGGGAGGATGAAGCTGCCGATCGCACTAAGTGGCGATGCTATTTACGGCACCACCTCAGATTGGGTGAAGAGAGGCTCACACAAGAAGCAGAGGTGAGGAGAAAACGTCGAAAGGAGCACCAGGAAAATAAGCAGCTGAGGGCTGCCACCTCAGGGGCGCATTCCCATTGTCAGTTATGACTGAAGGGGCTATTACTTACTATTACTCAGCTTCAACTTGTTAAATGCTTCTTCCTGATTGGACTGCCATTGAAAAACTACATCTTCTTTGAGGAGATCTCTTAGGGGTTTGTCTATATCACTGAGTCTAGGCAAGAACTTTGAGAGATATGTGATGCATCCCAGAAATCGTCTGATATCTTGCTTGAAGATGGTCTCTTCATTTTGGTCACAGCCTCCACTTTGTCTGGATCTGGTTCAACTCCATTTTTGCTGATAATATGTCCTAGGTATTTAACACTGCTCTGTCTTAACACCATTTGTCCCAGTTCAATTTCAGGTTGTAGGATGTAGCTCGGTCAATGACTTTTTGCAATATTTCATCATGATGTTGTTTATTCCTCCCTGCTATCAATATGTCATCAATTGTCGCTACAGCACCATCTATACCCTCCAGCATTTGGCCAATAATTCTCTGGAAGATTTCAGGACTGGATTTAATATCAAATAGTAACCTGAGCCAACGATATCTTCCTACTGGTGTGTTAAAGGTTGTGAGAAACGATGATCTCTGGGTAAGCTTGATCTGTAAGAAGCCATTTTTGGCATCAAGCACCGAGAACACCTTTGCATCTGGAATATTTGAGATGATTTCATCAATACTTCGCATGGGATAATGTTCCCTCTTGATTGCTCGATTTAAGTCTTTAGGACCAATGCAGATTCTGATTTTGCTAATTTTTTTCCGTGACCACCATCGAGCTCACTCGGTCAGTAGTCTCATTTACTTTTGCTATAAAGCCGTCTCCTTCCATTTCTTCAAGTTTTTGCTTGATTTTCTCTCGTAAAGCAACTGGTTTTTTCCTGGTTGCATGTACTACAGGCTTTACTTCTGGGTCTATTGTGAGATCAATTTCTCCTGGAAGTAATCCAATAGTCTTTACTAATTCTGGAAACGCTTGCTAATTCAATAGTACTAGTGCGACAGATGAGACCAAGTTTTTAGGCTGTGTCTCCAGAGAGTATATTTTCTTGGTCTGTGTTTACTGTTAGGTATTCTGAAACAGTCTCTGCTTTCTTGCAAGAAATAAGCAGGTCAACAGCGGCTATGGGCTTGATTAGATGATTTGAATAGGTTCTAAGAATTTTCCTTGATTCTCTTCCTTTTAGCTGTCCTCTGATCCTGCAAAAATCCTTTATAGTTATTATATTGCACCGTGCACCTGTGTCAATTTTGAAATACATGTCTGCTCTATTTATGCTTAGTTTGGTTTTCCATTTATCTGTATGAATAATATCTTCAAGTGAATTAATATCTATGTATTCAATAGGTTCTTCTTCAGATGTGTTGTTGTTGGTAGTCTTCTTGTACCATATTGATGGCTTTTTGCATTAGTATGCACATTTTTATTGCAAAAATTGCATGTTGAGTTGATGGCCGGACAGACATTATGGCGAGTGCATCTTTGACAATCTAGGCACTGTGAAGTGCTTTCTTGTTTTGTAACCACAGGTTGCTGATTGCCCTTGGGTTTTTGGATTTGGCGGACTTGATAATTTTTCCTGGAGACCTTCTGTATCATCGAAGTCTGCACTTCACTTTCTCGAACTAGCTTTAGCGGTCTTTGTGATAGTTCGTGTTTGCTGACCTATTTCTAAAGTTTTAGATAGAGTTAGACTTTCTCCTCTATCTAGCAGTTTCTCTTGTAGTCATAAGTCGACTACGCCATCAATTACTGAGTCAATCAGCATGTCATCTAGGTCTGTGTAGTCACAGTCTAGGAGAATGAGTCAGGTCTTTTACAAAGTTGTCAAACCCTTCCCCCTGTAATTGTTTTCTTTGCTTCAGTTTGTGTCGAGCAATGCGTTTATTTTTCCGAAGCTGTACATATGTTTCATATTTTCCCATGACCACATCAAATTTGTCTTTTTCTCCCTCAGCCCAAGTGAACGCTTTGTAAATTTCTCGTCCCTGTTTGCCTACCCAAGTGCCAAGCCATCCGCATTTTTTTGTTTTTTCGAAGTCTGTGCTAGCAGTCCTTCTAAAACAAACTCGACGTGGCTTTTAAAGCACTGGAATTCTTGGTGCAGGTCTTGAGCCTGCCAGTCAATCCGAGGCTGTTCAGATGTAAACCCTTTGGCCATTACTTTACCTGTTAGCGTCGATGGACTGGCGGTGATAAATCCTTGTTATCGAAGTTAGGTCTAGTAGCCTGTATTATCTTTGGAGATGGAAGTACACGTTTACTGATACTTAGGCCGACCTTGATTTGCACTAATATAGATGTACTGGCGATGTGGGTAATATTCTGACACCATGTCAGGTTCTGCACTGTTGGCTATAACAGAATATTCATAACGCAAGATGAAGCATTAACAATTGACATCTTTATTTATAGCGCTACCCAACTGACAATCCTGCTGTATAGCCTCCCCTCATATTGGTTCTAAAAAGTGGAAACCAATACTCAATACACAACAGTTTCCATGTTTTATTGATTATTACAATATGTAAATCTCTATTTCCATGTTTTATTGATCATTGCAATATATAAATCTCTGTTTCCATGTTTTATTGATTATTACAATATATACATTTTCATATTTTATTGATTATTACAATATATAAATCTCTGTTTCCATGTTTTATTGATTATTACAATATATAAATCTCCGTTTTCATATTTTATTGATTATTACAATACATAATCTCTATTTCCATGTTTTATTTATTATTACAATATATAAATCTCCAGTTTCATGTTTTATTGATTATCGCAATATATAAATCTCCGTTTTCATGTTTTGTTGATAATTGCAATATATAAATCTGTTTTCATGTTTTATTGATTATTACAATATATAAATCTCTGTTTTCATGTTTTATTGATTAAGGCAATATATAAATTTCTGTTTTCATGTTTTATTGATTATTAGAATATATAAATCAGTTTCCATGTTTATACAGTATATAAATCACCGTTTCCAGCACTTAAATTTCATAGCCAATCACTGAGTAACACCTTTTGTATTATGCATGTAGGGATTTTGGTTAGATAGCTGCATTGTCCATTTCAGCTTATCTTATGTCTAAATTGTTAACAGGTGTTGACTGCAGGAAAAGCATGGACAGAAAGCCAAGTTGAAAGCCAGTCGACGTTTGCTGAAGTTTCTGAAATGGTAGACAATGCACTAGACTTGCTGAATTATAATTTGGATCAGATGAAAGGTGTTTTTTTTTTTGTTTTTTAATACAATTATTGTGACTTTAAAAAAAAATTATATAGAAGCAAGAAGAGTTAACTGTCACTTGTTTATAGAGAAGCAAGAAAAGTGTTAACTGCCACTTGTTTATAGAGAAACAAGAAAAGTGTTAACTGTCGCTTGTTTATAGAGAAACAAGAAAAGTGTTAACTGTCACTTGTTTATAGAGAAGCAAGAAAAGTGTTAACTGCCAGTGTTTTGTCATAGATTATTGTCATTAATTCATTATTCTTCAGCTCCATATGGAGCACAGGACTTCAGTAAATTCACATCAAGTACTTCATATCCTGTGCCATTCAGGGTCCTTCCATATCCTTTTTATCCCTTCCATATCTATCGCTAATTCCCTTCTCCATGTGTATTTTGGTCTTCCTCTGTTTCTGTTACCCTGGAGATTCTAGAAAAGTGACGTCTTCAAATCCTATCACCTGGTTTTCTCAGTATGTGTCCTATCCAGCACTAGTATTTTCTTCCAACCTCTTATACTTCTGGTATTTGTCTAGTTCTTTTCATAAGTTCCACATTGGTGATCTTGTCAAACCCTTCATAAGTACACTGTAGATACTTTAAATGTGAGTTGGCACAAGAGAATCACCAACATGTAAGCAACTTGAGATATCAGAATATTGTAAATCATGTCAACGTTCTTTCAAAGATATTATTATTGATGAAAAAAATATTACATTAATATAATATTGTGAAAAGTTATACTTGCTCTGTGACATCATGTCTGAGATATCAAATTCTGAGAAAAGAAAGAATCAACTTTAAGAATTATATTCACATTTCTGCATAGGTCAGTGCTGTCAAACGCATATTAAATGTATCTGAGATAAGGTTTGAAATATGTAACTTATGTCTGATAGCAGAGATTGTGACATTTCATAAAAGATAAACATTTCAAAAATTATATTTTTTGCCAAACAAAGGGTTCTTTTCATTGTTCTATAAATCATATATTGCAAAAAGATACTGATTTTGCCAGAGTGATTTGCATATGAATAATTTATGCTATGAAGCGTGTGCTTTTTAGATTTATAAATAGATGCAGTTTATAAATTTTAATGCTTAGGTGGTAAAACTAACGAATTGTTAAGAAATTTACAATATTCTCACTGCAGATAAAATACTTCTATGGCACGCGCCTCAAACAGCCTCTGACAACCAAGTCCAGCTCCCGGCCTTCATGTGTGGCTCAATTTGAGCCCGGCGGAACTGTTTCCACTGACGGGAGAAGGGGCAAAGGCGAGCGACTGGCGCCTTAAAACCAGCAGCTTCGGGCAGATAGGGCTCGTGATCCTTGGTTGGTAGCTTATCTAAGAGAAGGAACTCTGAATTCAAACCACCGCTGCCTTGCGGGAATATCCATTTATGGAATTGGCTTCGGGAGTAAACCCTGAGGATAAATCCGGAGTCGGAGTCCCTAAGGCAGTCTAATGTCGATTCGACATTATTCTGGCAACTCCTGCGACATGGCTGGTACCAAACTGTATCGGCTACTGCCGTTCCTTTGGATCTACCAGCTATGTGGAGAGGGGGAACATGCTGCATGGGCAACAGCTTGATCTCCATATAACTGTGCCCAAGCTCGCGCCCTGGAGAGGACACTCCAGCTTCACCCTATAGGTGTCGGCAAAACACGGGAAGTAGCAGTTACCGGTTATAAGCATTTTGCCCAATTGGCGTAGGGCGTGGCGCCAGGGGCTACTTCCGACAGTGGGAGAGGTTCCAGGATCTCACTGGACAGCTACCGCCCGCTTCAAGCTGGGCAGCCCCCAGCCAATAAGGTGTTGTCCCGCCACTGTCTGCTTTCCCCATTGGGTGCATGGGGATTAGGGTCAAACCCGAACTGTGGACAGAAAATTTTGCACCAAGCAATTATCGAAAAAATAGAAATAAGCAAACTCTCAGATTGGGATGCTGGAACGTCCGGACTATGTTGACTGGACTATCCGAAAACCTACAGGATGTAAACGATGTAAGGAAGACAGCCATAATTAATGATGAGCTTAAACGACTTCAGGTGGATATAGCTGCACTTCAGGAAACGCGCCTGGCGGGCTCTGGAACGGTGAGCGAGAAGGACTACACATTTTATTGGCAAGGGAAAGATCTTAATAAAGCTAGAGAACACGGAGTAGGTTTTGCGGTCAAAAAATCGCTAACTAAAATGGTTGAACCAGGCGAGAATGGATCAGAACACCTGTTAACGTTCCGCCTGCAAACTAGCACAGGTCCCATCACCCTTGTCAGTGTGTATGCTCCTACTCTGTACCCTGCCTCAGAAGCTAAAGATGAGTTCTACGAGAATCTAACAGCAATTATCAAAAGCATACCTAGGCAAGAACAGCTTGTTCTCCTTGGTGACTTTAACGCTAGAGTGGGTGCCGATAATGTTTCATGGCCTTCATGTCTGGGCAGGTTTGGTATTGGCAAGATGAATGAAAATGGACAACGGCTCTTAGAGTTGTGCGTCCACCATGACCTCTGCGTGACCAACACCTACTTTCAGACAAAACCCCAGCATAAGGTGTCATGGAGACACCCACGATCCAAGCACTGGCACCAACTTGACCTGATTCTCGTCAGAAGGCCACTCCTCAGGTCTGTGCTCTCCACGCGCTCGTACCATAGTGCAGACTGTGATACAGATCACTCCTTGGTTTGCTGCAAAATCAGAGCACAACCAAGAAAACTCTATCGTGTCAGACATGAAGGGAAACCACGCATTGATACCAGCAAGATGTCAGACCCTTTCATGATCGCTCAATTCACTGCGACCTTCGAGAAAGTGCTCAGTAGCCCTCAGCATGGTGATACTATTACAGAGAACTGGGAGCATCTACGGAACACCATTCAAAGTACTGCACTTGCCACCTTTGGTAAGAAAACAGCAAAGTCAAATGACTGGTTTGATGCTTCATCAGATGTGATGGCACCTGTCATTGAAGCTAAGCGCAGTGCTATGAATGAATACAAACGTTCACCGAGTGCCAGAACCCTACAGATCCTGAGGGCTACGAGAAGCAAAGTTCAACAAACTGCTCGACGCTGTGCAAATGACTACTGGCTCCAGCTCAGTGAGAGCATCCAGATCGCAGCGCAAACAGGCAACATTAGACAAATGTATGACGGTATAAAGAAAGCACTTGGCCCCCATAAAAGTAAGACGGCACCGCTAAAAACCATCAGCGGAGAGAAGCTAACCGATAAGGGTAAGCAGATGGAGAGGTGGGTCGAGCACTACTCTGAGCTTTACGCTAGAGACAATACCGTTACGCCTGCAGCCCTTGATGGTGTCAACAGTCTGCCAACTATGGAGGAGCTGGATGCCGAACCAACATTAGAGGAACTCAGCAAGGCCATTGATAGCTTGGCCTCTGGCAAAGCACCAGGCAGTGATGGGATTCCTCCTGATTTAATCAAATGCTGTAAGAGCACGCTATTACATCCCCTGCATAGTAATATGTGTATTTTAATTTAACTGCCAGAAAAAGGTTTTATGAAGACTGAGTTACTGATAAACTTTCCCAGGTTATGCTATAATTGAAATGAGATGCATTAAGGTTTTAAATAGTATGCTTTATGTTACTTCTCATGTGATAGAAAATATTGTAGATGAAACAGGGGCACAGCTTGATCTCTCACAGTCACTAGATAAACAACAGAGTATGAAATAAAAAGCAGTGGCTCACAATCACTGTTAGTAAATAAATAAACTTATATAGGTAAATAGCATGCACTTGTAAGACAATCCCAGACCTAAAGGGTCTTTTATTTTTGGATGTGTGCCCTAATATAACCAGCTAGGTTGAATGGGGTGCACATCACCTAAAACGAGGCAACATTTTTTTTTTTTTTTTTTAATTAAAAAACTTGTAAGACACAAAGAAGGAGGACACTAGTAACAGAAAATTAGCAGATGTGATAGGCTCACCAGGAAATTGAACCAGAGACCAACCGAATGGTGCCATTGCCTAATTGCTAGAGTGAATTGTGAAGGACACACAGCCTGCTAAGCACCCCAAATAAGTCACTGTTAGCAATATAGTTTTAACAGCATTAGCCATAACATGTCCTTCAGAACAAACACAATTCCTAACTGTAGTTCTTTTTATTAATAGTGTATCTCACTAGAAGTATATATTTATTTTCAAATACAATTTCAAAAATAAATAATTATAAATTATGCTATTCGAAAAAGAAAACTACTACTTGTTTGAAGTCATAATTTAAAAATGTCTGTTGATTGAGACATTTATTATTGGCTGTATTTAAAAGACAGGAGCAAATTATAAAGAGACAAAATTTAGCATTGACAATTATGTTTTTAAAAACAGGCCTTTGTTGTGTACAAATGTGAATAAATTTTCCTTCATTTTATTACCCAACAGATGAAACTGAAGTGGAAAAACAAATAAAACATTTAGCTGGCCAACAAACTGACATGATAAAACTACAAGAACTAAAGATTCAAAGTCTAGAGGAAGAGTTAGAAAGGTTATCTTCTAAAGTGAATGAGATGGAAGAAGTGAATAAGTCTAGAAGGGAAATCAATGAAGAAGTGAAGGAGAAAGTTGAAGTTATCAGTGTGGACTTGGAGTTTGTGAAATCCCAAACGGTTTCACTGAACTCTACCCTAGATGATACAAGTTTATCAGTGTGGGATCTGTCCAATAAAATAGAGTCTGTGGAAGAAGTCGCCCATGATCTGTCGAGAAAAGTCAGTTCAAATGAGGAGACAGCTCAACTCCTCTCTAACAAAGTAGAACAAAATGCTGCAACTTTAAGGCAACTCAGGGAACAACTAAATGTGATGGAGAACGCAGACAGAAATGATTTGAAAAAGGTGGAGCAGCGTGTTAAAGAAGTGGATGATGATGTGAGTATTAATATTAAATAAGATGGGCTAATACTGCATTGTACTTATTCTATTACTTTTTCAGTCACTTGATACAGGTTTCCCATGGGTCATTGAAATTTGTAGAAGTCGTGGAATTTGGACAGAAAAGTCCAGGCCCCGGAAAGGTCATGATATTTTACAAAAAGAAGAAGTCATCAAAAAGTCATATAATTGTGTTAAGGTCTTGAGAATAAATTATTGCTAATTTCTTAAAGCTGTAAATATAAATGTGACCACGGAAAGAAGAGTTCTGTTACCGTATATGGAAACCTAGGACTTTACAATTAACACTAAATTGTGGAGTTTCATTGATGGGTTTGAATTTTAACCATGTGATACAGCTTAGATTTGTTGTTTTTTAAATTTCATGTGTCCTTTTTTTTTAAATAAGCTTTCCCAGCCCTGCTTTCTAATGAAAGTTATGTATACGCAACAGCATTTTTTTCTACTTCTTTAAGTACCACACCTAGTGGCATAGGCAAACATTTCACTTTACAACTTCCTGTCTCTAGTACTAATTATCAGTTGTCTTCTTTCCATGCCTTGATGTCAGACTGTCCAGTATCTTCTTTCTTTGTCTTCCTGTATCTCTTGTTCCTTCAGTCTTTCCTGTTGTCATGATATATTCCAGATGTCATCTTCTTATAACATGTTTGAAGAAAGTGGGTCACTTCTGCTACAAACATGAGGAATAAGCTTCTTGGGCACATTTGTCTCTTTCAGGACATTCTCATTACTATTTTTAGCTGTCCATGGCGCTTTTAACATTCTTCTGTAAAACCACATATTTGTGGCCTCTAGTGCTTTTCGGGGGGAAGAAACAAGTAGTAAACAAGTAGGGAAAGCACTAGAGGTCACAGAGATGTGGCTTTACAGAAGAATGTTACAAATACCACGGACAGCCAAAAAGAGTAATGAGGATGTCCTGAAAGAGGCCACTGTGCAAAGAAAACTTATTTCATAAGTTAGAAAGAAGCAATCCACTTTTTTGGGCATGTTATGAGAAGAGGAAAGCTGGAATATATTGTAAAAACTGGTAAGATTGAAGTAAAAAGAGAATAAATGAAGACAAAGAGAGCAAATACTGGACAGTTTGACATCGTGGCATGGAAAGAAATCGACAACAGAACTGATAAATTGTACTGGAGACAGGAAGTTATGGAGAGACAATGATCTCCTACGCCACTAGGCATGGTACTTGTAGTAGAAGAAGAAGTGCTTTTCCTACTTGTTTACTTTAATGACTCACTTCCATATGTCAGGTCTTGTTCTATATAACACTGAAGAACTATCTTTCTTATGTCCATTGACAAAGAGTTGTTGTATACAATTATTTTCATTTGATAGAATGCTGCTTTGTCCTGCGCTATTCAACACTTCACGTCTGATGTGCATCTCATGTCCGATGTTATTAACATGCCTAGGTATTTGAATCTATTTACTTATTCTAAAACTGTTCCATTTACTTTGATCTTGCATTTAGTTCCCTGAAATCACACAAATTCATTTTACCATCTTTTATTGTAATTACCCAATAAGTAGTGTGTCATTAGTTTCCATTAATCACTATGTTTAATTTTCCAAGATGCCTGAACATTATTCATTTAATAACCATTTGGCTAAAAAATTTATGGCTAACAAGAATGGTTAGAGCATAACATACTGGTAATTGCCAAATTTTTGTTACATATCAGAAGAGTCCTCTTACGATTTCTTCTCTAATTCAGCTGAACCTTCCCAAGATCTGTATAAGCCTGCCAACAGTTTAGCTGTATATATGTATGCAGATTATGTTTTAAAGGCAGAAATTTAGTGGATACTTAGGGCAGGTTAACACTCGTAGTTCATGCAACTCCAGTGAACAGATTTCAGAATCTTTACTCTGATGTTGCCTTACTGTACCACAGTACAAAAATTCATTTGTTCTTCAGATAAAGCCTATAACACCGCTAGTTATGTCTTAGCTCCTTAGTTTTAGTCATCTTTAAATGTAGCATACGCTAACCTAATGGATGTTTTGCTATATGGTGAAAGTTTAAACCAAAAATTTCATAAAAAGCAGCACAACATTGATGTCTGATTTTGGTGAAAAGCAGTGAAAGTTAGAGAGTTCAGATAATGACTCAGAATATTTGGGCTATACCACTGCTGAAGATCTGTTTCATAAATTATATCCTATTATAGAAGGTCTTGGAAGTGATACATTAAAAAAAATACATTTCAATGGATGGCCCTAACGTAAATTAGAAAACTTTCAGTCATCTGAATGCAGAGATAAATCTTTCACATATAGAAATGTTGTTTTTGCAGACAGAATCATGTGACCAACTTACACTCACATAGCCTTCAGGCAAGGATGTACTGCAGCAGAGTGGAATTTTGAAGAGACTGTAATAACCTGTATTATATAAGGATTCACCAGCCAGGATTGAGGATTATCACAAGGGTTTAATTAACAAGGAGCTATCTCCTAACCAGAATTGAGGATTATCAGAGGTTATAATGACACAGGAAAGCACAGAGAGACAAGTTGCTTTCATTACCAATGCACAGTCAGTAATTGCAATGTTGAAAAGCCAAAATAATACGGACCTGGATGACCTCAGAATAGTGCTGCACAAACTATGTCAACAATTCAAAAGTGTTGTGATCCAATGGATCCCATCTCATTGTAACATCACTGGCAATGAAGAGGCTGACAGATTGGCAAAAGAAGGCTGAAATCTACTCCAGCTTTATGCAAGCATAAATTTCGAGGAGGCAAAGAGTTTTATCAGAATCAGATACAGAAACAAATGGGATGTAGAGCATCCAGGTCACACACAAAATGATGCATACTACCAGCTCAGCAGAAGAGAACAAGTGGTAATTTCAGACATCTCACTGGCCACAACAGATTGAGATACCATCTATTCAACAAGCTAAAGATAGGAACTACTGATCAGTGTAACTGTGGCACTGATAAAATGACTGCTGATCATCTGCTTCAAAGTTGCCCAACATATGCGAAACAGAGAAAGCGCATATGGCCGACACCAGTACCATTTGTGGAACAGCTCTACGGAGATTCAAATAGCCTCAAACTGACTACTGCTTTCTTTGAAAACATTCAAGTAGACGTCTGACAGTGTACAAAGAAGAAAAAGGTTTAGGTAACAAGGAACTATCTCCTAAATTTGGCAAACATAGATAGCTTGAAAACATTAGAGTACTGGAAAAGGTCCTTTCACTTAATTCTATCATTAATAACGGACATTAACTCAGTTGAGAAGCTTCCAAAATTAAAGTCTTTTGAGAGTGTGAAAGAAGTTGAGTATTACATTTTTATTTCTTAGACTCAATTTTGTCTTTCACGTTCATTTTTATCATGGTTGGAAATAGGATTGCATTACAAACTGAGATTACATCCCTTTTTTTTGTTGCTCCGTGCTCTAGTTTTTGGTTTTCATCTTGTTCTTCTTCTTTGGTCCTTGGTCAATGACAGATGAAGCAATTAGTGACCATTACACATGGTGGCATCTATAGGGCAGCAACAAACTGTCTCCACTTTGCTTGGTGAGCGGCCATTCTTCTTGTGGTGCCCCAACTTTGATTCATTCTTTGCATCTCTGCTTCCACAGTTCTCTGCTAAGTTGCTTTTGGCCAGCTTCTTTTTAACCTTCCTTCTGGGGTCCATAGCATGGCATTTCTGGTGATGGTTTCACAGTCTTAGTGTCTATCCACTATGATAGTATGCATATCTTCTTGATGGCTCTGAGTTAGCAGTTCTATTAGTTTTTATCATTTGCATATTAAACCTCAGAGTAACTGAGGACGCCTTCAAGAAATGAAACAAGCAAGTTCTGGTAAATTATGAAGTTTTATAACATTTTGAGCTTCTTCAGCATTTAACTCTTTGACTCCGGAATTATTTTCCACCCTGTGCCGTAATTTAAATTCGTGAGACTAAAAACAACTCTCGGGTCGTTGTTTTGGCACAGGTGTCAAATCTGACCAATGCTCTGGGCATTGTTCCGGAGTCAAAGAGTTAACATACATGATTTTGGAACTTTACAAAATTGTCATGGAAAAAATCATGGTATTTTGTTTCGTTAACTCTGTAGGAATGCTATTGATACCATACAAAGTGATTTTGTTTATACATACCATGATGTAGCACACTTTCACATTAACCTGTCATGTGTGCATGTTGTATATATCCATCATAGTCAAAAACATAGCCTGTGGGTATTGCACATATCCATCATAGTCAAAAACATTGCCTGTGGACATGACATATAAATATCCATCATAGTCAGAAACACTGCCTGTAGACATGACATATAAATATACATCATAGTCAAAAACATTGCCTGTGGACATGACAAATAAATATCCATCATAGCCAGAAATGCTGCCTGTGAGTATTACACATATCCATCATAGTCAGAAACACTACCTCTGGATATGACATTAATAAACATCCAATATTTTCACCATATATTTCTCCCAGGTGTGACAAGCTGACTTACTGTAATGCAATGTATTTATAAACAGAGATCTTCTGTGTAGGAGGCAGTGATTTTCCCTGGTTCAGTCAGAGAGGTCATGACCACCAAAATAAAGAAGTGTATAAAAATGACTGCATCCAGCTCTAAGCAAAAACTTACTCACAGTGTTTGTTCAGGTGAAGATATTAATGTATTTGCTCATGAAGATGATATGGAGGATCATGAAGATGATATGGAGGATCATTATGTTGACACAGATGAAAACGAGAGTGACACTGTGTCAAAAACATGGAAAAAAGCTGGAAGGGCTGACAAAGATGAAGTCCAACTTATGGGTATAGCATAATCATTCATTCGATGTTGACCATTTACACTATCGTATTTGAAGTATGAAGTTAACAACACCAATTGGTATCAATCTCTCACACTATCATACTATCAAACTATCACACTATCATATAGATAGATATTCATAACTTTTATGACTTCTGAAGGGTCCAGTGTACACAGATCGTTTAATTATTTTATCAATTTCTGTCTCATATGTAAAGAAAAAATAAATATTTTACAAATGTGTGCTGTGTACAGTTTTAACGTTAAAAAAAAAAACTCAGGGGAGATTACACACCTGAAGAAAAAAGTACTCACATGGGATTATACCCCTGAAAAAAGTACACAGTGTCGGAGATAATCTTAAATGAGCCAGCAGTAACTATAATATCACATCACATTTAATAGCTGGAAACTTTTTTGAACATTTGAAATCATAAAACTTTGTATAAATTACACCTCTGTTTGGTAAAGTAAGTGAAGATTCTGATAGCAATTTTTCTGTTAAAGCAGAATTTTGTCTGTCATTTGTCAGTACAAGATGTTGAGCTCAGTGATAGCCAAAAGACTTCAGCCACTGCAGCAGTTGCAGAAAACTCTCAACAAAAAAGCCACTGCACGAGATGAGAATGTCAAAAAGGTAAAATGTTTGTTATACACAGATGAAATGTTGAATCACAACATGTATACCTGTCCTTTGCTGAGTTTAGTAGACTAGTGGATTTTGATCACGCCAACACAACTGTATTAACCTGCTAGACAGGACTTATGAAAGTAAAGTTTTTACTAGCTTAAACTGAATTACTTCTAAACACTCTGTTTTCTCAAGTATGATAGGTCAACAGTTCGTCTCCTAATGAACACTAAAAGACGAATCTCACTGGCAACAAAGTGGCTTTAAACATTATCTTTAAATTAAAAATACTTGGTAAAATTCTTTTAAAAAAAATTGAAATTACCATCCATGATATACAATACATAATGCTTATTTAGTATGGACAGAGCACATTTTCCTTACTGAATGAAAACTCATCTTTTTATGTTAAATACTGCCATGTACACTAAAATGTAGAAACAAAGATGTGAAAAAATATGAGAAATTGAAGTCTTACTACTTTAATTCATCATATTCATCTGTCCAGCCTCTGAGCAGTAAACATGACGTTGTAACACAGAAAGAAGATTGAACATTGACTGAAAAATGAAAATCCAGCAAGCAATAAAGCAATCTTTCAGTTTACCCAAATTTTGAAGCAGCGAGCAATCCAAATAACTCTAAGGAAACAACAGATAAATACAACATCATGTGACCGATTTCACTAACCAAAGATTAGGTCCAAAAAAATCACCATTGTGAATTGAAGTATGTGAGAAAAGAAGCTAACAGAATATTAGAGGACCTGATGACTAATGAAGACACTAGCTGCCACAGTTAAAACATTATCAGTGAAGGAATGTCTGGAGAAATAAAGAATAAGTTAATCTGAATACCAAGTGAGAATGAATTCTGACCAACCAGCAGCACAGACATGTAACCTCACAATAGAATCAACCTGGAATGAGGGTGACCTAGAAGACGATGGATCAAGAGTATAAGACATCTTAAAGAAACACAACAATGACAGCACACCAGGCCACAGTTTGTACAGGACTGGAACCCATAATCAGCCCTGCTTCTGAAGCTTCATAGCATAAGTGCTAGGCACAAGAAGAAAGAAGTTAAATACCTATTGAAAAATTGGTTGTTTTCTTAAACTATAAATGAAGAAGAAAAATTACTTGTGGTTTATATTGTTATAACAACCTTTTATGGTTTATGTTGTTCTAAGTAAGATGAAAGATAAGAGTCTATGCTTATAAAGTATGTGGTGGTTTTGTTGTTATAATTGGTGTTATTGTATTCCTAGTGTACTGGGTGAGGTCAGCTGTGAAGGTCCCTGAATATCTAAGGTTAGAATGAGTTATCAGAGAACCTTTCTGCTACCACCTTACGATCTCACTCAGACTTATTCTTGACTAGTATGTCTGATAGCTACGTCTAATGTCTAGGGTTATGAACATGTGGTGTGATATTAATTCAATACTTAAACACACACATACACACAAACAAATATTTAATTCTATGATCAACTGAACTAACAATTGGGATAAAATTTAGATAGTTAATACTTTTTTTTCAATTTTATTTAGTCCTGAACGAGATATTCTTTTGTTCAGGACTGTCAATTTCAAAATGTAATCAATTTATGGATATATACATATATATATGAAATTTTAATTAACTAAAAGGACAATCTGTCCATACACATTATAGAATTTATACTTAAGGTTGTTGATCTAATTTATTCTCACTACACTGTTACTGGAGTGCTGGTCGGGATGTGTTCATCACACCCTGTCTTGATTTATACCTATTCTGTTCGAGTTTATGCTCTTTAGTGATTTTTATGTCAAACAGTTTCTTTCTACTTTGGTGGCTTGTTGATGAAGAGTTCCGGACCAGGGCTGTTGTACTTATCTGGCCCGGGACGTTAGTTGATAGTTGAATGTGCGGCCCACTGCCACTGACTTGATCTTTCTGCAGTAATCGTGGCAGCAACTTGGACCAAGACTACAAGTCATACACCACGACAGCAACTTCAACAGAACTGCTGGTTATTTATTCAGGAAGCTGGCACTAGCACAGTGCCAGTACAAACCCTGTAACATGAAAATTGAGGCTTGTCTGAACATAATATCAAATCCACCAATTTTCAATTAATAAGGCATTCAGCATTTTAAAGATTCGGGTCAGCTCTTTCTGACCGACCCAGCACATCCACATCAATAATGTAACAGTTCGTACCAGTTTTCAATTTCCTCTCCTCTACTGGCTACAACATCTCTACAATTATCCATGATCTTTTCCACAAAATAGGATAGGTGATATGATCCTTGATGATAAATGTACAAAATCTTTTGGTTCTACACCTCTGGTAGTCTGATAATAGGGTGGAGCAACAAATAGGCCTTGCTTAAGTCTACTAATAACTTATTTACTTACAGTCGTAAAATATCTTCATTACCCAATTCAAACAACACAATTAATAATATAAATAATTGTTAATAATGTCTATCTTACCACACATTCACAGAATAAACACAGGAACGATGACTGGCACAGATTCAGCACTGCTGCATGCGTGACTATGAATCTTCCTAATATATTTACTTTAGTATTTATTCAAACTTCACACTCGTACATCGTCCTGACACTGGACAGTTTCTTAGGCAAATGGCCTCCAGTGTTCTAAGTTTTTCATATTATAAAATGCGTTGGCCAATGAGAACCTACTACTAAGCTTTTCAATTTGAATTTGAAAAATAAAGTCAAAATTACAGCCCAATTTCAAATGTACGTCGGTCACATTTTGGCATTAAAAGTTAAAAACAGACTTGCTTTTTGGCCTAACAAGTCTTCCTCTCACTCACTTCTTGACTTTCCACTGCTAAATATATTTAGTTTTAGGGCCATCCCATAATATCTCTCCCTCTTTCTACCTCCCCCCCCCAAATCAGATTACATGTACCCTTGCTTGCTTCATTTCCCCTAATGCGTCCAAAAAGTAACCGTTAGTGAATGCAGGGGCGAGCGTCTGTTGGTCTGTCTGCACTAACCAATACAGTATTTTGTCAATAACTTTCTTATTATCTGGGGGATTTTGTATTTTTAAACATATTATTTCTCAGGAGAAGATAATCTATCAAACTAACTAAGTTTTTGGGTCGTATTCCTGGAAATAAAGAATTCCATATATTTTCCATATGAGTTTCAGTTTCTAACATTACATAAACACGCCATTCCTTTCCCGCTTTTGCATTTTTCAAACCGAACAACAAGTCTGTGACGTCATAAAATGTACCATTTTGCAAGAAAGGAGGGCTGGGTGTGTGGTTACATGCCAAAATGCATAACTATGGAACGAACAATTACACTGACAAACAACATTTTTCTTTCTTATATAAGAATAAGTGTTCAAATTTGAAATCCGTTTATCTCTATCACATCGGGTTTTTAAGATATTTGTGAATAAATATATGTTTGGGAAACCGTTATTTGCTCCGTTTCATTTTTACTATATAACTTATTAAAAATTAATAAAATGCAAAATAATTCTACTTTTTATACTGCTAAAAGATGCATGACATATGTTACGCTATTTTTCAAATAGTTACTGTATTTTGAAATAATTCTGAGCGAAATATGGCTCCTAGAAGTTGTAGAGATTCGGCTGATCTGTTCTGTTAAGTGTGCGGATATTTTACCGATCGTGTTCACCAGAAAAACTTTACACCACTACTAAAGAAAGCATATGAACTTTATTTTGATTCGAAAGTTGATGATGCAAATAAATCTTGGAAGCCAAATGCAGTTTGTTTGACTTGTGCAAATAAATTGGCAGGTTGGTTACGAAAATCGCCGAAGCATAAGTCGATGCCTTTTGGAGTGCCAGTCATATGGAGTGAACTGACAAATCACGCTACTGATTGTTACTTCTGCTTGACAAATATCCATGGTTTCACTTTTAAAGCTAGAAAGTCTGTAGCTTATCCAAATATTGAATCGGTTTCGAAACCAGTGCCTCATAATCCAATCACGTGTCCGATCCCTGTTCCACCAGAACAATATCCGTTGGACATGAATGAACCATCAGAAAGTGATAGTTTACCTGCTTTAGAAACTAATTCTGACTCGGATTATGTACCGGTGAATGATGGTGTTCACTTAATTAACCATTCAGAACTTTCAGATCTAATACGTGATCTCGCTCTTACCAAAGGACAAGCGGAATTACTCGGTTCGCGACTCAAAGAATGGAATCTTTTAGCGCCCAATACTCCGATATCTAAATTTCGTCATAGACACAAGGAACTTGTTCAATACTTTGAGATGGATGATGACATTTGCTATTGCAAAGATGTAAACGGTCTAATTGTGCACCTCGGTCATGAGCACATAGTCAACGAATGGAGACTTTTCATCGACTCTTCCAAGACTAGTCTAAAAGCCGTGTTATTGCATAACTGAAATTTATTTTCATCAATTCCAGTCGCCTACTCTGTTCATATCAAAGAAACTTATGACAATATGGCTATACTTTTGGCAAAAATAAAGTACAATGACTACCAATGGCGGATTTGTGGAGGCCTAAAGGTCATTGCAATTCTCATGGGCATGCAGACTGGGTATACTAAATTTTGTTGCTTCCTATGTGAATGGGACAGCCGCAACAGACAGGAACATTATGCAAGAAAGGTGTGGCCTATCAAGGATCGTATGCAGCTCGGGCATAAAAATGTAATACACGAGCCATTAGTTAACAAAGACAGCATCATTTTACCACCGTTACATATAAAGTTGGGGCTCATGAAGAATTTCATAAAAGCATTAGATAAAACGAGCAAAGCTATCACTTATCTTCGAGAAACGTTTCCGCAAGTTAGCGATGCAAAGATAAAGGAAGGTATCTTTGTAGGACCTCAGATTAGGAAAGTTATTGCAGACAAACAATTCGAGAACTTGTTACATGGTAGTGAACTTCGCGCATGGATGGCATTCAAATCGATCGTCGATAACTTTCTGGGAAATCACAAATCTGTCGACTATGTGCATATTGTTAAGCAGTGCATAGATACATACAGCATTATGGGCTGTAACATGTCCCTCAAAATCCATTTGCTCTATTCGCATCTTGACTTTTTCCCTGACAACCTTGGCGAAGTCAGCGATGAACACGGAGAACGATTCCATCAAGATATCGCCGTAATGGAGTCGCGTTATCAAGGACGGTGGAGTGTGACCATGCTTGCCGATTATTGTTGGATGCTTCATCGCGATGTACCACATGCTATTCACCGACGAAAGTCGACTGCTAATAAATTCAAGTCTACATAACTGTTATACTTCTTGTACGAATGATGTTGTAATACTGTATGCGTTGTTAAAAAAACTTCAATTGAGTATTTCTAGAGATCCCGACCTGATAGAGAAAAACGGTTTGCAGATTTAAAAACAGCGCATTAAAATTGACCAGAAAAACATAGAAATGTTAGAGAAAGAACAAAAAAATTTTTTTTTGTTAGCCAGTGTTATTTGACCCTGTGGCGTATTTTTCCATCGCCGCTAACAATATCGCCCACGTTTCCTACAATTCTGTGTTTCAATCAACCAGTGTCAAAAGGCGCAGTCTAAAAATACATTTTCCTATCGCCTCCTTTTGGTCCGAAACAAGGCTTATGCTGTCAAAATTGTTACCAATAATTCCAAGGTCACTGGCAAACGATAGTACCCTACACTACGTTTCTGTCTTGCCAAAATCAGCGCGACGACTGGCGTGGGGAAAGAAGACGCGTCACAACCCAACTATTTTTATTTCTACTTTATCTTAACTTTATACTTACAAATAATAATTTTATCGGTGTATCAATGTAATTTTATCACAAAGTTACTGGGTTCCGGGGTCAAATCTTGATAGCATCATACTCCAGTCTGCCCAGCTGTAAATGGGTACTTGACCTTGCTCTTGAGTTAGGGATGGTCAAGGCAGCGAGAAAGGGGACTGGTCATCCCACCTCATAAAGCAAGACCTAGTCTGGTGAAGTCTCTAACACTTAATTCCCCTGCAGCATTATCTGCTATGAGACAACCTTTACCCTAATGTTTTTTTTGTTGTTTTTTTTACGTACGCCCGTTATTACTCAAAGCGAAATCTCAGGTTAGTATGTCTAACCTGAGACTGATTTTTACGTGAGTATCCCTTTTTTCTTGTACAGAGACAGGTGTCCCTCGCCATTCAGGCAGATACTTGCCGATTTTGGAGGTATCCATTAGAGCTGGGCTGGCTCAGGAGCCGCCAGTCCCTGGTCGACAACACTTCTTCAAATGTTCTCGCAAGGGCTCGAGTTAATCCAGTCCAAATCCCGGTCGACGAAAAATCTTCAAATGTCCTCGCCCGGGTTTGATCCTGGGTCTCCCGGTCGCCAGCGCAGTTTGGTAACCACTACACCAGCGCAGCTCCCACCCTTATTTTAAATTATTATTATTAATCCCATCTTGCTTTATAATTAGATTACTTGAATTCAATGTGTTGATAAGCGACTTCTTTTCCTTCATTTTTTCCCCATATATTTTAGCATCTCTTGGTCAGTCTGCCAGTCATAGCTTATTTGCTAATATAAAACAGATGCTGTGTTTCTTACAAAAGCAGAACATTAATTACTAAATAACTGAAAATGTCAAACCATTAATTTCCCATTTTAAATTATTTGGACTTACATATTTCAGGTTAATTGTGTCCAGTGTTTTGTGTATGTCTACCACTTCCGCTGTTGTTGTGTGTGGGTGTGCATGCATGTGCATGTATGTATGTTCCCTCTAGGTTTACTATAGTGAAAGGAGTTAGTGGATAATTACTGCAGAAGTGTGATGATATATTGCTGGAGTCATTCGAAGCATGTGTTTGTTTAACCTAACAGCTACACAAGGTGGTGACAGAAGTTGCAGCAATATCTTCAAGAATTACGTACCTGGGTAAGTCACAAGGTCAAAATGTTAACTTATGGGTATGAAAGAAATTTTCATGGAATTCCAAAGTTTAGAAGTGTCTTAAATTCCTTTAGATTTGATTCTGTGTGTGTGTTTTTTGTTTGTTTTTTGTTTGTTTTTATTGTATGTGTAATAATAATAATAATAATAATAGCCCCTTCAGTCATAACTGACTATGGGAATGCGCCCCTAAGGTGACAGCCCTCAGCTGCTTATTTTCCTGGTGCTCTTTTCGACGTTTTCTCCCCTCCTCTGCTTGTTGTGTGAGCCTCTCTTCGCCCAATCTGAGGTGGCGCTGTAAATAGCATCGCCACTTAGTGCGATCGGCAGCTTCATCCTCCCATGTTGCTGGATCCATGTCCAGTGCCCTCATATCTCTCTTGCACACATCTTTGAACCTCAGCTGTGGTCGCCCAGCTGTTCTCTTGCCATCTGCTAATTGTCCGTAGAAGATATCTTTTGGGATGCGACCATCTTCCATGCGGCGAACATGGCCAAGCCAGCGAAGTCTGTGCTGTCTAAGCAGTGTATACATACTTTGAAGGCCAGCACGTGACAACACCTTGACATTTGTCACTTTATCTTTCCACGAAATGCCGAGGATGCGGCGTAGACACCGTAAATGGAAGGTATTGAGCCTTCTTTCTTGCTTAGCATAGGTCGTCCAGGTCTCGCTGCCATATAGGAGTGTGCTGGTGACGCAGGCATTATATACCGCAGCTTTGGTCTTCATTGTGAGTTTGGAGTTTCCCCAAACACGCGATGTGAGGCGGGCAAAGGTAGCTGCAGCTTTGCCAATGCGGCTGTCGATTTCTGTATCCAGTGAGAGTTTGTCATTGATGGTAGACCCTAGGTATGTGAAGTGGTGCACCACTGCCAATTCATAGTTATCGATAGTGATAACTGGTGCAGCACCCGCATCCTGACTCAGCACATTCGTTTTCTTTAGACTTATTGTGAGGCCAAAGTCCTTGCATGCTTTAGTAAAGCGATTCATCAAGTTCTGAAGCTCCTGTTGGCTTTGAGTGACGACTGCAGCATCATCAGCGAACAACAAGTCTCTTATTGTGACCCTTCTGATTTTTGTTTTTGCCTTCAGCCTTGAAAGATTAAACAGACGGCCATCTGACCTAGTGTGAAGGCATATTCCTTCAGTTGCATCTCTGAATGCATGTTTCAAGAGTAAGGCAAAGAAGATCCCGAAGAGGGTCGGAGCCAGAACACAGCCTTGTTTAACGCCACTTCGTATGTCAAAGGGCTGTGACGTGCTTCCAGCATATTGGACTGTTCCCTTCATGTCGTCATGGAATGACTTTATCATTTCCAGCATTTTAGAAGGGCAGCCTATTTTCAGGAGGATTTTGAAGAGTCCATCCATACTAACCAGGTCAAATGCTTTTGTGAGGTCTATAAAGGTGATATATAAAGGCCTTTTCTGCTCTCTTGATTTTTCCTGAAGCTGGCGGACAGAGAAGATCATGTCTGTTGTTGATCTACCAGCTCGGAATCCACACTGTGACTCTGGATATATGCGCTCAGCTAACTTGTGTTGTCGCATTAAGACAACTTTGGCAAAAACCTTACCAACAATACTAAGAAGAGAGATGCCTCTGTAGTTATTGCAATCACTTCTGTCTCCTTTATTTTTGTACAGTGTTACAATCTTGGCATCTCGCATGTCTTGAGGAATAGTTGTCTCTTCCCAGCACTGGCACAGCATCCTATGCAGGGGATGTAATAGTGTGCTCTTACAGCATTTGATTAAATCAGGAGGAATCCCATCACTGCCTGGTGCTTTGCCGGAGGCCAAGCTATCAGTGGCCTTGCTGAGTTCCTCTAATGTTGGTTCGGCATCCAGCTCCTCCATAGTTGGCAGGCATTTGACAGCATCAAGGGCTGCAGGCGTAACGGTATTTTCTCTAGCATAAAGCTCAGAGTAGTGCTCGACCCACCTCTCCATCTGCTTACCCTTATCGGTTAGCTTCTCTCCACTGATGGTTTTTAGCGGTGCCGTCTTACTTTTATGGGGGCCAAGTGCTTTCTTTATACCGTCATACATTTGTTTAATGTTGCCTGTTTGCGCTGCGATCTGGATGCTCTCACTGAGCTGGAGCCAATAGTCATTTGCACAGCGTCGAGCAGTTTGTTGAAATTTGCTTCTCGTAGCCTTCAGGATCTGTAGGGTTCTAGCACTCAGTGAACGTTTGTATTCATTGATAGCACTGCGCTTAGCTTCAATGACAGGTGCCATTACATCTGATGAAGCATCAAACCAATCATTTGACTTTGCCGTTTTCTTACCAAAGGTGGCAAGTGCAGTACTTTGAATGGTGTCCCGTAGATGCTCCCAGTTCTCTGTAATAGTATCACCATGCTGAGAGCTGCTAAACACTTTCTTGAAGGTCGCAGTAAATTGAGCGATCATGACAGGGTCTGACATCTTGCTGGTATCAATGCGTGGTTTCCCTTCATGTCTGACACGATAGTTTTCTTGGTTGTGCTCTGATTTTGCAGCAAACCAAAGAGTGATCTGTATCACAGTCTGCACTATGGTACGAGCGCGTGGAGAGCACAGACCTGAGAAGTGGCCTTCTGACGAGAATCAGGTCAAGTTGGTGCCAGTGCTTGGATCGTGGGTGTCTCCATGACACCTTATGCTGGGGTTTTGTCTGAAAGTAGGTGTTGGTCACGCAGAGGTCATGGTGGACACACAGCTCTAAGAGCCGTTGTCCATTTTCATTCATCTTGCCAATACCAAACCTGCCCAGACATGAAGGCCATGAAACATTATCGGCACCCACTCTAGCGTTAAAGTCACCAAGGAGAACAAGCTGTTCTTGCCTAGGTATGCTTTTGATGACTGCTGCTAGATTCTCGTAGAACTCATCTTTAGCTTCTGAGGCAGAGTACAGAGTAGGAGCATACACACTGACAAGGGTGATGGGACCTGTGCTAGTTTGCAGGCGGAGCGTTAACAGGCGTTCTGATCCATTCTCGCCTGGTTCAACCATTTTAGTTAGCGATTTTTTTACCACAAAACCTACTCCGTGTTCTCTAGTTTTATTAAGATCTTTCCCTTGTCAATAAAATGTGTAGTCCTTCTCACTTACCGTTCCAGAGTCCGCCAGGCGCGTTTCCTGAAGTGCAGCTATATCCACCTGAAGTCGTTTAAGCTCATCATTAATTATGGCTGTCTTCCTTACATCGTTTACGTCCTGTAGGTTTTCGGATAGTCCAGTCAACATAGTCCGGACGTTCCAGCATCCCAATCTGATCCTTAGCCGCCGACGGTCAAAGCAGTCAGTTGCCATCACGCCTAGTGGCGTCTTGTAGGGCAACAACAAATTGATTCCACTTTGCTCGGTCGGTGGCTATCCTTCGTACAGTGCCCCAACTCTGGTTCATTCTTTGCATCTCAGCCTCCACAGTCCTCCGCCAGGTTGTTTTTGGTCGGCCTCTCTTTCGTTTTCCTTCAGGGGTCCAAAGCATAGCTGTTCTTGTGATGGCATCGGGGTCTCTTCTGAAGACATGACCAACCCAGCTCCAGCGTCTGCCAGCTATGATGGTGTGCATGTCCTCTTGCTTGCTACGAGTAAGCAGATCTTGGTTAGTGATGGTATTTGGCCAAAAGATTCGGTGAATTTTTCTTAGGCATGTTGTGTGAAAAGAGGACAATTTCGACATTTCCTTCTCTGTAACTCTCCAGCATTCCGCACCATAGAGAAGCACAGAAAGCACACAGCTCTGATATAATCTTAATTTTGTGCTTGTGCTGTATTGGGAGGACTTCCAGATGTTGTTTAGGCTAAAGAAGGCTGTTCTTGCCTTATTCATTCTGATGTTGATGTCTTTGCCTGCCCCGCCGTCTGGTGTTACTATGCTTCCTAGGTATGTGAAGGTATCTGTCTGTACCAATTGCTGATTCCTTACTGATATGGGCTCAGGGTTGCTCACATTGAGCGTCATGACCTCAGACTTCTTTAAATTGATATCCCAATCTGAGAGTTTGCTTATTTCTATTATTCTGATAATTGCTTGGTGCAAAATTTTCTGTCCACAGTTCGGGTTTGACCCTAATCCCCATGCACCCAATGGGGAAAGCAGACAGTGGCAGGACAACACCTTATTGACTGGGGGCTGCCCAGCTTGAAGCGGGCGGTAGCTGTCCAGTGAGATCCTAGAACCTCTCCCACTGTCGGAAGTAGCCCCTGGCGCCATGCCCTACGCCAATTGGGCAAAATGCTTATAACCGGTAACTGCTACTTCCCGTGTTTTGCCGACACCTATAGGGTGAAGCTGGAGTGTCCTGTCCAGGGCGCGAGCTTGGGCACAGTTATATGGAGATCAAGCTGTTGCCCATGCATCATGTTCCCCCTCTCCACACAGCTGGTAGATCCAAAGGAACGGCAGTAGCCGATACAGTTTGGTACCAGCCACTTCGCAGGAGTTGCCAGAATAATGTCGAATCGACATTAGACTGCCTTAGGGACTCCGACTCCGGATTTATATTGTATGTGTACATGTTTTCTAAAGTAACAGCAAGAATGGTAACAACTATTCAGTATATATGAATCACATGATCTTAGGTCTGTCTGTCCTCACACTTTAAAAAAATTTTCTTCTAGCATAAGTTGATGTAACTGTTTGTAGCTGTTCACTTTTCCCGCCTTAGGTATGCCTTCTTAACCTCCCTGCTTGCTATATTCATGGTTTAAGCTTTGTTTGTCTATATCCTTTAACATAAACCTGATGCAAGACCAAATTCTGCCATTAATGGTGTCTATACCTTGTAGCAGTAAGACGGCTTGCATACCCTGACAACCCCCAGAGCTATGCCAGTGGGAGTTTTACTCCTGGTAGATTCTACCAAGCTGGACAGGTCAGCGCGGGTAGGCTGTCGCATGACTGACAGTGGTGAAAGCCGAAAGGAAGCCAATGCATCAAAACGGATGCACTGATCGCAAAACACAAAACCAGAATTGGATTCTGGAAAGTCAGAACAATGAATGAGGCAGGAAAACTGAGGCAATCACAACAGAAATTAGAAACTACAAACTACTGTGAATAAGTGAGAACAGGGGACAGGGACAACAAAAACAGCAACAGGAGAAACAGTACTTTACTCTGGAAGAGAGGATGGACAGCACAGTGAAGGCATAGCCATTATCCTAAAGAAAGGAATAGAAAGGTCATTACTATAAAGGAAACCTGTCAAAGACAGACTGATAAGAACAAGACTGAGAGGGAGATTCACCAACACCACAATTATACAATGCTATGCACCAATAAATGACAGTGATGAAGAGGTCAAGGTTGAATTCTATCAACAGCTACAAAAGGAACTGGAAACCACACCAATATATGATCTTTTCATAATAATGGGACACCCGTGTGTTACCGGGGCCCGAAAGGGGAGCAAAGAATAGTAACACTGTTCCCTGCCAAGTGTAGTGGATTTGATGGTACTGTATGGTTGTGATATTACCTAGTGTGATGCATGAGGTCAGCTGTGAAGGCTCCTGAGATAAATGTAGCTGTGAATTTACAGAAGGCCCTTCTTGCTACCACTTACGACCTCACACATATCTTTTTTTACTAATGAATGTGGCTACGTTAAAAATCTAGGGTACTGATATGGAATGTGTTGTGGTAGATTACATACACACACACACAGATATTTAATAAGTCTAATAATATTAATAGAATTTATAACACACTGAACTAACTCAAGCTGTTTAAAATTTTGATATTAAATTTTCTTTAAGTTTATTTGTTCTGAACCAAGGTTTTATTTTGGTCAGAACATATGAAAGGTTTTGAAATTATGAATGAAATGCATGAATATATGGCATAATAAATGAAAGGTGTGTACATATGAATTTTACAAGACTAGTTAATATTACTACTGTTTATATTTGTAATTTATCTGGGAGAACGATTAATGGATGTGCTGTTGGGGTGGCTTCATCACTCCCAGTCTATGACTACCAAATGTTGTCCATTACTGATGGGAGGAATACAAGTTTTATTTCCCACCATGGTATGTTCTAGTTGATGGAAATATAGTTGGTGTGTTAGTTAGAAAATAAGTTGGTGAATGTCCAGCAGGCCAGACGCTCACGTATCTTGACTGAGTAGTTCTGGTGCTGGAATCTGGTGGCCCCACCTCTCCGTGCTTGGGGGCAATATAAGGCTGCTCTGCCCAAATTACCAGACTGCACGGGTCCACACTTGTATTTTTCAACACAGCATTTGACACCACTTTGGTGCCAAATAAAAAAACTCACAGTTCTGAAATAAAAGTATTGGGTCATGTGTCAGAACTCTACCTCCTGAGCCACTTCTACACTCAACACTACACAACAACACCACATAGACGGGGTCAGATCCCTCTGACCATGCAGCACATCTTACCAAGTTGGTTTCACATAGTATAAGTTCCCCAAGACTACATATTCTGAAATATGTTCATTAGCTTCCGGCCATTGAATAGGATAGGTGATATGTTCCACTGATCTCAACACTTGATCCGCCCTTCATAATCCTTGCTGGCGTTTATGTATTTTGTTTGTCTCTAGACCCTGAACTGGGGCTGGGGATCTAGAGCGAATCCTTACTTTTTGTAAGGGATAGATTTTGATATGGCAGTATCAAATCACTCGAAACATTAAACAATATTAAAATATACAAAGAAATACTTTCAGTCTTACCAGAATTATGAATAGAGAACACAGTTATATGCTAGCAAAACTCAGCTGAGCTGCTGGCTCTAGTATGGCGTCCCTCTAAATATTGCAATTAACTTCTGGGAATTACACCACTGAAGAATTACTGTGTCTACTACTGGACAATTTATGATGAATGGCAAAAATGCGCGTCTGAGCGCCGATAATATGTTTATCTGTGGCCAATCACCGCCTTTCCCCCTTTTCAAATTTCAAACCTCCTACCAAAAGTCAATTCAGTCATACCTCAGTCAAGTATGTATTATTGTCTGTTGGTCCGTCTGTCTCTACTTGCGTTTTTTACAAAAACACACTTGTTTATACATGCATTTCCTACACGAATCTGCCTCTAGAGTTATTTTTAGCCACAACTTTCCACTAATTCCCCCTCTCTTTCATTCATCTAGATTTTAGCACTTGAGTCTCAAGGCCGCAATTTTTTGAAAATTAGTAACATTTTTTTGTTTCAATGCAGTCGCTCGCTGATATGAACAACACAGTCTTTTGTCAATATCTTCATTATTATCTATCCGTCTGTATAAATGAAAGCATATTATTTCTCTGCTCAAGATGGGCCATCAGGCCAGCTAGGTTTTATATTCCTAACATTATTATTAAGAAAAAGTTACTTTTCAAGGTTAGTTGTTTTTTTTGAAATATGTTCGAGCATCTTCTGTAATGCGTTTGCCGCTGAATTCAAATAAAAGGACTAAGTATCGCAAAAGCGTCCAAGAAATGACTGTTGCGTATAATAACTAAGGTCCCTTTTGTCAATTTCTTTACCTTGTGTCAACTTGGGGACGTGAATTTTTTCCTTTCCCCACCAATTGCGTCTTTTTAGCCTTGCTAGTTTCAAGCACGTGTTCAGTCATGTTTTTTCTTTTTGATTTCCGTTCTCATCCCGTCTACAAGGGTAAACGTTTTGCCTTCACGTCTAACAAGTTAATTTCATGGCGGTTAGTGACCCGCGGCATGGGCGATATGTCTTCTAGTAGCTCATGCATTATTTTTATCCCTACATTTTATCTTTGGAGATATTTTAACGTTGTATCACGGTTAATTTTATCACACCAAGCATGTCGTAGAAAGCGACTAAGGAGGGTTGGGCATGGGGCTGGTTACCCCATCCCGTAAAAAATTTAAACCACAAAAAACTTCAACAAACATGGACAAGTCAATTAAAGAAACTAAAACACAGCCATCCAAGACAGGGAAAGGTCCTCTCGCAGGGAGGCATATGATGCAACACAGAGAAAGCTGAAAGGAGTCTGTGTTGCTGACTAACCTTCTTTCTTCTAGAACTTCCAGATTTGGCACCTGGGGTGTTCGGACATTGGACGAATGGGGGAGGGTTGCACGGGTGGCAGCAGAGATGGGGGAATGTGGGATCGAGATTCTGGGACTGTGTGGGACGGGGTGAAGGGGGGTAGACGGGAAGAGACTTGTCACAGGTGAATTGGTGCTTTCCTCAGGACATGAAGACGAAAGTTCACACCACAGTGAAGGAGTAGCTCTTATGTTATCTAAAGAAGCACAGAAAGCACTCATTGAATGGGAAGCCGTTGGATCCAGAATAATAACAGCTACTTTTAAAACAGCTAAAAAGAAAATAAATGTAAATGTCATCCAATGTTATGCACCAACTAATGACAAAGAAGAGTCTGTGAAAGAAGCATTTTATACTAGACTGCAGGAAATTATGGAAAAAAGTAAAAAGAAGAGACATCACAATTTTGATGGATGACATGAATGCAAAGATAGGTACAGTCAACACCGGCTTTGAAGAAGTCATGGGAAAACAGGGGCTAGGAATAATGAATGAAAATGGGGAACTATTCTCAAACTTCTGTGCTTCAAATCAACTGGCTATAGGAGGAAGCATGTTTCCACATAAGAGAATACACAAGGCAACATGGATATCACCAGACCATAGAACAGAAAATCAGATTGATCATATATGCATAAACAAGAAGTTTAGATCATCATTGCAGGATGTAAAGGTATATAGAGGATCACCACCTTCTGATAGCCAAAGTAAAAATGAAACTCAAGAGATATGCAACAATGCAAAATTATAGACAACAATTTAATGTAGGACATCTAAGAAATCAAGAAACAAGAGACAAATTTGCGGTCACAATATCCAACAAATTCCAAGTGCTCCAACAGCTGGAAGATGTAGAGAATACAGAAGACTATTGGCAGCAAATCAAAACGGTATGGAATGAGACATGTGAAGAAATACTGGGGAAAGGGGAATGACAACAAAAAGCATGGATAACAACAGAAACCATCAATAAGATAAAAGACAGAAAAAACAAGAAAGCAGATTTAAACACAAGCAAAACAAGAAGTTCCAAAGCCAAGGCTCAAGAAGTGTACACAGAAGCAAACAAAGAAGTTAAAAGAAGTATCAAAAGAGACAAGAGGAAGTATATTGAGGAGTTGGCAAGAGAGGCAGAAGATGCTGCAGCCAAAGGAAATATGAGAGAACTGTATAACAGCACAAAGAAGCTGACATGGAAATACAAGCAAACAAGTTGCCTCATAAAAGACAAGAATGGAAAACTGCTCAGCAATATACAAGAGCAAATGAAGAGGTGGGCAAAATATTTTGAGGACCTTCTCAATAGACCAGCTCCACAAAACCCCCTGGACATCCAGCCAGCAGAAGAAGAGCTACAAATTAACGGTGAAAGACCAACGAAGGAAGAAATAAAGAAAGCCATAAAGCTTCTAAGAGATGGAAAAGCGTCTGGACCTGATGGCATTCCAGCAGAGGCCATCAAAGCAGATATCGACACAGCTACAGAGATGTTATATAAATTACTTGGTAAAGTCGGAAAAGGAAGAGATACCAGCAGAATGGAAGGAAGGATATCAGGTTAAGTTGCCTAAGAAAGGAAATTTACAAGAGTGCACAAATTATAGAGGAATAATGTTACTATCAGTGCCAGAAAAAGTATTAAATAGGATTATCCTTGAGAGACTAAAAGAGTCCATAGACAAGAAACTGAGAGATGAACAAGCAGGTTTTTGACAAAACAGATCCTGTACAGACCAGATAGCCACTTTGAGAATAATAGTTGAACAAAGTCTGGAATGGAATTCACCATTATACATCGGATTTGTGGACTACGAAAAGGCATTTGACAGTGTAGACAGAGAATCACTTTGGAAATTGATGAGGCATTATGGAGTTCCCCTGAAGATCATTAATTTAATAAAGAAAACATATGAAGACATGACTTGCAGAGTTCTTCATGAAGGACAGCTTACAGAACCATTTGGGATAAGAACAGGAGTGCGACAGGGATGCCTCTTGTCTCCATTTCTTTTCTTATTAGCAATAGACATAATAGCAGTCATGGGTGATTTTAACGCCAAAGTAGGTGACAACAACGATGGAGTACAAAGATATCTCGGTACTCATGGCATAGGCTGTATGAATCAAAATGGCGAAAGACTTCTAGAACTTTGTGAAATATCAAACCTCGTTGTGGCAGACACCATCTTTCCACATAAGAATATCCACAAGATAACATGGAATTCACCTGATGGCAGAACTAAGAACCAGATAGATCACTTCTGCATAAGCGCTAAATTTCGCTCATCAGTTCAAGACGTCAGAGCATACAGAGGTGCAGAGATCGGAAGCGATCATAACCTCTGCATAGCTAAAATGAGAATTAAACTGAAGAAGTTATACCAACCGAATAAAAATAGAAGAATAGATGTACACAGACTGCAATCAAATGATATAAAGAAGGAATATAATGTCAAAATGAACAACTATTTCGATGCTTTAGGCAAAATTGACAACGATATCACCACCAAGACAATCGATACTAAATGGGAACAACTGAGAACAGCAATGACAGAAGCAGCTGTAGCGACCACCGGATACCTAGTACATAAAAAGAAAAAATGGATGAGAGAAGATACTTGGGATAAAATACAAGAAAGGAAAACAGCAAAAACTTAAACTACTAGCGGCAAGTACACATAATGCAGTTGAATCTTGCAAACTAACTTATAACTTGTTAAATAAAGAAGTGAAGACAAAAACTCGAAGAGATAAAAGACATTTCATCAATGAACTGGCCGTAGAAGCTGAAAATGCTGCAAGAACTGGTAATAGTAGGTGCCTTTATCAAATTACAAAACAACTATGTCACCAGCCTACTGCTATGGAAACACCTGTTAAAGGTAAATTAGGGAATTCAATACCAACAGAAAAAGAACAAATGAAGAGATGGGCTGAGCACTTCATGGAGGTGCTAAACAGACCACCACCAACAGTAACACCTGATTTTAATAATGAAACATCCACAACCACTTTGCCAATAACTTGCGATGAATTCACGCTGGACGAGATCAAACAAGCCGTTAAAAGATTAAAAAATTTTAAAGCTGCTGGAGTTGACGAAATTTCAGGGGAAATGATTAAAGCAGTTAATGACAACAACCTCTTGAGAATTTTAGATATTATAAATGAAGTATGGAGAGAAGAACAACCACCACAACAATGGAAAGACAGTATTATTGTAAAATTACCGAAGAAAGGTGATCTATCAGACTGTAATAACTGGCGTGGTATATCTCTATTATCAGTACCTGGAAAATTATTATGTTGCATGATGTTAGAAAGACTTAAATTGCATGCTGACGAAAAGATCAGAGAAGAACAAGCGGGTTTCAGGCCGAAACGATCATGTATTGATCAAATATTCACACTAAGAACAATTATAGAAGAATCAGTGGAAAGGCAATCGCCACTTATTATCACCTTCGTCGATTTTCAAAAAGCCTTTGATAGTCTACAACCGCCCATCATTGTGGAAGATACTTACAATCTATGGTTTTCCAACAAAATATGTGAATATAATCAAAGCGCTATATGACAATGCAAGATGTTGTGTTAGAACAAATAAAGGGAATACAGAATGGTTTACAGTAGAAACAGGGTGAAACAAGGCTGTATTATGTCACCACTACTTTTTGGAATAGCTATTGATTGGGTTATGAGAAACTATACCCACAATGAACAATTGGGTATAAAATGGACAAATGGAAAATTCCTGGGGACCTGGATTTCGCAGATGATGTAGCATTCTTAAGTTCAACACCAAGACAATCCCAAGAAGCAATAAATAATTTGTGTCATCTCTCGGTTAAAATTGGTCTCCAAATAAATGCCTCTAAAACTAAAGCTATGAACTTTTCTAACGAGACCTTTGATATCATCTTGAACGGGGAAAAACTACAGAAAGTTGAAAGTTTCAATTATTTAGGCAGTAAAATGACTCAGGATGGTGACACAACAAGAGAAATCCATACTAGAATTGCTTTGGCAGCTAGCGCCTTCAATAGATTATCTAACATTTGGAAATTACGATCATTGAATATACATACCAAGCTTCGTCTGTTTAATTCAAATGTTATCTCAGTGTTAACATACGGCTGTGAGAGTTGGAAAATAACAAAATCATTGGAGAACAAGCTGAATACATTCGAGAACAAATGTCTTAGAAAACTCATGAACATCAGTTGGAAAGAATTCAAGACTAATCGACAAATAAGAGAAGACTCTAGGCAGAAATATGTCTCCGACTATATAAGGAAAAGACGATGGTCATATATCGGTCATGTCCTACGAATGCAAAACAACAGAATACCACTACAGGCGCTCACTTGGGTTCCTGAGGGTAAGCGGAAAAAAGGAAGACCAAAAGAAACACTCAGAAGAACAATAATAAGAGAAGGAAGAACGTTGGGCCTAAATAATGTGCAAGAGCTAAGAGGAGTGGCGTCACAACGAACAACCTGGAGAGCACTGGTTTCTGCCTTATGCGCCGTGTTTGGCGCTTAAAGAATTTATTATTATTATTAATAGACTGGGTTATGAGAACATCAACAACACACAACAGAAATGGAATCCAGTGTACTCTGACTAAGCAGTTGGATGATCTGAATTTTGCTGATGACTTGGCTCTTCTGTCCCATAACCGTAATCAGATGCAGGACAAATTGAAAACACTCGATGAGAGGTCACAGCAACTGGGTCTGAAAATACACAGGGAAAAGATAATGAGAATAAATGTAGGTAATGAAAACAGGGTTGAACTTGAAGAAGCACCAATACAAGATGTAGAATCGTACACATATCTTGGCAGCAATATAGACAAAGTTGGGGGGACAGACAGTGATATCAAAATAAGAATACAAAAAGCAAGAGGAGCTTTCATTGCATTGGGAAATATATGGAGATCAAGAGAAATCGGATCCAACACGAAAATAAGAATCTTCAACTTAAATGTGAAGTCAGTCCTATTGTATGGCTCTGAGACATGGAGAACAACAAAGACAATAACCAAAAAGCTACAGACTTTCATAAATGGGTGCTTGCGTAGAATAGAGGGATTAAAATGGTATGACAAGGTTACCAACGTGGAACTGATGACAAGAACTAGACAAGTGCCAGTGGAACAAGAGATGAGAAGAAGACGATGGCGATGGATAGGACACACACTGAGGAAACCTGTAGATAGCATTACAAGGCAGTCCTTGTTCTGGAACCCCCAGGGCAAGAGAGGCAGACCAAGAAGCACATGGAGAAGAGAGCTGGAAACAGAAATGAAAATGATAAGGAGAACGTGGAAGGAACTTGAGATGATGGCACGAGATAGGAGGACTTGGCATGTGTTTGTTGAAGGCCTATGCTCCTTTGGGAGTGGAG
Source organism: Oreohelix idahoensis (assembly GCA_024509875.1). Classification (NCBI taxonomy): domain Eukaryota; kingdom Metazoa; phylum Mollusca; class Gastropoda; order Stylommatophora; family Oreohelicidae; genus Oreohelix; species Oreohelix idahoensis. The sequence continues at coordinate 245,781 of JAMPIV010003977.1, read as the reverse complement.
GGTTATGAATGAATGAATGAATAGTAATGGGAGACCTCACTGTGAAAGTTGGAATACACAATACATACAATGAAAGAGTAATGGGGGAATGTGGCAGCAAACAGCAAATGAAAATGGTGATAAACTAAAAAGCTCCTGTGGCATTAACAACTTGCTCATTGGAGGAATGCTTTTTCTACACAAAGAAATTCACAAATTAACATAGGAATCACCAAATGGTCATGACAGAAACCAGTTAGACCACATTATGATTAACGATAGATGGACGCATTCATTACAAGATGTGAAAGTAAGAAGAGGTGCAGATGTGGGAAGTGATCACCACTTAGTAGTAGCAAGATTGAAGGTGAAACTCAGAACTACTGGACCAGTTGTAAATAAACAGAAAAGGTATGACATCATCAAACTGAACGACCCCCTCACCGTAAAAGCTTTTGTGGTTGGTATAAAGAGATGATTTCAAATTGCCAATAGCCAGGAAAAGACAGTGACTGATGATGTTGACCAGGAATTCAACACTGTTTCAACAATATATAAGGAAAGCAGCAAATCAAGCTTGGGATTCCAGGAATGGAAGAGACAAGAGTGGTTAACACCAGAAATATTAAACACCATAGCGATGAGATAAGAAATGAAACAAAAGAAAATAGAAGCAGGTTAAAGGAAATATATAGCAAACAGTACAGTCAGCTGGACAAGGAAGTAAAACGTCAAACCTGAGTCAACAAGAGGAAATTTCTGGACAATCTTGCAAGACAAGCAGAAGAGACAGCAATGAGAAATGAACAAAGCACAGTATATAAAATAACTAAAACCATGAGCAGAAAATGGGGTGCAAACAATATTACGTTAGCAAGAGACAAGCAAGGAAATATCACCACAGCACAGGGGCAGAAAACAAGATGGGCAGAGTACTTCAGAGAAACACTGAAAAGGAACAACCAGAGATGCAGCTGAATGTTCCTGAGGCTGAAAATGATCTAGATGGTAATACAGACATTCCATGAAGGGAAGAAATCATCGCAGTTATCAAAGGGTTAAAGAATGGAAAAGTTCCTGGTCATGACAATTTAAATGCTGAGTTATTCAAGGCAGACCCTGAACTAGCAGCAGAACTATTAGAACCACTATTTGTACAAGTCTGGAAAACAGAGACAACACCAAGGGAGTGGAATAAAGGAATAATTGTCAAATTGCCCAACTAAGGTGACCTTGCAGACTGCAACAACTGGAGAGGAATTACTCTCCTTTCAGTTTCCAGTAAAATACTAGGCAGGATAATCATCCAGAATTTCAAAAGCAGTAGACCATAAATGAGGAAGGAACAAGCAGGATTCATAAAGAACAGAAGATGTGCGGATCATATATTCACCATCAGGAACGTTGTAGAGCAGTGCTGAGAATGTTAACTTTGTTGATTTTGAAAAAGTTTTTGACAGCATACACAGGGACAACCTATGGAAAATACTGAGGGCTTATGGAATTCCCAGCTGCATTGTTTCCATCATCAAAAGCCTCTATGCTAACTTTACATGCAGTGTTGGGCAGAGCAACCTAACTTTTGAGGTGAAAACTGGAGTACAACAGGGATGCCCCTTATCAACCACTTTATTTTTAATGGTCATGGACTGGGTGCTGTGCTAGACAACGTAGGACAGTCCAAGAGGAATAAGGTGGACACCGTTCTCTACACGATCTGGAATATGCAGATGACATTGCATTACTCGCGCATTCACATCAACACATTCAAGAAAAAACAGATAGACTGAATATGTATAGCCAACAGGTGGGTCTGAACATCAATCTAAAGAAGACAGAAGCATTACACTCAGTGTAGGCAATCCTGGGCCCATGACAATAAGAAACCAGATGCTAGAACAGACAGACACCTTCACATATCTAGGATGCACAGTAATACCAGAACAAGCAAAAACATCAACAACAGAATGAATAAAGCGAGAACAGCCTTTGCTAGTCTAAACAACATCTGGAAGTCTTCCTAGTACAGCACAACAAACATCAAATTAAGATTATATGAGAGCTGTGTACTTCCTGTGCTTCTCTGTGTTGTGGAATGCTGGAGAGTAACAGAGAAAGAAATGTCAAAACTGTCCTCTTTCCACACAATCTGCCTAAGGAAAATTCTCCTAATCTTTTGGCCGAAACCATCACCAACCAAGAACTTCTTACTCTGAGCAACCAAGAGGACATGAACACAATCATAGCTGGCAGACGCTGGAGTTGAGTTGGCCACGTTTTCAGAAGAAACCCCAGTGCCATTATAAGAACAGCTATGGACCCCTGAAGGAAAGCAAAAGAAAGGCTGACTAAAAACAACTTGATAGAGAACTGTGGAGGCCAAGATGCAAAGAATGAACCAGAGTTGGGGCACTGTACGAAGGATGGCTACCAACCGAACAAAGTGAAAGCAGTTTGTTGCTGCCCTTCAAGACGCCACCATGTGTGATGGCCACTGACTGCTTTGACAGCCGGTGGGCTAAGGATCAGAGAAGAAGACAAAATTAAAATAGTCATTGAGAGGATACAACAACACAATTAGAACACCACGTAGAAAAGATATAGATCATGAGATTAGGTGAGGCAAATGATAGCCATATTGCATTTAAGGTATTTTAAGGTATTGCACCCTCAGGATGTGGACATATCATTGGAGCAACACAGAATTTGAAGAATGAATTGAAATATCAAAATAAGAATACAGAAGCCAGGAGGAATTTTCGTTCCACGGGGAAGCGTACAGAAATCAAAAGAAACCATGTCCAGCTTAAAATTAAGAATTCAGTAACTCAGATGGCATTTCAGTCCTGTTGTATGTGGAGAAACAACAAGAATCAAACAACAAAATGACTGCCCCAGGGTAAGTGAAACAAAGGGAGACCCAACAAACAAATGGAGAAGAAGACTGGAGACAAAGATAAGAAGCATTAAAAAGATGTGGAAAGAACTTTAACAGAGAGAGATATGATGTTCATTTTCTATGTCACCCTCCTGTTCATTTTTTTCTTTCCTTGAGGGTTCTGTGTTATTGATGTATGATATCTGATGGAGAACTTCTTCGTTATATACATTGTCTGTCAACAGCTTCACCTCGTTACATCTTTCTTTGTTTCCTTCATGTTTATCTTTTCCCATTTTGTTACAGAGATTATTATTTTTAAATCTAAAACATTCTTTCATTCATCTGCTGACATTTGATATTGATTTTGATCAAATTTCCAACTTTGATGCTTCAAAGTAATGGTTTCTATTAACAATGAAGACCTTCACAAGCATGAAGTCCAACTGGTAATCATTTTCATTACAAATCCTTAGCATCATGATCATGCAGCCAGTATCTCCCAGACATGGCAGTAATAACAAGGTTCAGCTCTGAATGAAACCATTTTGCAGTTTCTTGAGAACATGATAATAAATGGTGAACAGTGGGAAAACAGGTGCCTGGACAGTGTGTATCAAGATAAAGCATTCCTGTCAAAATCCAGTTACATCATATTTTTTTCTTTAATTTGTCATTGTCATCAGTCAGTCTCTGGGTATTTGTGTTGGTTAGGCTGGGTACCTACACTTGAAATATCAGACTGTTTTGTTATGTTCATTTTGTTCCTGTATTTTGTGCTAAAATAGAACTATGTCATGAATAGCATGCCTCTGACTAAGTTCTAGGTCAAGCCTGCACAACTCGTTTCAGGGTGAGGGTCAGATTACTCTGAAAAAAATCTGCTGCGGACTACAAGTGTAAGTGGGGTGTGGGTGTGTGATACTTTATTCTTCATCATTATGCCCCTTTTAGCTCCACATGGAGCATGCAGGCACCACTGCAGCTTGGGACTCTTGCAGGAAACTTGCACCAAAGTATTCATGTGCTGTTGCAGGAAACTTGCACCAAAATATTCATGTGCTCTTGCAGGAAACTTGCACCAAAATATTCATGTGCTCTTGCAGTGCTAATTTCTGTAGAAATTTGTTTGACATGATGAGGCTGCTAGTTCTCATGCACAACCTCGTATTAGTCACCTCGTATGACATGCTTGAGGAAATTCCATGGACATAAATAACATAAATAAATTCCATAAAAACGTGATTCCAGGTTTCAAGTTACTGAAAACTTATTGATTCACTTTGTAGGAATATTATAGGAATTTGGCTACCTTCAGAATGATGGAGCACTCTTCCTAGACTCAACCACGTCACTTCATTATGGTACAGTAAGTCGCTGTAACTTGAAGAAAGTTTTGAAATATTTTGTGTTTGAGTCCTGTAGAACAGATGTATTTGACAGTGGAAACAACCAGTTACATTACATGATAAAATTGTAAGACTTTGCTAAACAAAATCTGCTGAAGTATAATGTAGTGATACTTGCTCATTGGCAAATCAATAAATTGTTCATGATGAGTAACTGCTGCAGCATTTTGTCTTCACATGGTAGGCGCACCACCAGTACAAATGACCACCACACTTGTTAAATTGAATCCCAGCTTATCATACACGTACTTTAACACTCCATTAGAGATTTCTTTTCTAGTTGTGCGACTTTGTCCAACTCTGCTTGAGTGGTTTTGCTCATTGCCGACCGCAGCAATAGGTTGTTATCCGTGACTGATCGGACATATCCCAGGTACAGCTGTCTGAGATTTCCTTTGTCTGCTCCCCAGCTAGTGCTTGCAAGGTGTTTAACTAGGTTCAGGTGTCTACTGGCCTTATCTTTCATTTTGTGCATGAAGGTATTGAGGAGTAGCTGTCTGTCAAGCTCCACTCCTCAGTAAGCCAGATTGTCTTCTCTGGACAGCAGTTGTCCATTAAGTTTTAGTTGGTACTTCTTCTTGCTTTCCTTGATACTCCTGGTGATTGGTTTGGTTTTGGTTTTAAGGACTATCTTCATTGCACACTGACTACGGCATCAGTGCTCTAATCTCCTCCCTTAGATCACACAGTGAGGATCTCAGCACAGTGCATGAACTCTGTAGCACCAGCAAGAATCCCATAATTGTATATTCAGTTTTCTGGGTGTTTATTTTTAGTTTCCAGAGCCTGCAATACACAGCTATTGTGGCTAGGGCTCTGTTTAGTTTGGCTTGCGCCAGTTTTTGTATTTTTCCACTGTCCAAATGAGCAGGTCATCTGCATACAGTGTTTTTGATACCTTCAAGAAGGGAGGAAGGTCATTTATGAAGATAAGGAAGAGGGTGCAACTTAGTAAATTAATATTAGACAAACATAAAGGTATGTTTTCAGGCACTCGTAAGAAATAAAGAAGTAGAACACTTGGACAACAGAAAAACAACAGACGTGAGTGGCTTACCCAGCTGGCCGTGGGGTCAGTGTGATTCGCTTGTATAGCTAGGCGGAGTTGTCGTAAGGAAGGTACGGGGTTCGAACCCTGGGTAAGCCACTATTGTCTGTTGTTTTTCTGTTGTCCAAGTGTTCTACTTCTTTATTTCTTACGAGTGCCTGAAAACATACCTTTATGTTTGTCTAATATTAATTTACTGTTTACAGGCCTCGGGTTTCCCTTCCTTATGTGTTATTAATGTTTATACAATACCAGAAACCTACCCTCTGTTCTATACTACTGTCCTTAAGTCTTCTATCATTTACTGGACACAGTATCAAGGTCTTTGTCTTGTTTGGACTGACATATACTGCTGTATAGAGGAACAACAGAAGTGATTGCGTCATTAATGGGCTGAGTTGCCCACTGTATACTTCCGGTGTTGTCTTGTGTTTCACACTGATGACTAGTCAGTAAAGCATCCTTTTTTGGGGATGCCTAGCTGGCCGTGGGGTCAGTGTGATTCGCTTGTATAGCTAGGCGGAGTTGTCGTACGGAAGGTACGGGGTTCGAACCCTGGGTAAGCCACTCACGTCTGTTGTTTTTCTGTTGTCCAAGTGTTCTACTTCTTTATTTCTTACGAGTGCCTGAAAACATACCTTTATGTTTGTCTAATATTAATTTACTGTTTACAGGCCTCGGGTTTCCCTTCCTTATGTGTTATTAATGTTTATACAATACCAGAAACCTACCCTCTGTTCTATACTACTGTCCTTAAGTCTTCTATCATTTACTGGACACAGTATCAAGGTCTTTGTCTTGTTTGGACTGACATATACTGCTGTATAGAGGAACAACAGAAGTGATTGCGTCATTAATGGGCTGAGTTGCCCACTGTATACTTCCGGTGTTGTCTTGTGTTTCACACTGATGACTAGTCAGTAAAGCATCCTTTTTTGGGGATGCCTAGCTGGCCGTGGGGTCAGTGTGATTCGCTTGTATAGCTAGGCGGAGTTGTCGTATGGAAGGTATGGGGTTCGAACCCTGGGTAAGCCACTCACGTCTGTTGTTTTTCTGTTGTCCAAGTGTTCTACTTCTTTATTTCTTACGAGTGCCTGAAAACATACCTTTATGTTTGTCTAATATTAATTTACTGTTTACAGGCCTCGGGTTTCCCTTCCTTATGTGTTATTAATGTTTGTGCAACTTAGTGCTGACCTTTGCGGCAATCCCTCCTCTAGTGTTTTCTGGGATGATTTAGTGCCTTCTACTGTTGTTTGTATTGTTCTGTTACTTCTTCTTCTTCTTCTTCTTCCGTCCTTAGCCACCGACCGTCAAAGCAGTCAGTGGCCATTACGCCTAGTGGCGTCTTAGGGCAACAGCAGATAGGTTTTCTTTGCCATTGTTTCCCATCACGCCTATTGGCGTCTTTAGGGCAACGGCAAATCAACCCATTTGCTGTTGTTTCCGTAATCGAAGTGACTGGCAAACGGGTGATCAGCCCGTTGGTTCTGTTACTTAGGAAGGCTTTAATCCAGAGATACATTTTTCCATGTATGCCCATTTTAGTCATTTTGGCGAAGAGCCCCGGTCCCCATACTGTATCGTATGCTTGCTACAGATCAGTGAATACAGCTGTTGTGTGCTTACCGTCTTGGAATGCATCTAAGGTTTTTTGCATAAAATGAAAGAGTTGGTCGTTCTGCAACCTTTTCTGAAGCCTGCCTATCATTGATGACTTTATTACTTTCCAGCCACCATTAGAGCCTGTGATTAACCATTTTCTCTGCAAGTTTTCCAATTGCTGAGGTCAGTGAGACTGGTCTGTAGCTTTCAAGTTCTTCAGCTGGCTTGTTTTTCTTTAGAATTGGTTTGATATTTGTAGTCAGCCAAGCTTTAGGGAGTGTGCTTTCTTTCCATGTTCTGTTAATGAAGTTTAACAGTACTAACTTTGCAACTGGGCCTAGGTTTAGTATCATTTCATTGGTAATTTTGTCTAGTTCTGGAGCTTTCTTGGTCTTTAATTTTTGTAGTGCGCAGTTCATTTCGTGAATGGTGTACACAGTTTCAAATTGTGCAATTCTTGCTTTAGCAGCTCTCTGTACTGTTTTTGTTACGTTCTTAATTGTTTTGTCTAGCTGTTTTCTGTGATTTGTTTTGCTGACATTTGCATAGTATTTGTTAAACGTTTCTGCCTTTTTCTTGTTGTTTGTTAAGATGTTTCCTCCATTTCTTAGTGGTTTTGGGTTGCTCTTCTTTCATTTTCCATCAAGACAGTGCAGGAGCTTCCATGCTTTGTGCCCTTCATTCTTAAAGTCCAGGCTTTTACATGTTTTTGTCCATGCTTCTTTCTTTGCTTTCTTAATGTCATATCTTACTTGTGCTGTGAGTTTGTTATAAATTATTTTGTTGGCTCTGGTGGGTTATTTTTCCACCTTTCTTCTGGCTTGTCTGCGCTCTTTAACAATCTTTTCTAGATCTGGAGTGAAATGGCTGAAAAGTTTGTGGCTGCCTTTTGATATTGTTATGTTCGCTATTTCAAGTATAGTCTTTGTGATATTGTTATATGTATTCTCTACTGTATCTAATATGTCAATGCTGCTGAATCTGCTATCTGAAAGTGTTGCATATGTTGTCCAGTTAGCCTTTTTGTAATTCCAGTAGGTCTTTCTCTTTTGTCTGGATTTATTCTGTCTGTCTGTACTAATTAGTATTGGCATGTGGTCACTTCCAATATCTTCCAGGACTGTGTAAGTGTGAGTGTCTGCAATATCAGGTGATACCATGGTAAAATCAGGTCTGCTGGCCATGCAACAGAGTGGGTTCTGACCTTGTGTTCTGTTGTAGGATCAGGTTGGACGTGTTGTTCTACTTTCCTGCCTCTTTTGTTGAATGTTTTATATCCCCATGATGGTGAATGGGCGTTGAAGTCGCCAGCTATTATAGTTCTCTGATATGTGGTGTACTGGATATTGATGTTTCCTGCAGGTGCTGGGGGGCAGTAAACATTATAAATGGTGTATTTGTTTCCACTGAACCAGCAGTGAACTTGCTGCATGTCTATGTCACCACTGCTGGGGATGTTTCGTACATCTGCTTGAATGTCATTTCTTCATAAGTCCTTGGCATTTCTTGCATGTTCAGCAATACTGGGTGTATCCAAGGATGTTAAAGGTATTTCTGGTTAGAATGATTTCCTGGAGTACTGCAATATAGATCTTGTTGTCATTTAATGTTTTGAGCCGTTGTCACAGCTGGTTTGCATATTTTATCGTTGTGATCCATGAACCAACATTATTTTGTTGTTGGTACCAGGTTGTTGACTAAAAGGCCGCACAAGATTTAGATTATGTATCTAATTTTTGTTTTTTGTGGGGTTTTTTTGGGTTCTATATAGTGGTAGTTCTTTCCTGTCACCTCCCGGTTTATATTTTTTTTGTTTATTTGTGAAACAGTTTTTTGTACCCCTCCCATCTTCAACATTTTTGTATTATGGTTATTGTTCCTCAGTATTTTTTCTCTTCTCAACAAATTAACAGAATGAATTCAAGTGAAGCAAATTGAGTCAATTCAACTACACGAAAACTGAATGAACTGTGATCAAAATTGTTCCCAATTTCAACTACATCAAAAGAACCAAGGCCTCTGACTTTGTCTGCAATTGTTTATTTCGTTCTTCATATCCAGTACCTTCTTTCTTAACTCTTTCTTTCCCGTCAGTTTATTCGTTACAATTTGATAGATGAAGTTCTTATCTTGGCAGAGAAGACTTTTTTCTTGAATGATTCAATTCACCATAAATATGCGCTTTTGCTCAATTGACCTTCGTTGAGAGTCAAATTCCACAGTGAAATAAATCTAGTCGATGACGATGCCGTCCCGAAGTTACCTCCACCGGATCCATTGATTTGAGTGTTCTGGCTGTTGCACATTATCCTTTTTCTTGTAGAAATCCTGCATATCATCTTCATCAAAGGGTCGTTGATCTTAATCTTATCTTTTTAGGCCCATCTTGCTCTTGATTCTCCAGTTGTCTAGACTGTTCTAATTCTTTTACGTCACTGTCTCTATGACGTAGAACCTTTTCTATTACTTCTCAGTATGTAGCGCTGAGAGTATCACTTTTCTGAAAGCCTAAATTATTCTTTTTACATCATTATTAAAAAATGTCACTATTCCTGTGACACAGTTCTTACTTCTTGTTTTTTATGCCTGCAATGTTGCCAGTAGTAGACTTTTCACAAGCAGCCTATGGTGTCACTGTTCACAAGCAGCCTATGGTGTCACTGCTCTGTGCGGACTTTGTTTACCAAGGCAACGTCCGAGCTCGTATGGTGAAAATATGGTTGTACTTGGCATTATCTTCAAAAAAGACCTAGATCTTTCCTGTGGCTTTTCTGCTATTCCGCAACATATTGATTTGGGAGTCCTGAGTTCCAGTCTCTTTCCCAGACATTTTATCCTAGCCTGGCATGCATCCAGAGGGCCTCACATCTGGTTTTAAGTTAGCAGTTGGGGGATGGTGGGGTGGCAGTCTGTGCATTCCCCGTCATCCAGGGGGGCTCTCCAAATATGCAGATCTTACACGAGGCTGTGCTCTGGTTCTGGGCTCTCCCAAGGAATTCTCACGTAATGCACAGAGCCACTTCCCAGCACCCATCACCTGCCATCTTTCCAACGTAGAATCCTCTTGCATGCGGCCATCCAGTCAAGAGCCAGTATTGTCTGGTGCTCAGGTGATTCTCCCAAGCTTAGTGTGCAATGCTGGGTTCTCAACATGCTGCACCAAAAGAGGAATTGTGATGCTGGGCAAAATTGATGCAGCTTTAGGGTCCTGGGTAGGCTACTAGACTAGTAGACTGACCCTAGGATTTGCCTGAGAGCATGGCAAAATCCTATGCATCTTCTTAGTTGTAATGCTGGCGTGCCTGTGAGTTTCCTGCACACCCCAGAAAGGAGCCAGATATGCACTGTTTTAGTACTTGGGAGTGTAAGAGGAGTGTTTCTGCACCTCTCTGAAATATGTAGCCAAGGTAGGGTTTACATTGCTCAATCCCTGCCACCAAGTCGCCTGCTGGTTATGCCGAGTTCTCTTGGGCTCTAGGCATGTGACCAAAAGTTCAAGGCGAAAGGATCGTCACGTTCTGAGAATTTGTGCCTTTACGATGGGTTCCATTCATCAGAGAGCAGCGCCTACTAGTTCCCATTCCCCCAAGTCTGTTCAGTATAGCTCTGGCTCCCTTCCAACTGCGGACGGGTGTGTATGGTGTTAGTGCACCAGGTTTATTATCTAGGTTTGCTCCTCTGGATCTGTTGTGTTCAGCCTAGGGATTCACACCTCAGTGACTAGGGCCACCTCGAGGAGGGTGTGGCTCTTCATCACGCACAACTATCTTTAATTTTGAGAGGTTATGCTAGACCAAGAGGCTGACACCAAAGAGGATGCTCTTTTCATGAAAATTAGTTGACTAGGCCTAGGGTGAAGCATGGGGAGGGATCCATCTGGAGGAAACCCCACTACCCACAACACCAACACATCATACCCCCTGTCTGTGATACAGACTTGACCCCTAACTGATCACTTAGATTAGTAGAAATGTCAGCTGTTAAGGGTTAGCTGGTGAGTGGCTCATAATGATTACAGGCAAGCTTTAACAAACACTGTATGCCTAAGTAAATAAACACTAGAGGTCAACAGGAACAGTTTAATAATCAACTAACTTCTCAACAGTTAAAGTTTGTGACAAACATTCATGTTGTCCAATCCAAACATTTAAACTGTAACGGCTTCACAGTGATTCATGATTTCATTATATATCTGATTCATTCACGTATGATACAACATTCTTCAGTATGATCTTAAGTGCACAGAGTGAGGCATTCTCCTTATACACTTCATCTTTTACATCATCGTAGACTGATTGACATACAGAATGTATTTCTACATAATTCATGAACGACAGGAACTTTTTCCATAATAAGTTGTCCCACATAAGTCATCTAATAATATCTTCCTAAAAATCCGTGCTAGTTTCCTAGGTATCATCTGGTAAATTCTCTGAACACTTTGAAACCTGCTCTCATCAGTCAAGCACACAGAGTCAGTGTCCACATCACTGGTGTACCACCCTCATCATCAGCTATCAACACAAGACTCTCAAACTTGATACCTTTTCGTGTGACAAATTGTATCAAATACAATTCTTGATTTGACACACGAAATGCATCGCCACATCAGCTAATCTTCTCTTTAAAGTCAAGTGTGATAAAGTGATGTTCACAAATATTCTCCTCTATTCTGGACATGTATGTGATACAACAATCAAAATACACTTTAAAAAAAATTCACCTTCTATGAAGCTTTTCCCATCCGCAGCAATTTCATCAGAAATGTGAAAGCTACTTTAGTAATTGTATTATTGTCAGTGTTCATTTTCTTAAAAATCTTCCGGTCACATGTTTTTTCACTAAACTTGATGCTTTTTAAATTTGTCTGTTATCTGGGTCCAATTTAGCGAAAACAGGATATTTTGTTTCAGAGTGCTGCAGAAGGTTGTATATTTTTGGAACAGCTAACATTTCATGACACACGAGACGTAGTATTTTGTCCTTTGAAAGAATACATATATTTATTTGTTAAATCAGTGTTGAAAACTCTGTGATCAATTTCTGTATTTCTTTTTCTTTTCTTTTTTACTCATTGTACTATGCACTAAAAAGTTCAATTTTGTTTGTTTAATAAATGCACACAAAAGGGAAATATTCAGAGTCACACTTTTTAAAAACTGTCACACAAAAGAATAAATATCTCATAGCAAACAGCACATGGGTTCCCTTTACACACCAACGCCAGTGCAATGGTGACATTTGATGTCTGCCAGCATGTAGAAATAGCGAGTAACATGGTTAACAGTTTAAGGCCATTATTCTGTCCACAGCGATCGGTATGGCTAAAAACCAAAGCATATTTTATCTATGGCAGTATACGTGTGTATGGAATCACTTTGAAAAATCAAGCCTATTGTTCTGACCATAGCAATTGGAATGGCTTAAAGTGAAAACATATTTTGTCTAGACAAATGTATTTACAGAATCACTTTGAAAAAAAAAAATTTTAACATTAAATCCTGAACTTTAACACAATTGTACATTTGAAAATTAAAAATAAAATTAAACAGTTATCTGTCGTATGTCGCATGGTGAGACTTGGCAGGCAGCATGTGGCATGTGGGCTGTAAGTTGTACAGACCTGCTCTAGGTAATGTTATATTGATACTTGAATGACAGTGTTTAATCTGACGGATTTGGCCCATCATGATTTAGTAACTATGGACTTTAAAAAAGGAATCTTCTGGTTTCTTCTTTCTCTCTGCTGGCTATTTCTGTATGTACAGCATTTACGTATTTCGTCACAACATTTTGGAATTAAAAAAAAACAAAAAAACTTCATTGAATTGAATTAGTCTAAGCCAAACATGCTGCTTTTCTTTAAAATATACCTTTACAATAATTATTATTAAATTTATGTACTTTATCTCAGCTACATATGTTAATGCAATGGAACTATTATCACACACTTTTTTGTGTGTGTGGCTATAGTATTTTTCTTTTACACGTCTATATTTCTTGTCCTTGTTGCCTGTTTGTAACTGTGGCTGATGAAGGGTGAAACCCGAAACATCCCGTCTTTCCTGTGTACAGTTAATTTGTAAAACTGATTCAATACCGTTTTATTTGTTAATATATATGTCTTTCATAGACTGTCATATCCGTCTACAAGTTGTTACAGAAACAAACTTGGAACAGTTAGCATGCAAAGTTTTTCATATTCAAACCTTACTTCATAACTCTCTTCACATATCAAGCAGTAATCTCATCTCATAGCATGACACCAGTTCTGGCAGTCATGTAAGAAGTCTGTGAACTGGGAAGCTTAGATACATACTGCCATTTTGTCTGCTCCAAGCAAGGCTATGGACAGCCTTTGGTTGATGAAAATATCAGAGACTTGTTACTCTGCCATATACTTTATGAACCAGTACCTGATCAGTTTTGCCTTCTTCTTCAAGTACTATTCCACCTGCTATAGATGATCGTGTCTCTCCACAACTTCATGTCCCAAGTGTTTATCAGTTCTGTTGCTGACTTCTTTCCATACCATGATGTTAAACTGCCAACTATTGTCTCTCTTGTTGTCATAATATATTCCAGCTTTCCTCTTCTCATAACGTGTCCAAAGAAAGTGGAATGCTTCATTCTAATACTCGTATAACTAATGAACTTTCTGTATGCACTGGTATCTTTAACATTCTAATACTCGTATAACTAATGAACTTTCTGTGTGCACTGGCATCTTTAACATTCTAATACTCGTATAACTAATGAACTTTCTGTGTGCACTGGCATCTTTAACATTCTGATGCAAAACCCCATTTTTGTGGTCTCCAGAAATTATATTGTTTGTTTAATTATTGCTCATCGCTGCCTATACTTCTAGGACCAGGCCATCTGGCATAAGTGAACATGTTTCCGTGGAAACGAAGAAAAAAGGACAAGGTATTATGGGTCTCAATGGCATTACATGGCAGTCCTTTTTCTGGAATACATGAATAAGAAGGGAGACCAAAGAACACATGGAGAAGAAAACTGGAGATAGATGTGAAATGGACATAGAAGACATGGAAACACCTGAAGCTGATGGCACAGGTTGGGAAGACTTGGCATACGTTTTTTGAAGGCTGTTCTCCTTGGAGAGCTGAAGTGTGATAAAAACAAGAATCAGCATATAATAGCTTTATGAATTTATGAGAATGAGTAATGATGAACAAAAACATCTGTTAAGTAATATTCACCACACAGTCAGTTCAAGCAATAGGCAAAAATGATTAAACCTAAAAACATTTGTCAAATACATAACAGTTGCATTTAAAATAATTTTAGTTACATTAAATGAAATAGAAAAAAAAAAATAAACCAAAGTATACATACTTCTCAAACACTAAAGTGCAAAGAGACATATATTAAAGATACATGAAAAGGGCACAGCACATACACTATGGACATTATGAAACATCCCCGTTTTCTGCATTACATTTTCTGAGAATTTTCACTTGCTCAGAAAACAGTTCAACATATATATATGATGATTACACACATTTTGCAAAGGGGTAAGATGAAGTAGTTAAAAAAATAATTGCTAGATAACTTTATGCTGTGTCCTGTTCAAAAGAATCATAATTTGTTTTCCATATCCAGAAGAGAGTCAAGCAGAAGCTACGTTCCAGTTGGTCATAGAGAACTTCAGCAAACTTGAAGAAAGAGTTGTCAGTCCACCATGCATGATCAGAAATCTGCCTTGGTATGTAATGCATTTTTTATTTCACTAACAGTCAAGATAAAATACTTTCATTTTGTCATTCTGAGAAATACCTTTACCTCACACATCCTTAGAATATTGGTGTTACTTTCTCAAAACCCAAATACCAAGAAGAATCTTGAACATTGATTAAAAACATTAATTTGATACCCTGTTAACTACTGATAAGCTTATTGTAGTACTCCTGCAACTATCTCTTCTTGATCCTGAGTCGCTGACTGACCAAGGCATCAGTGACTCATGCCTTGTAGGAAAGCAACAAACTCCCTCCACTTTGCTCAGTCAGTGGCCATCCTTTCTGTGGTGTCCCAACTCTGGTTTATGCTTGTAATCTCAGCTTCCACAGTTCTCGACCAAATTGTACGAGTATTTAGTCTGCCTCTCTTTTGCCTTCCTTCTGGGGTCTATAGCATAGCAGTTCTGGTGGTGATGTCTGGGTCTCTTCAGAGGCCATGACTAACCCAATTCCAGATCTACCTGCTATGATTGCATGCATTTCTTCTTGATTGCTCTAAGTAAGCAGGTCTTGGTTGATGATGGTATTCTGCCAAAAATTTGGAGAATTTTCCTTAGGCAGGTTGTGTGAAGAAAGGACAATTTGAAAATTTCCTTTTCTAATACTCTCTGGCATTTCGCATCACACAGAATGTACGCAACTATCATATAATCTTAGTTAAGTGTTAATAGATTTCCAGATGTTATTTAACTTGGCAAAGACTGTTCAGGCTTTATTCATTCTGCTATTGATGCCTTTGCTTGTCCTGCCATCTGATGTTACTATGCTTTCTAGTTATGTAAATGTGTTTGTCTATTATAATTTCTGGTTCCTTATTATTATGGGTGCAGGATTTCTTGTATTGTGTGTCATGACTTCTGCCTTCTTAAGAGTCTTATATGAAGATATTTTGTTGAATGTTATGTTTTGTAAGTAGACATCATCTTATTTTGCTCTTGAGCGTGGATCTTTCACTGCAGATGACGCTCCCTGAGGAAGCCTATGTCAGAACACATTCTGTTGCAGCTGTGCTTACAACAGTAACTCATTTTACAAGATGAGGCTGCCAGTCCTCTGCACATCATATTAGTCATCTCTTATGACATACACGAATTAGCAGTAGTTATATTTTTCTGTGTCTCCTCAATGACACCCCCCTTCCCCACGACCTACACTGGGCTAGAAGTGGAGCAATTAGGTCCAAACAGGGCTGTGGAATCGGACAAGATTTATTTAACTCCCTTCATCATCATGTGACATATTCTTTCCAGAATGTTGTCTCCTTACAGCTGCCCTGAACGCATCACGATTCTGGGCAAGTCGACCTGCATCAGCCAAAGACAAATTTAACTCCCAATCCAATAATTTTTAACACCAACTATAACTCTGATTCCACTAATTATTAATTGAATCTCATATGATCATATCTTTGATATCTGCACAGTGGTTAACTAAAAAATATATCATCTGTATACCCTGTACTGCAGTCTCAAATGTCATTTCTTCTTCTTCCTGGTTTGCCCTCAGACTTCTACATTAATGTCTCTAATAAAGGCAATAGTCAGCTCAAGGTCCCTGACATTTCCAAACAGTTTTTTGTGGAGAGAAATAAGTTGTTGCCATATGCTACTTTGTTCATTGCTGTTTGTTTGGTAAGACTGGAGTACATGTTCGGTTGTCATGGGGCTGATGCCACAGGAGCAGAGATCTGTTGCACCAATCTTGTACGTAGTATAGATGGTACCTTAATCTTTTGTGTCCAGTGCGTAGTGGGAAGATGATGATTGTCATGAAGTGGATTTATGACTAGAGGCTGTCTACCTAAATAGACTAGACCCTAGTGGAAAGAAAGACTAAGAAGATAGATTTTCAGAAGAAAAATGACAGTGACTCTGGGAGATGAGGCTATTGGCGTCAAGGGTTGAGAACCTAAATTGACCGTCCCTTGCCACTAGGTGACGTAATGTTATGCTATAGCCTCACTACCTCTAACTACCAAGACTGGGATAAGGTTTAATTACTTAACACCACAGACACCACAATACAGACAACATATAGGTTGAAGTAAGTGACTGATCCAGCCTAAAGTTTGAATAGATTTTATTTACAAACACAACAGCGGCTGGGAGACTTTATCAGGCCATAAATCGAGGATTCCTCAGCAAGAAAGAGGTTGGTAAGAAAACGAAGATGGCTGTATACCGCTCCACCTATGTCCCAGTCTTGACATATGGATGCGAGTCATGGGCAATGACTACAACCCACAAAAGCCAGATTCAAACCTCAGAAATGAGGTATCTGAGGAAGGTGGTTGAAGTAACAAGAAGAGACATGGTCCGCAACCAGACGATACGTCAAGGCCTAAAATCCCACCCGCTGCAGACCCAAATAGAACAGTCCTAACTAAGATGGTTTGGCCATGTCTGCAGAATGGGAGAAGATCGGCTACCACGACAAGCATGGGAAACAAAGAGCCAGGGATCCAGACCTCCAGGATGACCCAGAGTCCACTGGGAGGACAATATTAGACAATCTTTGAAGGACCGAGGACTAGAATGGAACCAGGCCAGGAAGAAGACAGCCGATAGGATAGTCTGGCGCTCTCTCTTCCAAACCTCTACACCTCACGGTAGAAGAGGAACGACTAAGTAAGTAAGTACAAACACAACCAGAATTTCAGAATAACATACTACAAATAAATACAATGCATAGACACACACCTGGAAAAGAACACAACAATTAATTTCAAGTGATTAGGTATGATAACCCCACACCGTTGCCCTCTCCCTCGAACCTGAAATAAGAAAAGCAAGAAATACAACAACATGTGAAGGGGGATCTCTAACATCAGATCCGTCTTTCGTGAACTCTGCATAGCTTTACCCCTCTCTTGAATTTGTTAAGAACATCTGTTCTTGCTGAAGAAGTCTGTGCTTCCAGCTCCCTGCTCTCTCTTGGGTACAAAAACAGACTTTTGCACCAGTGACCACCGCGTCACCACTTCGATTTCTCTTGGGTACAAAACAGACATTTGCACCAGTGACCACCGCGTCACCACTCCGCTGTCTCTTGGGTACAAAACAGACATTTGCACCAGTGACCACCGCGTTACCACTCCACTTTCTTTTCTGGCTCTGCCGACTCTTCTTCTCCTGAGAAGACCAATGAACTTCTAGCAAGCTGAAGGACTACTGACGCCCTAGCTGCCACGCCTGGAAAATATCTGCTGTGGACAAAACAATAACAAATATATATACCCTTCAAAAAAAGTTAAGGACCAGTAGGTGAAAATGACCCAAAAATAATAAAAATTATAAAAATTATATTTCATAAGCAATTAATCTGACATTGATTTTTCTCGAACAACAAACATTCAACACGTGCTGCGTGGGCCACCAGCATACCGTATGGCTAGTGTTTAGCTCAGCATGCACGCTGAAAAAATGCTACTGAGACACCAAAATGTGGGTGTTTTTAATAATGTCTGAGCATGAAAAATATACCTGCTATTCCAAAAATGCGTGATGCATGTGGGAGACTATAGTGTTGGTCTTGAGCTGTACTCACAAAATTGTCTTTATAAGCAACACAAGTGCTTCATAACCATTGCACAACAATATGCCTCCTGACGAAAGCTGAGTGTTGTGGATAAAGGAAGAGCCATTGCATGGTTGCAGGAAGGTCTTACTGTCCGAAATGTGGCTCAGAGGCTTGCATGAAAATAGTGTTGATTGTCACTGATAAGCTTGTCATGTTATATTTTGAAGTGCTGTGTTTTTATTGTTCATTTTCATTTCACTTTGCACCCTTAATAAAAATGGTCCTTAACTTTTTTTGAAGGGTATATATCGCACAACAAATTTTCCATATCCTTAACCCTTAACTTCCAAATCTTCAACAATTAACTCAATACCGCTCCCCTTTTTCTATTCTATAATCGCGCTAGCGATCCGTAAAGATGCCTACCCCTGCTTCCCCTCAAATACTGTCCTATCGACAACTCTAATCTCCAGACTCAGCTGGCTTAATCTCTTACATGCTGGCGGTTTAGTTTAGCCGTCACAACATTCCGACCACTGAATGAACCTGTTGCCGGTAAATTCCTGGCCCTACTATTTAACAATGATCGATGTGTTTCCTCGCTAAACCACAATGCAATAGACTTCACCCGAGACAATAACCTCCCGTCTCCATGAATTAAAAAAACAGCATGGTTTACCCACACAGAGAAAAATACACAATTACCTATGCTCTAACATAACTTGTTAAAGTCACTCATTCTTAACAACAGCGCTACCCAAATGAGCCCGCTGGTAATTTACACACACGCTGCAATATTATTAGAGCTGCAATATTATTAGATCACGCGTCCAGGAAATAGTAATTACCACTGTCTTCTGACAATATAACAGTAATAACCCAATTAATTACAATACCCAATTATGACCTAGGATCTACTCTGAGAAGACTATCCGAATTCCTCACTCCTGTCTAACATTCCTTCTAGCACATTCACGTTATTATTATTTCTAGGAAATATCCTTAGATGGCTCTAATACTATGAATAAACTTAACTCCTAGAAACAAACTCTGCTAAAATCTTATAGACTATTCAAGCTTAAATAACTTCATATTTACCAGCAACGAATTTCTCTTGAAAGAGCAAATCGGCTCTGTATATAAAATACAGGCAGTTCTTTTCCACGGCGTAGAAGTTCTAAAATCTCAGAGAACTCTGCCTGGAAACCTGCATATTTATTACAAGCCCCGAGGCCGGCGACCACGCTAAGCGTGCGTCACTCCCTGGCTTTGTTCTTAAGCGGGTCAACCACTGACCCAATCAACAGACCGGAATAATTCCGTTGCTATCTGTTCCACGTGCTTAAATCTACCCCGAACTGTTATGTTGCGTGAACTTTCCGTGTCAGAATTTACCCTTCCTAATAATTCCGGCGCGCTCACTGGGAATGAAACAAAAAATGCTCTGCCATTATGTTATTCTAGAAAATACTCCCTGATCGCGATTTTCTTAATGAAACAGCGCACTGGTGCCAGTCTACAAGTTAAACCTACTATCCTTTCTAGAAACCATAATACTTAATCTACACAAACAGTCCAAACACCCTTATTATACAAAGAGAAACAAAAAACCGACTAAGATAAAAATCCCACCGTAATCCTTCCCTGAAAAAAACGTAACTACTACAAAACCTCCTACCCAAAAACGTAATTAAATGCCAGAATACTAGACAAGGGGCCTGTTGTAAATCCAATCACATTAACTCCTCACATTACCTCCCCCTTCAAGTTCGTGGTACACGATCTAATTTGATGTGAACTTTATATTTCCAGACTGGCCCCTATTTAAGTCTACAGATCTGCCTGTCAGTCCTGAAGTCTCATGGTCATGACTGGTGATTTCCACCTGGCAACTACAACTCCCTTGGTTGTCCTGAGACCTTCCTCTTTTACGTTTCCTCCTCCTTCTTCTTCTTGAACAATCTCCCATGCTGCGGTGGAAGAGTTGATCTTTCTTCGGACCTGTGCCATCCAATGGTGGGTCTGAACCTTCCTTGGCTATGTCCATTAAAAGGCTGTCTTGGTCTGCTGACCTGACCAACTGGCTTTGTGGCTGCCTGGCGATGGCGACTACCTTGCTGCGCCTCAGCGGGTTTGAGACCGTAGGTATATGGCGATGAAGATGTGAACTATTTGTTGCTTCCAGCATAGATTCTCCACTCGCTTCACTCCCCTCTGGTTTGCCTAGAGGTTGTGTAGAGATTGCTCCTGTCTCCACCCTCTCACCAGGGGTTTTCACTGGGTTGCGCCTGACCTCAGCGACATCCGTTTCCTCTACTAAGCAGAACGCATCTGGTGGTATGTTTTTGCTTCTTGCCTCTTTGCAAGAGCCGCTTTCTGTAAGCAAGCTAGCAGCGGGATGGGGCCCATCTCCGTTTATAGGCAAACGGTTTCTCAGATCACTGTCCTCCTCCGTCTGAGTAAAGTGCTGGTCGGATGGGGCTCCAGGGCTGGTTGGAAACATATGTTCGCTTGATTCGCTGTCTTCTGCCCTATGAAGATTGCGCTGGTCGTGTACATACGTTCTACCACTCTTGTCAGTATGTTCCTCGCTCCCAGGAAGTAATACCATCGGGGGCCTAATTCCCGACAACAAAGAAGGTAGTTCCAAAATCAAAGGCGTCGCCGCTGTTTGGCCATTTGGCTTAACAGGGCTGTCAGAGGGATACGCCTCTGCAAAAAACCCTTCCACTATCCTTGGAGGTCTTTAACCTCTCCATCTCAAGGCATGGCTGGTTGAGCTCTCGTGGGGCTCCATGAATCAGGGACACTCCCTTTTCATTTCTCTGGCCTGTAGTAGGCCCCCTTGCACTAGCAAGGATTGGGGCTGGGGGGTTTCCCAAAACTAAATATGGGGCCCCCAAGATGAAGTCATAAGCTGGCTGTTCCATTACAGCAGCTTTGATTGTGCCACGCACAAACCTGCACTCCACCTTAATATTGGCTATCTGCAACCGCTGTGAGGTCCCTCCCCTCAAAACTCCACCAATAACAACCTTTTCCTTAGTCATTTGGCCTGGTTGTACCAAATGTCGGGAGACTATACTCGGGTAAGTAAGCCCGCTGTCAAATAAACAAGTGGTAGCAGTCCCATTCACTACTGCTGGTCCACTGTTAGAGAAACACTTCTCTGATTTGAAGGGTTCCCACTTGTTCCCTTTTTTCACTCTCACCGGCCTCAAACAAGCTGCATGGTGAGTGGGTGGTTTATTTAAACACCTAGAAGTCCAGTGAGAAGTGGTACGGCAATTCTGAGAGTACCTGTCGTTCTCTCCCCTGTTTCTAGTAGGTTCATGAAACGTCGTCGCCTGTGCTCTGTTATGCGGTTGGGCCCACAGGTTATGACTGGGATGGGGCTCCTTTTGAGATGGCCCCTGCTGCTGATGAGCAGAAGAAGAAAAGGACTGCAATGCTGAGGCTTTGTCCGGTGCTGGCAGGTCTGGGTGTTTCCGTTTCTGGCCCAGCACTTCGGCCTGTGCCATCTGGAACCTTACAGCAAGCAGAATGATCTGGTCCAGTTGCTGGGCGCCCTGCTCCGCCAGGTACCTCCTCAAATCAGGACACATGTTTGCCTTAATTTGTTCACACATAACTAATTCTTCCAGCCCTTCGAAAGATTTCGCCAGACCCGACAACTCTCTCCAGCGAGTAAGGTAATTCCTCAGCCTTTCAGCGAACTGAGGAAAACTTTCTCCCTTCTCTGGTCTGCTCTCTCTGAACATAGCTTGGCATTTCCGGGGGGTCCACTGGAAGCATTGTAACAGTGCGTTATGAAGGGCCTCAAAGTTATTTTGGTCGTGGCTGAGCATCTTGTTGTAGATGTCGTAGGCCTGGTTTTTCAGTAATTGAGATAATTTGAGGCACCACAAACTCTCATCCAACCCGTACGCTTTTGCCATCTGTTCGAATTTTTCCAGGAATACATCAATTTTCTCATTCCCGTTAGGGAAAGAGTCCATTGGAAAATTCATGGCTGCCATCCAGGAGCCTCCCTGTCCTGGGGTGTCTGACGCCACTGCTCTGGGAGAATCTCCATTCGCTGAACTGCCATTCGACGCTCTACCTTGCAGTTCCAGAGACCGCATGGCAAGTTCATGCTGCCTCTCTGCTGCCCTCTCCTGCCTGCCAAGCCTTTTCCTTTTTCTCTGCTTCCAATTTACGCAGGTCCATCTCTGCCAGTCGGGCCCTCTCTTCTTTCTCCGCTTCCAATTTACACAGGTCCATCTCTGCCAGTCGGGCCCTCTCTTCTTTCTCTGCTTCTAATTTACGCAGGTCCATCTCTGCCAGTCGGTCCTGTTCCCTCATAATGTAGGCCTTAGTCTCGGCCTCATCCATTCCCATGTCTTTAGCTGCCTCCCTCCATGCAGCAAGTAATTTGACCAATTCAGCCATCTTACCTGACAAATCTGCAGTAACTCACAAAGAGGGGAAATGACAAAAAGGAACAAGAAAAATTTACTGTACCTACTCAGCACTACTCCCTGTATAACCGCTGTCCCAAAAACCCGAATTCAGACTAGCACCAATCTGAAGAACTACCTGAAAAAATTTTGATTATCCCGCTACCTGAAAACCCAAATTTACCTTCCTGTTAAGAAAAATTCAGTTAGCCATCAGTTACCTCTAGTCATCAAACTAACTACAGCTACAATCTGACTGCACCCTGTGGAGAAACTTCCTGTGGAAAAAAAACTATAGCTGG
Organism: Oreohelix idahoensis; assembly: GCA_024509875.1. Taxonomy (NCBI): domain Eukaryota; kingdom Metazoa; phylum Mollusca; class Gastropoda; order Stylommatophora; family Oreohelicidae; genus Oreohelix; species Oreohelix idahoensis. The sequence continues at coordinate 222,836 of JAMPIV010003977.1, read as the reverse complement.
ATCAGTTTATCTAGCTCTAGTCTAGGAATATTATAAGGAAATCTATTTTCCAGAACTTTCCTATAGAAAACAATCTATGAATCTCGACACGATCACAGAATTGATCCTAACAAGAAAATCACAAGGACGATCGCCACCCACTTTGTCACGAAGTGGATTTATGACTAGAGGCTGTCTACCTAAATAGACTAGACCCTAGTGGAAAGAAAGACTAAGAAGATAGATTTTCAGAAGAAAAATGACACTGACTGTGGGAGATGAGGCTATTGGCGTCAAGGGTTGAGAACCTGAATTGACCCTCCCTTGCCACTAGGTGACGTAATGTTATGCTATAGCCTCACTACCTCTAACTACCAAGACTGGGATAAGGTTTAATTACTTACCACAGACACCACAATACAGACAACATATAGGTTGAAGTAAGTGACTGATCCAGCCTAAAGTTTGAATAGATTTTATTTACAAACACAACCAGAATTTCAGAATAACATACTACAAATAAATACAATGCATAGACACACACCTGGAAAAGAACATAACAATTAATTTCAAGTGATTAGGTATGATTAACCCCACACCGTTGCCCTCTCCCTCGAACCTGAAATAAGAAAAGCAAGAAATACAACAACATGTGATGGGGGATCTCTAACATCAGATCCGTCTTTCTCCTAATCAACCTGATATCATGTAAACACACCCTAACTTCTACTGTCCGTCTGTCTGCAGACGTGTTTCTAAACAAATGATGTGCCTACACCGCTGCTCCACTATAGGCTAAATATTTTTCTCTGACTAACACAAGGTCCACGACCAGAACTCTTCTATTCTCACCTACACAACTTAAAGATGAATTGCTGAGTTCTAATGTTATGTTCAGTGTCTGTCCGACACTCCTAGTTCCTACAGAAACGACTCCTCCACTACTCTCCTTCTCTCTATCTAGTGCAGCTCAGAGGTATTTTTGCCCTCTTTCCTCTGACTGCCGTTGTAGCTGCTAACTTGAATTGGTACTCTGGTTTCTTGACTTGAACTCTCTTCGGCACTACCAGTGATGACTCTGCATGCACAGGCCCACTTTACCCCTCTCTTGGGTATAGGGCTGTCGGGATTATTATGCCCGAAATTCACGACACCTCTATGCCCTGCACCTAGGATCAGTGTGTGCTGTATCTGAGCGTAAATAGCTCCGAATTTGTTAAGAACATCTGTTCTTGCTGAAGAAGTCTGTGCTTCCAGCTCCCTGCTTTCTCTTGGGTACAAAACAGACGTTTGCACCAGTGACCACCGCGTTACCACTCCACTTTCTTTTCTGGCTCTGCCGACTCTTCTTCTCCTGAGAAGACCGACGAACTTCTAGCAAGCTGAAGGACTACTGACGCCCTAGCTGCCACGCCTGGAAAATATCTGCTGTGGACAAAACAATAACAAATATATATATATATCGCACAACAAATTTTCCATATCCTTAACCCTTAACTTCCAAATCTTCAACACTTAACTCAACACCACTCCCCTTTTTCTATTCTATAATCGCGCTAGCCTACCCCCGCTTCCCCTCAAATACTGTCCTATCGACAACTCTAATCTCCAGACTCAGCTGGCTTAATCTCTTACATGCTGGCGGTTTAGTTTAGCCGTCACAACATTCCGACCACTGTTGCCGGTAAATTCCTGGCCCTAATATTTAACAATGATCGATGTGTTTCCTCACTAAACCACAATACAATAGACTTCACCCGAGACAATAACCTCCCGTCTCCATGAATTCAAAAAACAGCATGGTTTACCCACACAGAGAAAAATACACAATTACCTATGCTCTAACATAACTTGTTAAAGTCACTCATTCTTAACAACAGCGCTACCCAAATGAGCCCGCTGGTAATTTACACACACTTAAAGAACAATTAAATACACACACCAACTATCTAGCGTATTTACTCTACCCACATTGTAAATCAAACATTGGGAAAATCTCTATGTCAGAAAATATATTTTACACCCTATTCTTATAAAGTTACATGTGGATATTCTTCAGGAACTTAAAACTATCTTCGAAAATACATTCATGCTCTTCTCTTTCACTTCCCCTTCCGTTATTCAATTAGCCCGCTAGAAAACTACACAATTAGCGCTCACGTGCGCCCTCTCAAAATCCGAGAAAATCACAGTGAATTTTCAGGCATCGTGTCTCACAATTTAAACACTCCATATCTTAAATCTGTGAGCTTCCCTTATCTCATAAAAGAATAAATGCACCCTTACGTTATCCTGTCAATAAGAGGGTAATCAATGGCCTGTCTGTTAAAAAATATAATAAATTCCGCGCGCGTGTTTTGCGCTGCAATATTATTAGAGCTGCAATATTATTAGATCACGCGTCCAGGAAATAGTAATTACTCCTGTCTTCTAACAATATAACAGTAATAACCCAATTAATTACAATACCCAATTATGACCTAGGATCTACTCTGAGAAGACTATCCAAATTCCTCACTCCTGCCTAACATTCCTTCTAGCGCGTTCACGTTATTATTATTTCTAGCAAATATCCTTAGATGGCTCTAATACTATGAATAAACTTAACTCCTAGAAACAAACTCTGCTCAAATCTTAGAGACTACTCACGCTTAAATCACCTCATATTTGCTAGCCACGAATTTCAAATATCCTTAGATGGCTCTAATACTATGAATAAACTTAACTCCTAGAAACAAACTCTGCTAAAATCTTATAGACTACCCCCAACTGTTCGTTGTGTGAACATTTCCCGCAGAATTACCCTTCCTTCTTTCCCATTTGGACTTGAATGTGGCTTTTATAGAAGTTTTTGCTATTACATATGGGAGGGGGGTAAAGGATCCCATTACACGCCCATTGAGGCATATTGGGAATATGGTGTTAGGCCCATATTTTCTTGACCATCGACACACTAGGGGTGATGTGTCGTAACAACAGGTAAGATTGAAGGAAACAGAGATAGGGGAAGACAAAGAGAGCAAATCCTGGACAGTTTGACATTGTGGCATTGCAGGAGGTCAACAATAGAATTGATAAATTGTACTGGAGACAGGAAGTCGTGGAGAGACATGATCTCCTATGCCACTAGACATGGTACTTGAAGAAGAAGGAGGGCAGATCTAAGTTCAGTTATTTGATTGTCTGCATATTCAGACATAAAATAAAAATACAAAATACTCTGTGTTAAAATGAAAAAAAAAGTGTGATACCTTGTGTTTCAGAATGTTTAGATAACATAATAATTGAACTGTTAGTATATGCGCTTAAAAACTCATGTTTTTACATGTTCTTTAGGGAGTAAATTTTGAGACATGACTGCCATTACTGATTTTGCCTTAATTAAATTATTTATGATGATATGATAAAGTTTTATATTTACAAAAATTGTAGAAATAAAATATCTATTACTAATTTTTCTTCTTCTTCATACATTCTCAGACATCTACCTGAATATTGTCAGTGGTCAGCTTGAGGCTATTTGTATCTCCATAGAGTTCTTCCAGGAATGGTACTTGTGACAGTCATATGTGCTTTCTCTGCTGCTCATATGTTGGGCATCTTTGAAGTAGATGTTCAGCAGTCATTTTATCTATGACACAGTTAAACTCATAGGTAGTTCCTATCTTCAGCTTGTTTAATAGATAGTATCTCAATCTGTGTGACCTGTGCAGAGTCTGAAGATTACCACTTGTTCTCGTCTGCTGAGCTGGTAATGTACATTATTTTGTGTGTGACCTGGATGCTGTGCATCCCATTTGTTTCTGTATCTGGTTCAGATAAAACTTTTTGCCTCTTCGAAACGTACGCTTGTATCAGGCTGATGCAGCTTTCCACCTTCCTTTGCCAGTCTCTTCATTGCCGGGGATGCTGTAATGAGATGGGACCTATTGTATTGCAACCCTTTTGAATCGCTAACATAGTTTGTGGAGCACTATTCTTAGGTCATCCAGGCCTGCATAATTCTGGCTCCTCAGTGTTGCAATTACAGGTTTCTGTGAAGACAGCAGCTTGTCTCTTGGTGCCTTCCTGTGTCATTAGAACCTTTGCTGCAGTTTTCAAGGCCTCTGCCTCTGCCCTGAAGTTATTTGTGAAGTTACTTGAAAATGTTCCTGTTGCCACTGGCTACTTTTGTGTGTGTGTGTACCAGTGCTTAAGCTCAGGACACCACCACCTCCATTTTCTGTTGCATTTGTTGCTGATCCGTCTGTGTATGCATGGGTCCATGTGTTGCTTGGGCAATGTTTCTCTAAGTATTTGGCCGTTATGTCTTTTCTCTCTGTTGCAGTCTGGCTCTTCTTTCTCTCAGTTCCAGGAATGCCTTATACCATTTCATTATGATTACATAAACATAGTTAAACAGTTCTTACTTACTTACTTAGTCGTTCCCCTTCTACCGTGAGGTGTAGAGGTTTGGAAGAGAGAGCGCCAGACTATTTTATCGGCTGTCTTCCTCCTGGCCTGGTTCCATTCTAGTCCTCGGTCCTTCAAAGATTGTCTAATGTTGTCCTCCCAGCGGACTCTGGGTCGTCCTCGGGGTCTGGATCCTTGGCTCTTTGTTTCCCATGCTTGTCGTGGTAGCCGATCTTCTCCCATTCTGCAGACATGGCCAAACCATCTTAGTTGGGACTGTTCTACTTGGGTCTGTAGGGGGTGGCATTTTAGGCCTTGACGTATCGTCTGGTTGCGTACCATGTCTCTTCTTGTTACTTCAACCACCTTCCTCAGATACCTCATTTCTGAGGTTTGGATCTGGCTTTTATGGGTTGTAGTCATTGCCCATGACTCGCATCCATATGTCAAGACTGGGACATAGGTGGAGCGGTATACAGCCATCTTCGTTTTCTTACCAACCTCTCTCTTGCTGAGGAATCCTCAATTTATGGCCTGAAAAAGTCTCCCAGCTGCTGCTTTTCGAGTGGCCAACTCTTCCTTGATGCCTCCCTTTCGGTCTATAATAGCTCCGAGGTATTTAAAGTGGTCGACCTGCTCCAGGACCTGTTCTCCCAGCTTAATCTGATGTCTTCTTTCTTCTCGTGATATCACCATGGATTTTGTTTTAGAGCTGCTTATGACCATCCCTCTCTTCTCCAGCTCTTCCTTCCAGACTTGCAGGTTGGATTGGAGATGTGCCTCTGATTTAGCAATCAGGGCAACATCATCAGCAAATGCCAGCTCTGAAATATAGACCTGTCTCATCTTCCAGTACCCCACTGAATACTTTCTTGTTCTCTCCTTACATGCCTTGATGACATCGTCCATAAGGAGTATGAAGAGGTAAGGTGATAGGATATCACCTTGTCTTACACCAGTAGTGGTCCTGAACTCTTCTGACTTATGGTTTGCTGTCCTCACATAATTTCTGCAAGACTTGTAGAAGCTCTGTATAGCATGAATCAGAGGTGCTGGAATATTCTTCCTTGCCAAACAGTCCCAAAGTTTGCTCCAAGGGACCCTGTCAAACGCCTTTTCCAGATCTATGAAACAAAGATGGATCTCGCTCTTATACTCAAGGGCCTTTTCACTCAGCTGTCTGAGTGTGAAGATTAGGTCTTGAGTACTTCGGTTTGCTCGGAATCCGCACTGGACCTCATCCAATTGTGGCTCAGCTAGGCGTCGGAGTCTCTGCTCTAGGATTCTAGAGTAGATTTTTCCAGGGACACTGAGAAGGGATATGCCTCTATGGTTTCCACACTGTCGATTGTCACCCTTTTTGAAAATTGGTGTTATGATGGCGATCTCCCAATCCTTTGGTATGGTCTTGTTGCACCATGCTGCCTGTAGGACCCTTAAGAGTAACAGGTCGCCTGATGCTCCCATGTACTTAACCATTTCTGGTGTTATACCATCATGCCCTGCTGCTTTGCCCATCTTGATTTTCTCCAGTGCTGCCTTCAGTTAAACAGTTCAATTGTTTAAAAATTGTGTATAACATTTACAATAATGAATACGGAAAAATAAAAAAATTACAAAAATGAGAAACATTGTTATAACAATATTTAAAGCATGAAACAAAACTGAAATTCCTAAAACCAGTTTCATTTTAGATTACATTCACTTATATACTATATAAGAAAGTTTCATTTGTTTCTAATCATACATACAGTTTTTATGACTTTTTATCACTCCCCTTCCCCGTCTTCAGTTAGATTTATCTGGAAAATAAATAATACAGACGTGTATACTTTGGCTACTGGAAGATGAGACAGGTATATCGGCAGTTGCTCATATTATTTGGTATTGAAAACACTATATATCCTAATTATAACCTATCAGAGGTTGAACGGGATATATTTTTCATCATTAACTAAAAAAAAAAAGGTCTGTATTTCAGATCTGGCATTTGCTGATGATGTTGCCCTGATTGCATATCTTCAGTCCAACCTGCAAGTCTGGAAGGAAGAGGTGGAGAAAATAGAGATGGTCATCAGCAGCTCAAATACAAAAACCATGGTGATATCACGAGAGGAAAGAAGGCATCAGATATAGCTGGGAGAACAGGTTCTGGAGCAGGTCTTACTTACTTACTTAGTCGTTCCCCTTCTACCGTGAGGTCTGGAGCAGGTCAACCACTTTAAATACCTGGGAGCTGTCATAGACCGGAAGTGAGGCATCAAAGAAGATTTGAAGAGTTGGCTACCCAAAGAGCAGCAGCTGGGAGACTTTTTTCAGGCCATAAATCGAGGATTCCTCACAGCAAAAGAGAAGGCAAGAAGACGAAGATGGCTGTATACTGCTCCACCTATGTCCTAGTCTTGTCATATGGATGCAAGTCATGGGCAATGACTACAGCCCATTAAAGCTAGATCCAAACCTCAGAAATGAGGTATCTGAGGAAGGTTGTGATGAAACGGGGCGACCTCTATTGATCTTTGGCAGATTTGTGGTACGGATTTCTATTAGGTGCTGTTAGTTATCGCACTTTTCTTTCTTTATTTTTCTGCTAAGTAGCAGATATCTGATTTTATCAAATCACCCTGTGGGTGATAAATATCACATTTGCAAGGAGTGCTACCCAGATTTGTGGTTATAGGCGCGGCCGACTAAAACTTACATTGGTCTGCGCTATTGGCTTAATTCACTGATAAGACCCGGCATTTGAGCACTCATACGACAGATAACGAGATTACTGTCTGTGTGTCACATGTGGGCAGACAAATGTGATGTAATTGCTTCCGGTCACTTGTTTAAAAAAAGTAATCATGGATTTATTTCATTTTAGACAATATGAGTCTACAAATGTGTGTGTGTGAGAGTGTATACAAGGCAACAGATTTCCATATATGGTAATACGTGACCTTTGCAGGCATACACGTTATTTCACGTGGAACTATTTTGAAATATCACAGCTTATCCTGCATGATTTGAAATGATTGGATCTTTCTGATTAGATTCATAACATCACTGGAGGGAATATAGGCTGACAATTTCACAGTTGTATTTCTCTATGATTTGCATGCTCGCCAAGACATCAGACCTTCGCCAGAGGAAGAACTAGATTCATAATTCCTAATTGTTATCCGGACCTTTTATTGGAGAACTAGATAAGACTTATAAAGCACAGGAAATCTCTTTCAAATTTTAATAAGGAACAACCGGGACTAGGAAATTGAAGAAACACGGAGTCAGAAGGGGCAATCTATGTTACAATTAAAAGAAATCCCAGACACGTGTTGTAAGAGAACGATTCGTCTCTTTTATTCATCTGTGCGACAAGTCTGTAGCCAGGATTGGCGTAAGTTGTGATTTACATTTCATATTTTATTACTAACATGTGAACTAACATATATATGTATATATTACCATGTGAATTTTATTGTGTGAAACTCGCTATTGGATGTCGAAGTTATTTGAGGCTGGCAACCTCAGCTTATAGAATGGTGATTCATGAACTACCACTGCATGGGCTGGTGATTGCTTTATTGATAGTTTCATAAAGAGAACTAAAAGCATAAAGTAGTTCCAGGTTCCCTATGGAGCAGGGAGGGAAAGATGAAAGAAATGATGTACATTCATAGAATAAGACTTACATTTTCAAAGCAGCGTAAATGTCTCTATAAACATTTCTTCTTCTTCCGTCCTTAGCCAAAGACCGACCAAGCAGTCAGAGGCCATCACGCCTTGTGGCGTCTTAAGGGCAACAGCAGATTGATTTTCTCTGTTGTAGTTTCCCATCACGCCTAGCGGCGTCTTTAGGGCAACAACAAATAGATCCATCTGCCGTTGTTTCCGTAATCGGTGTGACAAGCCAACGGGTGATCAGCCCATTGGGCTCTATAAACATATTCACTTCAAAATTAATGTAAGGATTCACGCTTTAAACCAGTGTAAATGTCGATGAGAAAAGTATTCATTTTAATTAATAGAAGTTTCAAACTTTTCCATAAGTGTAAATATAAAGAAAACATAAATGAATTTATATTGTGAACACTTTTCAAACAGTAGAGATGTAAATGTAAAACATATTATATCTGTACGTTTAACCTTTTTCATTTAAATGCAATGTAAAGCTAAAGCTATTCAGTTTAAATGTAAAGGAAGTTTTATCCCGAGGGATTAAATTTAATTCTCATCGAGGGTAAACTCTGAGTTAAGTGGGATGGTGAAATAGAAGAGGGGGGACACATAACTGTGTCAGAGAACGCCATACTCAGAAGAGCGTTCTTTTCTATTCTTCTATCACAGTTATTGGTGGTACCAGCAGACGTACTATTTCTGGAACAAGACGGGATCAGTGGCCTACACTTTAAGACAAAGGCCGGACTGTGTAGACTTTCCTTGAAGTTTCTTGGAGACGAGCTACACCCGACAACCTTGACCAGAGACGAGTGATCAGTGTGAAAAGACAGAACTGTCATTGGCAGCTAAGTTCAAACATATGCTGCCACCTGAACTACTTACCCTTTTTGCAATCCCCAAATATGAGGATGATAGCTTTTCTTTATCCATAACTATTCAAATTATTTTCAAACTGTTAAAACTAAAGTGATTATTAAATTTTGTTTATTGTAATGTTACAAAATTAACTTTGATTTGATCATTTCAAAGTTACTGCACCACATCTGGAACATATCTCCATGATACATCCACAAATCCAAGGTTGGGTTATTTGGCGAAACCAGCCCCAGTTTCTCCAAGACTTATTAATTCTCTTATTGGGAAATGCTTGCTTCGTTACTGTTACTAGGATTCTGTTTATGTCTCAGTCAATTACTACAAACATTCTAAACAGAGCTATACTTGAATAAGAGAATTCCACTGAGTAAATCAGGGTTGGGGGCTTAACGAGCTGATAAATAAGTGCTTAAATTCTTCACTAAAGTGGTCGGCAGGTTACAGAATTAACGTGCTTAGCGACAGCCAGCGTTGTTTTCGCTTACCTGAATTTCTTGTGAAGACTCCCATGTGATAGAAGCTTTACTACTCTTCTATCTACATTTCTGCCAAGAGTAATCTTGTGTACAAGTAGACTCCATTGAAGCCTATATTAGATACTCTTGAGTTTGGTCACTGTTGGACCACTACTGCAAAGAGGGGAGGCAATACCGTCACAAAGATGTTTGAAGTAACAAGAAGAGACATGGTCCAAAACCAGATGATACGTCAAGGCCTAAAAAAAACCCAACCACTGCAGACCCAAGTAGAACAGTCCCAACTATGATGGTTTGGCCATGTCTGCAGAATGGGAGAAGATTGGCTACCACAATTAGCATGGGAAACTAAGAGCCACCTCTACATCTCACAGTAGAAGGGAAACGACTAAGTAACTAAGAGCCAGGGATCCAGACATTCAGGACGAGCCAGAGTCTGCTGGGAGGACAACATTAGACAATCTTTGAAGGACCGAGGACTAGAATGGAACCAGGCCAGGAGGAAGACAGCCGATAGGATAGTATGGCACTCTCTCTTTCAAACTTCTACACCTCATGGTAGAAGAGGAACAACTAAGTAAGTAAGTAAGTACACTTTGGTACTAAATAAGCCTGCAGCAGACATACTGCGCACTGCATTATGATGCAGTATGTTTGAAGTGCCACAAGATGCCGTAAATTGAAGACCAAACCATGTGTCGTAGATTTTTTATAGGTATTTAAGATCGATTTTGGTCCCGTCTGAATAGAACTAGAACAGGTGATAACTCAGTGAGAGATAAGGTACAGAAAATAGATTTCACGAGTGAAATGGTGAAAGGTAGAGTCTGTCCCTGGATTTGAGAAGATACTCTAGTCCAGCCTATCTCTACAACAGAAATTTGTTTATCAGACAGTCTACTTTCTAGATATATTAATATATATATCAACCACTCACATACACCCACACACAGATAAGTGACGACAATTAGATGCACAAACGTGAAGCTATATTAAATGGAGTAGGGATATTGGGACAAGCCGACCAACACAGTTAATAAGTTTTATGTTAATTTTATTTATCATAAAGAACTTCACAACATTTATCAAAATATCAAACATAAAAATCATAGGTTACAAAATTAATAAGGAATAGACCCATAAGTGTAATCCCCCCCTCCCTCTGTTGAGACATGATCCCGTTAGAAGAAGTTATTAAACCCCAAAAAGGTCAAAAAGATTTGCGCTATGGTCTAGAATTTGCCTATGCTGTAAAGAACAGAGTTTCTCAGTTAATCTATTCTGAATTGAACAGTATTAGCAAAACATAAGAAAGGCACAACAAAGTGAGTATATTAGTTATACAAATTTAAGAATTATTCATTCCTTCTTTCTCTCTCTCTCGCTCTGACAAACATGTGATCACATTTCATTCTCACTTACCAAATAAGTGCTTTCACCACATCTGGAACATATCTCCATGATACATCCACAAATCCAAGGTTGGGTTATTTGGCGAAACCAGCCCCAGTTTCTCCAAGACTTATTAATTCTCTTATTGGGAAATGCTTGCTTCGTTACTTTTACTAGGATTCTGTTTATGACACATCAATGAGTCCAGGTAGGAAATACTTAAGAGATTTAATGGTCACAGTGTCAGTAGCTGATAAATTTGATACTAGAAGGAAATGTCAGGTATTAAAATCTCTCAGGATCAAGAATCCTCATCACACCACAAATGGTCGATAGTCACAAAATGTCAATATTTGATTATTTCGCCACAACGGGCTGAATGTATATAAAAATTGGGAAAAAAAGAAATCTGGATATCTCTAGGCCCAGTTACAATTTATTCTTAATATTCTTTGGGTTGGTACTCTGTCTCTTTCTGGGTGTAAACAAGAGGCCAGACCGGTCCACCTTGAAGACCCGATAGTTATAAAAGAATGTTCTTTTTGTACTGTAGGACTTAGACCCGTTATTCTCAGATTAGACTTTTTCACAGATTAAGGCCGCTGGTAGATTTTGGGTTTGTGACCCGTACTGAATATAGGAAGAAAAAACAACCATATAATCACAATAACCACCACACCACTATTCTATCCTAAAATTAACCCGCGCAGAATTATAAGTTATTATCCACTCGGTTATTTAACTTTGAATAGAACTACACGTGTATAGCTTATCTTATCGTTAACACCCCCCCCCCCCCAAGTGAATTAAGCGCTAGTCATTTACAAAATTACTCAAAATGAATTAGAAATAAATATTTATTTCGTCAGTACTCATAGTGAATAGTGCATTTACTAGTTGACCAAGTATCCCTTACTGGTTACTAGCAATTAATTAATCAACACTACAGCCAGAACAATTTAGCTATAAATTATTTTAATTCGCTAGTCACTTAACACACTGTAAATCCTAGTGAAATATAAATGACGGACTTTAAAAATTAAATTACTCAACACAGAAAAATCTTAGTATAATTTTTACCGCAGCACAGAAATTAAAACAACTCCAACGAAAAACTAAGTAATTCCAATGATATAGTGGATCTAGAAATCGCAGCTAGATGTTCCAAAACTTCTGTGGGTACTGAATAATCTAAGTTTGAAAGCTGGAATATATATATTAAATAGACAAAAAGTCGCTGACCAGTGTGAGACATAACACCTTTGGGGATTTCTGCAGTTAGATTTTGAATCAAAGTCTATTTTGTCACTTAAGCCGCCCGGAGACATGGTCCCACGGGCAAATCGTCTCTTTGATCTCGTCATTCCGTAGCTTAATTTACCTTCACGAACGAACGGATGGGGGGGGGGGGGGGGGGGAACTGAGATTGATTATCTCTCTTTGACCAATATCTACCGAAAGTATGTCTTAACTTATCGACCTTGATTTTCTTCATTAGCTTATCTCCCCCTTCCCTCTTTCTACGTGCATCTATCAAAAGGTACAACTTTTGAATTATCGCTCTTGATTCTATAAATATACGACCCGTCCCCTCTCTCTACACGTGAAATGGTCTGATTTTAAACATTCCTAGTGCCTGTTAAGACAATAGAGAAAAAAGAAAAAAATAGGCGTGGCTAAATTATGAGTGAGACAGATATCAAGTACAAAGGTTCTGCATTAACAAAACTAATAAGCAAGAAAAGGTGGAAAACAGGTGGAAGCAAAACGTGTAGATATCATGTAATGTATTTACATACTTCTGTCACACCATGGCTCCTGTGTTTGTGAACATATTATTTGGAATGTATTCATCTGTGTGGATTTTCTTTTTACAGTACCTGCTTTTAAAAATAATATTTTAAAAACTAGCAATACTGTCCATAAATATTGCAGAGAATCATACCTTTTCCCTCCACTTCTCAGGAAGATCACGGCAGAGCCCATTGGTGGAGATGAAAAGAGCCTAGGTTTCTATCTTTGGTGCGATGAAAAGTCTGAATCAACATTATGGTCATGTCAAGCCTCAGGAGAGCTACGAATGCATCGATGGAATTCTGAGGGAGAGCCACATAAGCTAAGTAGGTTGCTCTTACTTTATGAGACCCATTACTGTAACAGTGCTTAAAGAAAAAGCACTTTGTGGGTAATATATATATATAGGCATACCTCGCTTTATTGCGCTTAGCTTTATTGCGCTTCGCAGATATTGCGCTTTTTTTCAAATTATTCATGTTTATTTATTAGAACGTGCCTTCTTCTTCCTATAGATTTTGGTTCTCCACCAGCATAAAGATTGCAATTCGCTGAAGGCTCAGATGATGAAGATTAACATTTTTTTTAAGCAATAAAGTATTTTAAATTTTACAGTACATTGTTTTGTTTCTTTTTTTTAACCTAGCGCTATTGTGCTCTTAATAGACATATTGTAAACGTGATTTTAGTCTTTTATACACTGGGAAGCCAAAAAAATGGGTGTGACCTGCTTTATTGCGATATTCACTTTATTGTGGTGGTCTGGAACCAAACCCGCAATATCTCCAAGGTATGCATATATATATATATATATATATATATATATATATATATATATATATATATGTATACATATATATATATATATATATATATATATATATATATATATATATATATATATATAAAAAGGTAAAGGATCCCGTTACACGCCCATTGAGGCATATTGGGAATATGGTGTTAGGCCCATATTTTCTTGACCATCGGCACACTAGGGGTGATGTGGTCAGCATCACGCATGCCGCCTTAACCTTCCCAGAGTTGCTCTGGTACCCAATTGGGGCTGGGTCGACCCAGGAGCCGTTTGCGGCCTAAAAAAATCCCACCTCATCTGGGGATCGAACCATAGACCACTGAGCTAGGAAGCCAGTGCACTAACCACTATGCTACCGCGGCTCCATTATACAAGTATATATATAATGTGATAATTTTGTTGCTATTTTCTTTGGTTAATTACTATTAGTGACATTTTACACGTTTACTCATAAAAAAAAATTGGTTAGTTGTTTCCCTTGGTGCCTTTAGAGGCAATAAGTCAATGCTTGCATTCAACTTTTCATATTCTCTTTTGGTTTCTGTGTCATCTTCAATTTTTACATAACCATGTAATAATTGACCATTCCATCTTTCTATTATCCTGAATATTCTATATCAGTGCCTCATAAGTTGTGTTAAAGTTCTGTTCTTTAGTTTATAATTTCACCTATTGAATATCTTTCTTCTCAGATATACAGCATTTGTTTTGTCACAAGCAAAGGAATTTTGGTGACAGTAAATTTATGACATGGAAAGTGGGTAAATTTGTGTTGTGAGCATTTCTGTTCTTAGTCCTGAAGTTTTATAAGATTCGTAATGTGGTTTGGCAGTATTTTCAATTATTATTTATATTATTACATGTATTTGATATTTCTTAATTATTGTAGTTTTTTTTGGTCAGTTATAGGTCTGCTTTGAACACATTTTAGTCCTCTGTTCTGCAGTTTTATAACATCCATTGTGTTTTGGTAACATTTTAAAATGTTTATATTATTACTTACTTACTTAGTTGTTCTCCTTCTACCGTGAGGTGTAGAGGTTTGGAAGAGAGAGCGCCAGACTATCCTATCGGCTGTCTTCCTCCTGGCCTGGTTCCATTCTAGTCCTCGGTCCTTCAAAGATTGTCTAATGTTGTCCTCCCAGTGGACTCTGGGTCGTCCTGGGGGTCTGGATCCCTGGCTCTTTGTTTCCCATGCTTGTCGTGGTAGCCGATCTTCTCCCATTCTGCAGACATGGCCAAACCATCTTAGTTGGGACTGTTCTACTTGGGTCTGCAGTGGGTGGAATTTTAGGCCTTGACGTATCGTCTGGTTGCAGACCATGTCTCTTCTTGTTACTTCAACCACCTTCCTCAGATACCTCATTTCTGAGGTTTGGATCTGGCTTTTGTGGGTTGTGGTCATTGCCCATGACTCGCATCCATATGTCAAGACTGGGACATAGGTGGAGCGGTATACAGCCATCTTCATTTTCTTACCAACCTCTCTTGCTGAGGAATCCTCGATTTATGGCCTGAAAAAGTCTCCAAGCTGCTGCTTTTCGAGTGGCCAACTCTTCTCTGATGCCTCCCTTTCGGTCTATAATAGCTCCGAGGTATTTAAAGTGATTGACCTGCTCCAGGACCTGTTCTCCCAGCTTAATCTGATGTCTTCTTTCTTCTCGTGATATCACCATGGATTTTGTTTTAGAGCTGCTTATGACCATCCCTCTCTTCTCCAGCTCTTCCTTCTAGACTTGCAGGTTGGATTGGAGATGTGCCTCTGATTTAGAATCAGGACAACATCATCAGCAAATGCCAGCTCTGAAATATAGACCTGTCTCATCTTCTAGTACCCCACTGAATACTTTCTTGTTCTCTCCTTACATGCCTTGATGACATCGTCCATGAGGAGTATGAAAAGATAAGGTGACAGGATATCACCTTGTCTTACACCAGTGGTGGTCCTGAACTCTTCTGACTTATAGTTTGCTGTCCTCACATAATTTCTGCAAGACTTGTAGAAGCTCTGTACAGCATGAATCAGAGGTGCTGGAATGTTCTTCCTTGCCAAACAGTCCCAAAGTTTGCTCCAGGGGACCCTGTCAAACGCCTTTTCCAGATCTATGAAACAAAGATGGATCTCACTCTTATACTCATGGGCCTTTTCATTCAGCTGTCTGAGTGTGAAGATTAGGTCTTTACTTCGGTTTGCTCGGAATCCGCACTGGACTTCATCCAATTGTGGCTCAGCTAGGCATCGGAGTCTCTGCTCTAGGATTCTAGAGTAGATTTTACCAGGGACACTGAGAAGAGATATGCCTCTGTGGTTTCCACATTGTCGATTGTCACCCTTTTTGAAAATTGGTGTTATGATGGCAATCTCCCAATCCTTTGGTATGGTCTTGTTGCACCACGCTGCCTGTAGGACACTTAAGAGTAATAGGTCGCCTGATGCTCCCATGTACTTAACCATTTCTGGTGTTATACCATCATGCCTTGCTGCTTTGCCCATCTTGATTTTCTCCAGTGCTGCCTTCAGTTCTTCCATCTTTATGTCATCTTCACCACCATTGGTTTTCTCTTCTGTGCTAGTGGTTATCTTTTCTGATGCTTGACCTTGCTCACCATCAAGGAGTTCTGAGAAATATTCTTTTCATCTTTCCATTACTTCCTTCCGGGCAGTAAGCAATTTGCCTTGCTTTTCCTTTATAAATTTGAGAAGGCATTGTTTTTCCTTCCTCGTGTTCTTTAGGGTCTTATAGAACAATTTCTGGTTTTCTTGTGCATCTTTTTCTAGCTTTTCTCCAAATTCTTCCCAGGACT
The DNA here is from genome assembly GCA_024509875.1 of Oreohelix idahoensis. Taxonomy (NCBI): domain Eukaryota; kingdom Metazoa; phylum Mollusca; class Gastropoda; order Stylommatophora; family Oreohelicidae; genus Oreohelix; species Oreohelix idahoensis. The sequence continues at coordinate 206,642 of JAMPIV010003977.1, read as the reverse complement.
TTTGTTTTGCTGCTAGCACCTTTTTCTTTGCTTCTGTTCTAAGTGTCACATATTCTCTGTATTTCTATATTTGTCCTGCTGTGTTTTTAGCTCCTAAGTATTGTTTCCATGCCATTTTCTTCTCTTTTTATTTTCTCTTTGACTTCCTCTGTCCACCAAGGTGTCCTCTTTCTCTTGTTCCCAAGTCAGACTTCACCACATGCTTCTGCAGCAGCTGTCTTTATGATGTCCTTGATTGAATTTAAGCCAGAGGGTTTCCAAGTCATCAGGTTGTTCTTCTGTGTTGCTCACCGCTGCAGCAATAAGCCCCTGATATCTGGTCTTAATTTCTGGCTCTCTCAGCTTGTAGGTCTTTATGCTCATTCCTCCCTTTCGTTTACTTAGTTTCTTGCATGATGTTGGGCATTTCCTAGGCTGTGCAACTCTTTCAGTTGTTCTTTTGATTGTAAGCAGGTAGTGATCACTTCCAATCTCTGGCCCCCTCCAGACTCTAGTATCCCGGACATATTTGAATGAGCTCCTCCTAACAATGGCATAGTCGATCACTGACTTCTCATTCTTTGTTGGTTCACATCTAGTGTATGCATGTATGCGCTTATGGGGGAACTTTGTGCTTGTAATGATCTGATTCTGCTCACTGCAGAATCTAAGGAGTCGCTTTCCATTGTCATTGAGAGTATCTTCTCCATATCTTCCGATAACTCCACCCCATCTAGCATGGTCATTTCCAACTCTGGCATTGAAATCTCCGAGCATGATAATTTCATCTAGGCAGTCATCCACTGTCTTTTGAAGCAGCTCGAAGAATTCCTCCTTGACCTCTGCTTTCTCATCGTCATTTGGCCCATACACTATGACCAGGTTGACTATGGTTTCTCCTTCTTTTAGTTTTACAACCATAATGCGCTTCGAGACAAATTTCCATCCCTTGATACTATCTTTTTGGTTTTTGGCCACAATGCAACCCACGCCCCATTTAGCTCTTTCAGATGTGTCCCTTTTTCTTCATTTCCGTTATAGCCAGGATTTCTAGTTTTGCTTTCCTCATCTCTTCCACCAGCTCCTCTTCTTTCCCATTTATTCTTCTTGTGTTCCAAGTTCCATAAGTCGTAGCCCGTAGTCCATTCGTCGCCGTTAGAATCAGTCCGGTTTTCTCTCTTGTAGTTTGCATAATCGTGATTTAAAGCAAACAGGTGATTGGCCTGTTGTGCCTTTGCATGGTGGAGGGGCTGCCTCTTTACGGACTCCATCCTTCTTTTTTCAGCCGGGGTTGGGACCGGCCTAGGCGGAGTTGTTTATATTATTACTAATAAGTATTCTATATAATTTTTCTATTTTTTTGTATGGGTTAGTTTTAGCTCTGCATTGAACACATGTTTATTTATATTCTTTATCATTTTTCCACTTTCCGTCTGCAATGTATTTTAGTCCTTCATGGAATGTGTTTGTTTTTTATTTTTGTTTTTGTCTCACAGTACGTGCTTGACCCCTCAAATGGCTTCATTATGGATGACAAAATTGTATTGGAAGTTCATGTCACAGCTGATGCACCTCAAGGAGTCAGGTTTGCATGCTACTACATTTTATATCCCCTCTCCTACTAGGGCAGGGTGGCAAACCTTTGAGAGCATGAGCCAAAATTGGCAGTGATCTTAAATAAAATACTCTTGCATGCCCATGGGAATTTTGAGCAGCAGATTATTATTTACAATTATTATATTTGTACCTCTACACCTCATGGTAGAAGAGAAACGACTAAGTAAGTAAGTATATTTGTATTTATTATTATATTTATATTTTACAATTTTTTGGGGGGAAAAAGTCTGCTTAGGCAATCAATAACTGCTGGTTAATCTTACGTTCTGAACAAGCTGAAAAATGTAAATACAATTTTAAAATGTCTCATGGATATGTGAAATTTATGGCTATAAAGTATATATAAAGCATAAGCTTTACTCATATAAAACAAGTGTATTCTTTTTCTTCTTCCTACATTTTCAGACATCAACTTGAATAAGTTTAAAGAAAGCGATGGTCAGTCTAGTGTATGAAATAGAAGAAAATACTATTTTGGTGCATTTTAAAATTAACATTTCAATTTCACGAAGAAATGACTCACACAAAACATGTATATTTGGCATGTAAGGATTTTAAACGATATCATCTGACATCACATGTTCTATCAACCACCTAGCTGGGGCCAAGCGAGCATTTCCTGTGAATACCTCACTGCTTCTAGTTGATGTAAATTCATTTGCTGCTAAATTTGCAGTGAAGATAATTATTACTTATTTATTGGTTATGGGTGAGAGTATAAAGAATCTTGGGGTGCCATTACATGCTGCATGCCACCTTGGGCACGCATGCCAAAGGTTTGCCACCCTTGCACTAGGACATACTTTTAGAAAAAGAGGTGTTAAAAATTATTAAATTTACAGTGAAACAAAATGGTACTGTTCAATGTTTTCAGTTTCGCATTAAAAGTGATCCACAGTAACATCTTATTTTCTTTGTATATTCATAAATAAGATGCACTTTATTACAAAAAAGACTACAGCAGAACAATGTAGAGGTTTGAGATGAACTTTTGACAGAATACTTGAAACATTTGGACTATGATGTTGATATGTTAATCTTAAATGAGAGCAAGGACCATTGGCAAAGTAAAAGCAACATCATAATCTTTTCTTTTTTGTTTTTGTTCCTCACTTTCGTTTTCTATTTTGGGCTATCTTGTTTAGCTCTGACATCAGGTCCTGGTTACTATGGCTTTCTTTTCTATTATACCTTGTCATTAGCAGATTTATCAGTAGTCTCACTTCCAATATTTGGTTTTCTTCAGGATGCATCGTGAGTTGCTCCCATGATTATTCTTCTAAACTCAAGCTAGTGGTTCTTTATGTTGTGATAGCAGGTCTGTCATTGCAACATTTAAAGCTTGCTATTTCTGTCCGACTTTTGCAGTATGCCAGATGGAATTACAGGCATGTCAGTCAGATACTACAAGGTTTATGGTAAATTGAAAATCATTAATAACATACAAGCAGCTTGGGAAGAGGTGACAGGTTTCAGTGTGAATGTATCATGGCACAAGCTGTGGTCTGATTGTGATAGAGCTTTACTGGTTTTAAGCAAGTGCAAGATACACCTGAGGTCAGCAGGAAGCAAAAGAGACTGATGTAAAAACTTTGAACCTGATATTATTACTGAGCTGTTCAAGGGTCATGCACACCTTGTCAGATGAGGACCATGAGGAATTGTCTCATAAACTGATCAAGCTACAGGACATCACTCAAGAGGAAGAGCTTGGATTTGATTAATAGAGAGTAAAGGCATACAAACAATCTTGCAGAAATTGATAGACTGACTCAACAGTTATAGGACATTGATCCTAGTAATGCAGTCAGTTGGGGAAGAAATACTATTGTATACCCTGACTATGACATTCTAGAGGAGAGAAAGAGTAAAAGAAAGCAAGTAACATAACTGTCCTTAGTTAACTTTAATTTTCAGGCCACATTTCAGTCATGGAGAAAAAATATATGTAGGTCAGCAAGGAAGATAAAATCATACCTACTTATGAGAAATAGAAAATTCTTAGTACAGATAGTAGAAAACAGAATGAACTTTTGATAGAAGAGCAAGATTTATATAGCACAGATTAGTTTGATGAAAAAGATGAGGTAACAAAGATGAAAATGAATATAATTGTATTTTTATGATTCAACATTTTTTTTTTTTTTTTCGTACGCCCGCTAATACTCGAGGCGAAATCTCAGGTTATTGTTAATGTCTAACCTGACATTGATTTTACGTGAGTATCCCTTTTCTTGTACAGAGACAGGTGTCCCTCGCCTTTCAGGCAGATACTCGCCAATTTCGGAGGTACCCATTAGAGCTGGGTCGGCTCAGGAGCCGCCAATCCCTGGTCGATGACACTCCTTCAAATGGTCTCACCAGGTCTCGAGTTAATCCAGTCCAATTCCCGGTCGACGAAAAATCCTCAAATGCCGTCGCCCGGGTTTGATCCTGAATCACCCGGTCGCCAGAGCGGTGTTGTAACCACTACACTAGCGCGGCTCCTTTCAACATATGAAATAGTATCCTTTGTTTGGTCCTGAAAAAAAACCCCCAAAAACTCACAGAAGAGGAACTTCCAACATCACTGTCTTGTAGTAATAAATCTTATTTATAAAATTATTATGTTAATATTTTGAATATTTTGCTTTAAACAGTTTGACATTTTGCCAACTTGTCATGTTGACAAGTAAAGAACAAAGAAAGTATCACTTCAAACAAACATGCTGCTAGCTTCAGATCATGGAAATGTTGATCATGTCCTATTTAATTTGCTGGAAATAGGTATTATTTATTTTACTACTTTAAAAAACAAGGCATGATATTGTTAACTAGTTAACAAGCTGCTGAGATTGTCTCGTACGAGGCATGTTCAAATGAAACCCGCCCGTGCTGCGCCTAGTGGACATTTGTAGGAGAAGCATGATGACGTCACATTTGACGTAATAATCACATACGCATGTACAAGTGTGTAAGTGTTAATTCTCCTAGTATTCATTGTTTGTGCTGCAGACCGTTAAAATATTGGCCGGTGTGATACGGAATCCGTCCAAGGTCAATCAGCGAGCGGTGATTCAGTTCCTAACAGCCGAAGGATGTCGACCAGTCGACATTCATCGCCGAATAAAAGCAGTGTATGGTGACAAAAGTGTGTCTAAGACTACAGTGAAAGACAGCACGAATGTTTCGAGAAGGACGTCAGTTAACGAAAGATCTTCCGCGGCCAGGTCAGGTGCATATTGTTGCGACAGAAGAAGCCATCACCGAGATTGATGCAGCAATACGGGTGGACCGTCGTCGGAGCTTACGTTCGCTAGCAGAGGAATTCACTGTGTCTCTTGGGACAGTTTAAATGGTGGTTAGGAAGAAACTGAAGTATTGAAAGGTGTGTTCACAATGGGTCCCACGGATGCTGACCAATCACCATAAGGAAGAACGCATGGGGTGGAGTTTGAACCACCTGCTGCGTTACGAAGAGGAGGGTGATGCATTTCTGTTGCGCATAGTGGCAGGCGATAAGTCATGGTGCCACCACTTTGAGCCGTGCAGCAAAACAGCGAGCATGCAATGGAAACATCCTGGATCACCAAAACCCAAAAAATTCAAGTCACAGATTTCCGCCGGTAAGATTATGCTGACCGCATTTTTTTACCATGAAGGGCTTCTATTGGTAGACTAAAGAGCCTGGCGTGAACATCAATGCCATCCGCTACAAAGACACACTAGACAACCTGAATACAGCCATCAAGAATAAACGACCCGGCATGCTTTTGCGTGGTGTGATTCTGTTGCACGACAATGCTCGTCCACATGTTGCGAACATTGTGCAGGAAGCGTTAGCAAGGAAAAGGTGGGAAGTTCTGCCACACCCAGCCTACAGCCCCTATCTGTCACCATGTGACTTTCATTTGTTCGGACCCTTAAAAAAATCTCTAAAGGGACAACGATTCGACTCCGATGCAGACGTCAGGGCCTCGGTGACCAAATGGTTCAATAAGCAACCAAAGTCATTTTTCTCGGACGGCATCCGCCATCTACCCAAGCAGTGGGATGCATGTCTGAATGCCTATGGTGACTATTTCTAAAGAACCCCAGTGCGTACTTGCTTCATAACAATTGCTGTATTTAATTCTACTACTCCTGCTGATGTACCTTACATATATTTGTTATAAAGCCACTGGGACGGGTTTCATTTGAACACGCCTCGTATATCAGGGTATCCAGTGGAATTCAGTGGACTCTTAACAAAACAGCTTGATGATCTAAATTTTGCCAGCATCCAGGCTCTTCTATCCCATAAATGTAACAGATACAAGACAAAATAAAAGTGCTGATGAGAAATCACAGCAATTGGGTCTGAAAATATCAAGGGAAAAGACAAAGATTATGAGAATAAATGCAAGTGATAACTAGTGTCACGAAGTGGATTTAAGTATAGAGTTATGTCTGAGTGTATAGACAAGACCCTAGTATGAGAAAGACTGAGGAGATAGATTTGTATGAGAATGACAGTGAATGTGGAAAGATGAGACTTATAGCTTCGAGGGTGAGAACCTAGATTGACTCTCCCTCGCCACTCGTGACTTTGTTAAGAGCTAAAGACTCACCCCCTCTGACCACCAAAAAGGAGATAAGGTTTCACTGAAAGTCCACAGACACACTTTACAGATAATTATGTATACGTACAGTATAGTTATATAGAGAGAGACTGATCCAGTATGAAGTTTATAGCTTATTTACACCACAAAAATAAATTACATATCAAATAAATAAAGTGCATGTTCGCACACCTGAAAAGAACCAAACAATTGAAATGACATACAAATGGTAAACCCACAACGTCACCCTCCCCTTTAACCTGCTGGAAAGAAAGTTTAGGGTAACCACCAAAAAAAAAAGAATGCACTCGGTGAGGTCTCTAACTTTAGAGTCACCGCTATTAACTATCCTAAGGTTACCACTGTCACTGTCCTGCTGACGATGCCTAAATTAACTGCCTACACAGCTTCAAACGCTTTAGGCGATATACACGCCACTAACTAACACCACTGTCCAGCTGTCGACCTAACGAACTGTCTACACCAAAAGCTGATTGAACTTTCTAAAGTCCTACAAGCTCTGTTCAGTGTCTGTCTGACACTCCTGGTTTCTACTGAGAGGCTTCTCCGCTACACCCCTTCTCTCTAGTGCATTTGGAAGGAATTTTGACCCTATCTCCTCCAACGAATATTGTAGTTGATGACTTGGGTTTTTAGACTGGATACTCGGAATGTAGCTGATTCACTGCTGATGAACTTAATTCACTGCCCGGTTACCCCTCTGAGGGTTTAGGGCCGTCGGCTTTATTATGGCCGAATTTAAACGACACCACCAGGCCACGGGCCTTTGTTTCGGTGTGTTAATATGAGCTGAGAGCTCAGGTTTTTGTAGATAAACGAGTTCCCGCTGAAGCATGGGGCTTCACTGCAAGAGAACTGCTATCTTCATGTGGTGCAGACGTATTTGGCGCCGGTAACTACCGCGTCACCAATTTTCTTCACCTCTGGCGATATCTCGAGCCCTCGGCTCCTGAGATGACAACTTGTTGTTGCAAATGGTAGGGGCAGGTTACCCCTCCTATGTGCCGTGAAAAATAGCTGTAAACGAAAAAAATAACAACAAATACACAACACGTCAAGGAAATACTCATACCTAACCCATACCCTTAATAAATACATCTCCTGTCTTGCACCTACTCAAATATACACAGAGATAAACAATTATTTCTGCTCCGAAGGTCAGCCTACCATACAATTCCCTTCTCCTTCAATCTCCCCCACTTCAACGCTGTCTGTTAGGTAAACCCAGATGCATCTGACCTAATCTTTTGTTACGTAGACTAGCCTCAGGCATCAAAACAATTCATTACTGAGGGAACTCCTCTGTGCTAAAATTCCAAGGCCTACTTTTGATAAAAGAATGACCCGAGAAGTTGTTATAATTAACCCAATAATATCCCCATCCACCTAGGAGATATTAAATCCCAATTAAATAAAATACACAAATACGCTCGTGTATATATACACTGCAAGGTATCATAAATAAAAGATGAGGAAATATTAATTCCCATCTAAATAATAATAATTACACAATCAATTAACATACCCAATTACGCTAATGTATTACACCGCAAAGAATCAAATCCACTTGTGATTTTTTTTCACAACACTCTACATACTACAGAGCGCCCGTGTATCTAAGAGCTAAACCTCACACAGTTAATATCTCAAAAGTCTTTACACCAACCAAAGATAGCACTAGCGTATCATAGAAAAAATTATATGCACACTTACATTTTATCTATTTCTATAAGATAAAAATTGATGGCACTTTCGTTTATATAAAATTAAATTAAGTCCCCGAAGAACTTTACTTTATCGGGCTAAGATTCTATTTAGAAACTAACTTTAAGTACGACGCTTAATTAAAATATAGACATACCCAATTTTATCGAATATCTCACTTAGAGCAAGCGATAACGACGTTGTTTTTCACAGCTGAATTCTGGAGACAAAGAGACCCGCTAATGACTAGACGTGGGTATATATCATAAAAAAGGACGCTATAACCCACGCCGTACGTCATCGCTTGGCGTCTCTCTGGAACCAATAATCTTGCCGGAATTTGTTAATAATTGACCCCGGCCAATTAGATTGAAAGATAATACCTGACTCATGTTTATACTGATCGCGCGCATCTTTTCTTGCATCATGTTAAATAACGTTACCTGTTGGCGTGAGCAAAATTAACTTTGATTCGTTGAAGCGCCCGTTTTTACGGACCTGGGTAGAGGTTCAGCACCCACCCATCGATTTACCGGGTGGGTGTTTTAAACGTCGGAAAATTTTCACCCAGCTTAATAATAACGGCGCGCTCACTGCTTACTAAATAAAATGAACGTGATTGTATTACAAAGAAAATGAGACTACGTGATCATGATTAATTTAGAGAAAGGAAGACTGGTGCAAATCTTAAAATTAAACCCTACAGTCATCCTTCATGAAAAACGCAATTAATTACCAAGAAGACTAAACTCAATTAATGACAGGACATAATTACAGGGAGAAAAAAAATGGGGCCTGTGGAAAATAAAATCACAGTAACTCCTCACAACTAGTTTCAGATTGGAGATACATTCCTCCAAGATGTTGATACATTCATATATTTTGGCTGCAGTATAGACAAAGGTGGAGGGGCAGAAAGTGATGTCAAAATAATAATCCACATGTCATATGGTCACTAGGAATAGAGCAATCATGTCTCTCCACAACTAGTGATATTTATCAATTCTGTTGTTGACTTCTTTCCATGCCACGATGTCAGACTACCAAACATCTTCTCTCTTTGTCATCCTTTACCTCTTTTCCCTTCAATCTTTCCTGTTGTCATGATATATTCCAGCTTTCTTCTTTTCATAACATGTCCAGAGAAAGTGAATTATTTCTTTCTAACCCGAGGAACATGTTTCCTTTGGGCATTGGCCTCTTTCAGGACATCCTCAATTCTCTTGTCAGCTGTCCATGGTATATTTCACATCCTTCATTAAATTTGCATCACTGTGGCGCTGAGTACTTTTCCTACTTGTTTATTAATTGTCCATGATTCACTTCCATATGTCAGGATTGGTTCTATATAACACTGAAAAACTCTCTTTCTTGCTTCCATTGACAAAGAACTGTTGCATAAAATACTGTTCATTTGATAGAATACTGTTTTTGCCTGGGCTATTCTAGTCTTCACTTCTGAGATGCATCTTCCACCCGTTGTTAACTTGCCTAGGTATCTGAATCTGTTGATGAATTTAACTACACACCCCCCAACCTATCAGTCACACCACGTGGGCCATACACTACATTAAGTATTAGATCTTGCATTTTTTCTTTATAATTCTAGGTGAAGTTGCCCTAGTGTGAAGCATAGTTTGGGGACAAAAATCTGACATGTTTTATTGAAAAAAATAAATAAAACAGAAAAAATAATAGTATTTACTGTTTTGGAATTTACCATAGTCCATTTCTTTGTAACTGTACTTGTGTACAGGAGATATAATGTGGCAATACAGATGCATTCTGTGGGGAAAAAAGTAGTTGTATTTACCTTTATTTTCAGCAGCCTGAGGAACTAAGATTGACTGCTGCAAGTTGTGGTGGGTAAGTACCATTTTCTGGTCAGATTATAGGTGATAATCAGAAATGGTCATTCCATTATCATGTGTTGCTATTAACATTACTTGTCTTTCCTTTGGTTTTTGGACAAACAAGAATCTTTTTTTCCTCTTATTTAAGCTGTTCCAGTGCATTAATTGATAAACTCATGATCAGTGTTTATGTTGTCAAGGTTTGCCTCCGTCTTCCATGACTCCATTACCTTGATCCTTCCTTCTGACAAGACATTTGATAATGTTTATTTTATCATCATACCTTTCTAATAAAAATGTTTCTTTTTCTCCTTTCTTCCTCTAAGTAATTATTTTGACGCAATGTGTGTAAAGGGTTGTTACAGTCAAGTGGGCCTGTAGGATACTTGAAAGTTTGTTTAGGTAAACAAAAGACAGTGAAAACACCTTTCACTCAACCTCCCTGGTGGAATAAGACAGTGGAGGAAGCATGGATAGAAAAGGAAAGAGCAACAAAGGAATGGTGTAAAGCACAAACAGAAGAATGATGAATGAGGGAGAGGTTGAAGAGATGAAGGAGAAAAAGCAATGAGCCGTTAATAGATTCAAGAGCTTGGCAAGGGAGGCCAAGGATAAAGTGTGGGAGGACTTTGTGACACAGATGGGCACGGAAAAAACCCTACAGAAATCCTGGTCCTTACATCGAAGAATGAATAGGAAAAGTGCAAGTCAACCCATCCCTAATATCAAAAGCTGTACAGGACTAAGCCTGAAGACGGACGAAGAGAAGAGCATTATTCAGTCAATATGTGGAGCAAATGGATAAAGGTGACAAAAATGCCTGCCTGAAAATAAAGGACAGTGTTCTGGAAAATGCCCTAAGGGGACAGATATACTTCAATCTCATTTATAAAGAGGACGTGGTGTACACAGTAAAAACCAGCAGAAACACTGCTCTGGGTCCTGATTGTGTACAATACCATCACATTAAACAGCTCAATGACACAGCCATTATAAATATGGTGAGCGATTTCAACACCAGCATACAGAATGCTGAGGTGCCGGAAGACTGGCTACACAGTTACCTTTGGCCACTTCCTAAACCTGGAAAAGACCCCACACTGCTCAGCAGCTATCACATTATCACACTACAGAATGTCTATGGTAAATTACTTGAAAAGATAGTTGCAAGACATGTAATGAGCCACCTCGAAAATGCACACATCCTTCCTGATACCCTGGGTAGCTATAGGCCTATGAAAACAACATGGGGTAACGCTGGAATGTTTGTGTAAGAGGGATTCCAGGGTAAAAGAAACGGTGGCTGTCGCAATTGACCTAGAGGATGCTTATAAGTGTGGACTATGCAACCCAAATAGACTGTATAATGGCATGTGCTGTAAACCCTTGGATAACAAGGTGGATAGCAGCTGCCTTAATGGAGAGATCAGTTGCATTTCGCTTGGGAACTTGGACATCAGAACCAATGCGCATTTGCCCGGGACTACCCCAGGGTTCTCCACTATCACCAGTGCTGTTTAATATCTACACAGCAAAAGTAGCAACCTTTCAACCAACAGGACTGGGACGAACATTAACTTTTGCAAATGACATACTCATATACAGAACTGGCTCAAACAGACAGGAAATGGTCCAAGGCATACAAGAGACACTACAGGCGGTTTCTAAATGGTGTGAGGAAAGCGGATCAAAGGTCAATCCCAACAAGGCCTGTGTGATGTGGTGCTCTTTGAACAAACTCCATAGTGAAAGCAGACCTTCCAGGCATCACTTTCAAGGGGCAGAACATTGAAAGGCAAGACAGACTGAAGTATCTGGGAGTAACGTTTGATCGTGGGCTATCATTCAAGTATCATGTCGAACTGATCATACAGAAGTGCAAGCGAGGACTGGCAGCCTTAAAAACAATGGCTGCTGCGCGCTTGGAACAGAGACTGTTGTTTCTCCTGTATCATCAGCTCGTGATTTCAGTAATCGAGTATGGGCTAGGAATACTCAGGCTGTCAGTGTCACAATGTGAACGACTGGAACGCATTCAGAATGAAGGAATGCGACTAGTTTTGGGCTGTATGCATGATACCCCCATTGTGACAATGAGATACATGCTTGGATTGCTGTCAATTAGATCCAGATATGCGATGGCCCAGGCAAAAGTCTATATGCGGGTAACCACTGACAAAAGACACTCCCTACACGAGAATGTAGCTGAGCAAGAATCAAGAGGGGGAGGTCATGGATGGCACCGGCAGAGGCTACGATTGGGTTGAAAATGTATCCAGAGAGGAAGAGTGGAGTAAGTCAGGGGAGAACTGGGTAAATTACCAGCAGGTCATCATTAGCCTTAGCAGAGAGTGCAGATCTTGGGCAATGGAAAAGCAGAGCTGGAGATTAATCAGCTGATAAGTGATCATACTGGGGATGATGATGCCATTGTGTACACTGATGGGTCTGTAGTGCGTGGTGCAAAATCAGGATGGGGCTTCTCTGCGAGAATAAAGGGCAGGGTCGTCACTGAACAGAGTGGAGCCTATATGACAACAACCTCCAGCATGAGAATGGAGGTAGAGGCAGTTACTGCAGCACTGAGGTGGCTGTCTGAAACTCCATCAACCAGGGCAGTTATATTGTCAGACTCTCAAGCCATGCTTCGGAAAGTTCAGAACAGATGGCTGTAGCAGGAATGGAAAACATCAATAGAATCCTCAGGCCTTGAAGAACTGGTGTGGATCTACTGTCCTGGTCATGCAGGTGTACGAGGCAATGAGAGAGCTGACAGACTGGCCTCGAGAGCACCCATAGTGGGAACACTGGACATGGATAAGGGAGAGATACTAAGGGCAGTTAATGATCGCCTGCTGGATAATGACACTGCAATGGATGAATCAACAAGGCTGAGACTGTTGGAGTTTGGCATCAAACGTGGGACTAGCAGAAATGGACATGAGAGGGGATGTATTCGTCGTATGTACAACAAGCATGCTAGAGGTACAATTAGCATTCATACTCTTCGACATTTGCTGAGGGAAACTGATCATCTATGGGTTTGCCCGGAATGCAGTGAGGTCGATTCTGATTAACAATAACAATAAGTAATTATTTCACAGTCAGTTCTTCTTTAAGATTCATTGCAGTTTTTTTGTTTGTTTGAATGCCTATGATATACTGAGTGTTCTGCAATACATTGACTTATTGAATAAATTAGGGGGCTGCTGTAAAACTGGTAAGGAAATATGTAAATATATGTATTAACAAATAAAACGGTACTGAATCAGTTTTACAAAGCTGATTAGATATGCATATGCTATGATGAATGTCCTTGAAAAACTGAAAAGATCAAGAGGCCTAAAGATCTTGGTAATAAACCTACAGACAGAAGACAGTCTACTTTTTGTTGCAGACATTTGAAAAGTTCTAGATCTGCTGTTTCTTTCTCCAAATAAAACAGTCAAGTTATAATTGTATTATGGGCAGCCTTTTAGAGATTTTCATGTTTTTTGCCATGTTGATTTGGGTAACATTTGGAACAAATATTGTAGGTGTACAGTTAATGTTATTTAATGTTGAAGTACGGTTTTATTTTAACCATAACAAATTGCTGATTCGTTTGCTTTCAGACTGTTACTTGATGCCTATAGAAGGTGGTGAAAGTGTAAGAAGTGTTCCATTTTCTCATCAGCAAGTCTTTTACGATGATTTCAGTGAATCTCATATAATTTTACCACATCATCAATCCTTTTTCAAATCTCAGGAGGCATATGGATGTTTCTGTTGTTCGCCATTCACTTTCTTTGTGTAAGGTTTACATGTTTTGTAAAAACTTTGTTCTGAGCTAGAAATGTCATCCCTAACCCCCCTCCCCCAGAGGATCAGTTGTGCCCTCTTTGTTTGGCCTCCCCCAGTAACCTGTTTTGCATGACTGAGCCTGCCGGGAGCATAAGGCTTTAGCTAACAGCTCATAATGAGATCACCAGGGCACACAAGCCATCCTGCAACATCAAGATGGGGCACACGTACATTTAAAAAAAAATTTATGTTTATGTTCATCAGAAAAGATTTGGCATGTGAATGCCCCAGGACCTTAATGTGAAAATGCTTTAAGAATGATTTCTGAAAATTTAAAAATCATACTAAGATATTTTGATAAATTCACATTGTTTATTCTTTTAACTCACTGAAGTTACAGTTCATGTAATTTATCAATATTGTTTCATGTTTACATATTGCTTTGCTGTATTATTGCAACATGGTTATTATTCCAATGCTGTTTGATAACAACATTTTTGGTTTTGCAGTCACTTAAATCCGAAAGGCATATCAGTGGGTATCAGAATAATGTGTGTAGAACACTTTTCCTCTGGAACAGCCTGTTGATATTGTTGCATCTATCATGTTTGGCATGAGGTTCTTCGCACAATCTGGTTCCACTACACAGTTTAGGTGAATCAAGATTATGCGATAACATTATTCATGCTGTATTTACTAAAATTAAAGTTGTGCTGCGACATTCCAGGTGGTTCCAAAGTGTTGAGAAACTCAGATAAAATACATCCTGCCAGCTATCTTGATATAGTCTTGATGGATTTGTTTGTTGTGGAAGCTGATTCTATATATGGAGATTGCTGTGTGACTAGTGCTTTCATTTGTAGCAGAATTGCTTGTTCACAAAGCCATTTATGATTTCTAAGTTGTTAAGAAAGTTTGGAAAAATATTGTTTTGTAATTCTTGAACTGATGTGACCACTTTACTAAAATTCAATGTAAATGAAATCAGATTAGCTGTAGGATTCGTAGGAAATTTTTGCATCACCGAGATACAACATTTGATTAGCAAAGTTTTGTGTAGTCATATCTCCAAGTGAATGAGCTTGCACGTTGGTGGTCAGTTTCATTGTCTGAAAGTGTCTCCAAAGATGTAATGCTTTGAGGCAGGCATTTAGTTCGTGGTGTTGATCATGGAATAACTGGCAATGTTTCTTGAAAGTCACCAGCAAGCACTATCACAACCCCTCCTAGAGTGTGGTGTTTTCCACAGCAGTTTGCATAGACCTGTCAAAAGCTTCAAGAGCTCTAGTATATGATATAGTGCACTCATTCTATACAATAATTTTGCAGTTTTTAAGCACGTGAACTTGACCATCATTGAGCGGCATACGTTGCACTGTTTTGTTAGGCCTGTGGCCCAGTGCATCCGATTTCAACAGGCATTTATGTCAGGTTGCCTTCCTTAGCCTTTTGACTGTCCCCAGCCTACCTGCAAGATCGCAGTATGGTCTCTCTCAAACTGGCTACTGCTTTCTTTGAAAACATTCAAGTGGACGTCTGAGAATGTACAAAGAAGAACTTGACCAGAGCCTTTGCCAGTATTACAAATCAAGAGATTCTGAATGTGCAAGATTTAGGGGTAATTTAAAAGCTGAATCAGCTGTTCAGCCTATTTTGATAATGTGAATGACATTCCGGATGATGCAACTGTAAGAGCAATTTAATTTTTTTCCAAATTGTTATCTTCACTGCCATAGAAAAAACATAACAATATATGAGTACATTCTACATGAGGGTCTTTCTGTCTGGGCAGGGGTGAGTGGTTCCAATATAGCCTACCTTACCCGTGGGGTTATAAGGAGTCACTCTGCTTAGTTTGGTCCAGTAGGTCAAAGGATGTGGAAATATATAGGGAACAGACAACCAAACAGACATTCGCTTGTATAGAGATTGTGATGTGTATTTGGTGAAAATGAGCATGATCTTATTGATATTTGTCCATACAGTATTAGTTTTGATCTTGACATTCTAATTGGTATATATTTTTAAAATGTAAATGTTAGATTTGTTATTGATTGTAATCTTATTAATGTTTGTATGCGTCTGATGCAAGTATTGTGGTTGTAGACAAAAACATGGCACTGGATGCTGGATGAAATGAAAACAGATAATATGATCATTGCTAGGACAAAGACAAAGAAATTGCGTAGGTCACTACCTTAAGGTCATTGTTAGGAACAAACATGATAACGATAGATAAAAGGTTAGAGCTAATAAGCTAAAGACATGAACAAAAAATAATTGAAAATGATTATGATCCATAAATGGAGAACATTGGTGATCTGGTAAATCCCAGATTGAACACTGTAGTCACTCTGTACGGGATTTTTTACCAGAAAAGTAGGATAAGGCAAAAGAGAAGTGTGATGTGGTACTGTGATTTTATTTTTCAATAGGCCCCATTAGTCCTCTCTAGATAATTATTTATGTTGTTTTGAGACCATTCTTCTTCTCCCTGTAATTTTGTTCTATAATTACTTGAGTTTAGTCTTCTTCTCTTGGTAATTAATTGCGTTTTCAGGAGGGATTACTGTAGGGTTTAAGTTTATACTCGCACCAGTTTTCTTTTCTCTAAAGTAATTGCGTACAAGTAGTCGTATTTCCTTTGTTAAATTAACCGCAGTCATGTTATTGTATTTACTAGGCGTTGTAGTTATTTTAGGCTGGGTAGATTTTTCAGCTCGGATGAAACTGAAAAACCCGCACCTACCCAGGTAAATTGGGGGTGGGTGTGAAAAAAGCACTACCCAGGTACTTAGAACTGGCGCTAGGATCGAATTAAAGTAAATTTTGCTCACACGGTCGTTGTAACATTATCTTAAATGACGCAATTTTTGGACGCGCGGTAGCGGTAATAATAATATGAGTCATGAGTAGCTTGCGTTATCATTGGGGGATTTCAATAGTTTATGAAATGCAGGAATATTATTGGTTTAAGAGCAACGCCAAGCGATGACGTAGGGCGTGGGATCCCTTGGATAAATAACAGGGTAAATCATTAGCGGGTCTCTTTTGCCTCCAGAAATTCAGCCGTGTAAACAAAGTCATTCTCGATTGCTCTTAAAGTGGGAAATTCGAATTGGGTATGTTCATATTTTAATTTAGCGTGGTACTTATAATACTTACTTACTTAGTCGTTCCCCTTCTACTGTGAGGTGTAGAGGTAGGTACTTATAATTCGATTCTTAATAGAACCTTAGCACGATAAAGTAAGTTTCTCTTCAGGGAGTTAAATTAACTTTTATATAAACGAAAGCGCCATCAATTACTATCTTAGAGATAAAATGTAAGTGTGCATATAATGTTTGTCTAGGATAAGCTAGTTCGATCTTTATTTGTAGGGGTAGCTTTGTGATATTATCTGTGTGAGTATAGCGTTAGATACGCGGGCGCTTTGTCATAGGTAATTGGTAGACTGGGAAAATCGCAATGGGATTATGATAGGTGGGTTCATGCCACATCATTAGATGCTATGTGAGAATCTGTTCAGAGTTTTCTACCCCAGTGTTTATGTTCCTTCCAGTGTTTTGACAGAGTGGACATATTACGCTCCTAGATGTGAAAAATGCCAGTGTATAATGCAGTGGTGTGAGTCAGAGGCCAAAATAATGCATTCTATATATGTTCAGCACATGCTTATATTTTGAAATATAGTACACTTCAGTGCTGAGACTTAAAGAATGTGTTGAATTATTTCTGCCAATTGTCCTGTGAGTGTTCACTGTATGACAGTGGTATGTTGACAGTGGAAGTGAAACAAGCCTGACTTATATATTAACTCCTAGACCCCTATCACAGTTGCTAAGTGTCACTAAAACAAACAAAAAATGGTGGAGGGGGAGAGGGAAGAAAGAAAACTTGACTATTTTATGATTAGTTTTAGCATATCTTAAAATGATTGTGAACTCTTCAGCAAAGAATATTTGAAAAGATCTGCCATCAGAACTGTGAACTCATTATATGCATTAATGGGGTAAATAATTTCATACACCATTCTTCACGAGTTGATAATTCTCAAGTTGGCTTGAGAAAATCATCATACTCATGTAGGTACTCAAGATAAATAACAAACTTACCATTTAGTTCTGGTGATTAAGATTCACTATGCCCTCTAAATGTAAGTCCTAATATTGCTAACAGTTTCACAGCTGCAACTACATCAATCATTACTTGCTGCTATTATGAACATTTTTTTTTTCCAGCCTGGATTATTAATATTAGTTGACTGCTGATCCGTTTTAGTGTTACTTCTTTCAACAAAAGTAAAAATGGACAATGTATGTCTTTTTTTTTTTTCTCCGCTTCGTTATAGCGTTTTTTAAACCCTGTTCAGCCAGACTCAAAATGGGTCGTTTCGGTTATAATTGGGGCATATTTAGTGCTTTATTTCATTTTGAAGCTAGGCTTCTGTTAGCCCTGAAAAGGGCTGGTCCTGAGAAGGACCCTTAGCCTACTGTCTTGAGTCATCTCGTGATCTTTTCCCAATATTGCAGCTTCTGCAATCATTTTGTCCTTCTTTGCAAACATGTTATTTATTGTTTCCACCTGTTTTCATGTGTTTGTTGGCAGTCCTGAAAAGGACTATGAGCTGAGATGTAGATTCGTTTTTACTTCAGGTTTGTCCAGCCTGTGTGTATCTCTAGTGTCTACTGCTGGTGTAATCTTCCCTTGCTCCAATTGTCTTACAGTTTTGCTGATTATTGCTGGGACAAGGTCCTCTAGAGCTTCTTCCAGTGCTTTTTCCCTTGGTTGTCTATTTCTGTGATGACATGTCTCTCCACTTCAATTCTTTTAAGGATTTCTTCATTTTCCTTTTTCATTTCCGCCAACATTGCGATGTCTTCTTGTATTGTTTTCATCTCGCATATCATTGGCTTTGCTCTGTCTAAGTCGCCCAGGATTTCTTCGTATCTGACAGTTGGAGTTTTGTTCAGGTTAGTGTTTTCTTTTCCTTTTCACAGTTTTGGCTTGATTCCTCTCACCTCAGATGTCAGTTGTCTGATAGTTGCAAGGCCTTGTTCCTAATTTGGTGTAGATATAGAGCATTTGCTGTTATTCTGTTCTTTGCCTCACTGTATGGTACTCCCTTGAACGAAGCCTGCACCAAGCATTCACATGCTCCTGTTGAGGTTGCCAGCCCTACACAAAACCTCATATTTGTTGGCTTGTGCGACATGATATGGATAGGATGTCAGAAGGAAATCTAGAATCAGATACCATAAATGAATTTACAGATGATCAAAGCTTACTGTACATATGTTACAATACTATAAAAACAACTGGATGCACTCAGTACAAGATATGTTAGATACATAATGAATATCAGCACATCCAAAACCAGCAATGAAGGTCAGGAGAAATCTCAGCATCCAAGGCAACAATATTTTGATCAAACATCTCAGAGTTCATACCAATCTTTGCTCTCAAAGTCATGCATAGTCACTGTTTAAAGTACAGAAAAGAATGATCATAACATGTGAGATGAGGTGTATGAGATAAGCTACAAATATCGCTGTATAAAAGCCAAGAGAAACAAAATTATTAGAAATGTATGAGAACAACCAGTATGTGCAGAAAATAAAATGTTAAGGACACCTCAACTCAATGCAGTCAAATCAGATATCACCGCAGTCTTCAACAGCAGGGTAAGGGGATACCTGACAGGAAAATGGATGTTACAGAAATCCTGAAAAAAATGTGGTAAGACACCATCAAAGCAACACACCTGGCACAAGAATGAAAGCGGATTTTCCCATGGCACTTACATGCCACGTGAAGAGAGAAAGTAAGATTGACAATCTTCCAATCACTGTAGCATGATCAGTGTTGCAATCTGCTCCAGGTCTCACTTCAGTGAGTTTTTATATCTTCTGTTTATTAATATACAACATCTTCTGTTGATCTATTTGCTTACTGTGTCCATAACATTCTTGAATGTTACAGGAACTGAGTATTTAATGTTATCAATAACTAACTACTGCCATCAATAGTACCTATACCTTGTAGCGATATAGCAGCTTGTGTACCCTGACAATCCCCAGAGCTATACCAGTGGGAGATTTACTCCTGGTAGGTTGAACCAAGCTGGGGTCAGACAAAAGCTGGTACTCTGGTCCTCCAGGTTGGGGGTTTTAGCACAGGGCCGACACCCCTGTCTATGTAAAAAATCGCACATGTTACGGAAACAACAATAAATGGAAAAACTTTGCTGCGGGACGGACATCCGGAATCTCAGGCTCGTATGACTGACAGTGGTGAAAGCCGAAAGGAAGCCACTGGCATGAAAACGGATGCCCCGACCGCAAAACATGAAACCAGAATTGGTTTTTGGAACGTCAGAACTATGAATGAGGCAGGAAAGCTGAGACAAATCACAGCAGAGATGAGGAACTACAAAATACATATCCTGGGAATAAGCGAGAGCAGATGGACAGGTAAGGGGAGAATAAAAACAGCTACAAGGGAAACAGTACTTTATTCTGGCAGAGAGGATGGTCAGCACAACGAAGGTGTAGCCATTATCCTGAAGAAAGGAATGGAAAGGTCTTTACTGGAAACACAATAATTATAACGAAAGAGTAATGGGGAAATGCAGCAGTGGAACAGCAAATGAGAATGGGGACAAATTAATAAGCTTCTGCAGTATTAACAACCTGGTCATTGGAGAAACACTTTTTCCACACAAGGAAGTGTACAAGTTAACATGGGAATCACCAAACGGACAAGACAGAAACCAGATAGATCACATAATGACATATATAGAATCAGCTTCCACAACAAACAAATCCATCAAGACTATATCAAGATAGCTGGCAGGATGTATTTTATCTGAGTTTCTCAACACTTTGGAACCACCTGGAATGTCGCAGCACAACTTTAATTTTAGTAAATACAGCATGAATAATGTTATCGCATAATCTTGATTCACCTAAACTGTGTAGTGGAACCAGATTGTGCGAAGAACCTCATGCCAAACATCAATGGCAGATGGAGACATGCACTACAAGACGTGAAAGTAAGAAGAGGCGCAGATGAGGGAAGTGAAAATCACCTAGTAGTAGCAGCAAGACTGAAGGTGAAACTCAGAGCTGCTAGAAAAGATAAACATCACGAAACTGAAGGATCCCCTCACCAGAAAAGCTTTCGTGGTCGACGTAAAGAGAAGATATGAGATTATCAAAAGCCAGGAAAGAACAGAGACCGATGATGTTGACCAGAGATTCAACACCATCTCAACAATATACAAGGAAAGCAGCAAGTCATGCTTGGGATTCCAGGAAAGAAAGAGCCAAGACTGGATAACACCAGATACGCTAAACACCATAGCGAAGAGAAAGGAAATGAAAAGAAAGAAAACAAGCTAAGTCTCCCAGGTTAAAGGCAGTATATAGTGAACAGTACAGTCAGCTGGACAAGGAAGTTAAACGTCAAACCCGTGCTAACAAAAGGACATTTCTGGATGACCTTGCAAGACAGGCAGCACTGAGAAATGAACAAAGCACAGTATACAAAATAACTAAAATCATCGGTGGAAAACGAGGTGCAAACAATATTACATCAGTAAGAGATAAGCACGGAAATCTCATCACGACAGTAGAGGGACAGGAAACAAGATGGGCAGAGCATTTCAGAGAAACTCTGAATAAGGAACCACCAGAGACACAATTGAATGTTCCTGAGGCTGAAAATGATCTAGATGTTAATACAGACATCCCACGAAAAGAAGAAATCATCACAGCAATCAAAGGGTTAAAGAATGGAAAGGCTCCTGGTCATGATAACTTAAATGCAGAGCTATTTAAGACAGACCCAGAGCTAGCAGCAGAACTATTAGAACCACTATTTGCACAAGTCTGGAAAACAGGGACAACACCAACAGAGAGGAGAAAAGGAATAATTGTTAAATTGCCCAAGAAGGGAGATCTTGCAGACTGCAATAATTGGAGAGGAATAACTCTTCTCTTAGTTCCCAGCAAAATACTAGGCAGGATAATTATACAGAGAATCTCAAAAGCAGTAGACCACAAACTGAGGAAAGAACAAGCAGGATTTAGAAAGAACAGAAGATGTGTAGATCATATATTTACCCCCAGGAACATTATAGAGCAGTGCTCAGAATGGCAAAGACAGCTGTACATTAATTTCGTTGATTTTGAAAAGGCTTTTGACAGTATACATAGGAACAGTTTATGGAAAATACTGAGGGCTTATGGAATTCCAAGCTGCATAGCATCAATCATAAAAAGCCTTTATGCCAACTTTACGTGTAGCATTGGGCAGAGCAACCTAACCTTTGAAGTGAAGACAGGAGTACGACAGGGATGCCCCTTATCAACCACTCTATTTTTAACAGTCATAGACTGGGTGATGCGCCAGAAAACAGAGGGCAATCCAAGAGGAATAAGATGGACTGCATTTTCTACATGGGAAGATCTGGAATATGCAGATGACATTGCACTGCTAGCACATTCACATCAACACATCCAGGAAAAAACGGATAGACTTAATAAGTATAGCCAGCAGGTGGGCTTGAACATCAACCTAAAGAAAACAGAGGTCATGACGCTCAATGTGAGCAACCCTGAGCCCATATCAGTAAGGAATCAGCAACTGGAACAGACAGATGCCTTCACATACCTAGGATGCATAGTAACATCAGACGGTGGAGCAAGCAAAGACATCAACAACATAATGAACAAAGCAAGAACAGCCTTTTTTAGTCTAAACAACATCTGGAAGTCCTCTCAGTACAGCACAAGCACAAAATTAGGATTATATCAGAGCTGTGTGCTTTCTGTGCTTCTCTATGGCGCGGAGAGCTGGAGAGTCACAGAGAAGGAAATGTCGAAATTGTCCTCTTTTCACACAACATGCCTAAGAAAGAAAACATAAAAATAAAAATTCTCCGAATCTTTTGGCCAAATACCATCACCAACCAAGATCTACTTACTCGGAGCAAGCAAGAGGACATGCACACCATCATAGCTGGCAGACGCTGGAGCTGGGTTGGCCATGTCCTCAGAAGAGACCCCGATGCCATCACAAGAACAGCTATGCTATGGACCCCTGAAGGAAAATGAAAGAGAGGCCGACCAAAAACAACTTGGCGGAGGACTGTGGAGGCTGAGATGCAAAGAATGAATCAGAGTTGGGGCACTGGATGAAGGATGGCCGCCGACCGAGCAAAGTGGAATCAATTTGTTGTTGCCCTACAAGACGCCACCAGGCGTAATGGCCACTGACTGCTTTGACGGTCGGCGGCTAAGGATCAAAGAAGAAAGAATAACTAGCTATAATGTCAATAAATAAAAACGACAAATTAAAAATAATGAATGTTTTATTGTTTGTGACAAGGAAATTAATTCATGGCAGAAAATATATTTACAATGAATACCATCTCATAATGGTAGACATCCAGGATAGCTGATAAAATGTACACTGTTTGTACACAACATCACAAATCCCCCAGAATAAATGGGTTCATGATGTACACTGTAGATTAAATAATGCAATATCCAAGTACCAACAGAAGACTTATCTATTCTGTCAACTTAAAGTTTGTTCTATGAATTATGAATGAATTTAGAACAGGGCAGATGCTATTTCTTAGACAAACCGAAACGTCTGCATTACTTCTTCCCTGTTGTATTTAAACTGACCATTCTCATAAGCTCTGCTCTACAACACGGAGAGAGATAGAGACAGACCAGGAAAACAATAAACATGTGACCTTTTTTTTTTTTTTTGCAAAATATTGAGCTGTCAAAGAGTTGTATACTTGAACTAAAACAGACTGATGTATTTCATAATGCATATTACATTTTTTAAAATTTATTTCATAATAATTTATGTTTTTAGTTCCTTCAGAAGCATAGAGTAATAATGCAGCCGGCTGCCTTCTCTAAGCACATCATTTGTTATTGCAATAGTCATTTTTGTAGCAATATGTTTTAAATGCAGACATTGCTAGTCTCATGCATTAACCACCGGTCACTTTTGTGAGATGCTTGCTGATGGAGAATGAAGCCTAATTTCTATCACTAAACTATTTTTTACATGCTTGTTCCAACCAAGCAACAGACCAGTCATGATACCAGCATATAAATGGTTTTATTCATGGTCACGAGGCTTCTGCTAATTGTCCTGGCATCACTGCTTTCACAAACCAGCTGCCCTGCAAACACTAGATTCCATACAACACATTGTGTCCAGAACGTGCAAAAATAATGATGAAAACAAATCATACAATGATGGCAGTGATACAGAAAATGGTTGTAACTTTTTATGGCGTTGTGAATTTGTGATTTCAAAAAAAAAACATCTTACATTAACAGGAAAATCAAATACATATGAATTAATAAAATTAACTAGAGGCCACTAAGGATGCAGAAATAATGACTGTGATGAAATCAGTTTAAACTAAGGTTCAGCATTAGCTGATTCATACACACATACAAGTTAACAGCTACAAAACTAAAAAGCTGAATGACAAGAACAGATTTATGAAAATGGGGCATTTATAACTGAGATATGTATTGTGTTTATGTCCATCCTGGATATGTATCAATGTTTTCAGGTGCCTTAGGGGTTGTCCACATAAAATGTCATGCAAGTTTTTACATGTTTTTTTGTTGTTGTGACACAATTCCTAACACCGCTCCCCAAATTTGAAAATTTAACACACACCCCCCCCCCCAAACTGCGTGACATCATGTGGAAGACCTCTTTAACAAATATCCAATACTCATCATCATGTATCAAAATCATAGACAGTAAAATGGGCTTGAATCTATTCCAGCTTCTCTGCTACGGTTCAGTACTATGCTTACCTCCCTCACACAGCATCTTTTTGATCCGTTACATCGCTTTACTTCCCTTGGTGTTCCAATTGGCAGATAGTATTATCAAAGCCATCCTTGCACTCTAGTGCATACATTTTTTTTTGGCACCTTTATTCTGGTAGCAACTATTTAGGTATTCGCTAGTGGTTTTTTTTTTTTTTGGGGGGGGGGGGGGGGGGGGGGGGGGGGGTTGGTTTTAACTGATGAAAATAAGGAACTTATTACAGTCATATTGTAAATGTGGGTCAAATTTATGTCAGACTTTGTTCATTTCCAACGTTTTTGTTGATGGCTTATGTGAAAATGTGTTAATTGGACTGAGCTGGATGCTATTTCATTCTGTTCTGCCTGTAATATGCAATCAATGGTTGGTGGTAAAAAGACAAGCAGAATAAAGACCTTTCTACTTGACTTGTGTGTTGACTTGACAGAACCAACCAACTGTTGTGCAGACTTGCTCTCTTTATAGTTGTTCATACCCAGGGTATCTTATAATGTTGTATGAATTATCAGTTTTTGTTTCTTCTATCCAGGAGTCTACTGTTTTAATGCTGCATGAGTTTCTTCTTTTTTCTCCATGTCAGCCAGTTTAAATGTGTTCGTATCTGGTATTCTATATGTGCCTGCTGCTTTCCCCTTTACTGACAATCTGCTGGCTTTCTCAACCTCCTCGAATTACTGCCTCATGTCAGTTTACATTGCCAAGGAAATGGAATAATTACAGTTGCCTCCTATCAGCCTATTTTCTATGGGGTTTTATCCAAGAATGTTCATGTACCTGGACATTCTAGAACTAATTTCTGAGCAGAGTTTATGTTATACAGCATGGTAATGAGCACAACTTGAGTATTCTTAAAAGGTTATCCTCTCTGCTCAATAACGGCCTATAAACTTTATACAACTATTAATTAGTACTGTATATGACAAAATACTAAGTATTAATTGTAACCTGTCAATAGAAACTATGTGGATGTTATTATCTGTTAATAAAACTAAAGTGCTCACTGGCATCATAAAGACTGTACAACTAATAAGGGATTGGATGATGTATATTACTACAATTTCACTGACTGACACAGTATCACCAACATGCACTTACTAAACTTTGGCAATAAAAAAAAAATATTTCAGTAACTAAATGTATTTCTTCACCCATGTGTTACTGGGGCCCGAAAGGGGAGCAAAGAATAGTAACACTATTCCCTTCCAGGCATGTCGTAGAAAGCAACTAAGCAGGGTTGGGCATGGGGCTGGTTACCCCATCCTGTAAAAAATTTAAACCACAAAAAACTTCAACAAATATGGACAAGTCAAATAAAACACAGCCATCCAAGACAGGGGAAGGTCCTCTCGCAGGGAGGCGTAGGATGCAACACGGAGAAAGCCGAAAGGAGTCTGTGTTGCTGACTAACCTTCTTTCTTCTGGAAGAACTTACAGATTTGGCACCTGGAATGTTCAGACATTAAACGAACAAGGGAAAGTGGCACAAGTAGCAGTAGAAATGAGGGAATATATAAATCGAGGTTCTGGGACTGTGTGAAACAAAGTGGAAGGGGGAAGACAGGAAGAAACTCATCACAGGTGAATTGGTGCTGTCCTCAGGACATGAAGACGAAAGTTCACACCACAGTGAAGGGGTAGCTCTTATGTTATCTAAAGAAGCACAGAAAGCACTCATTGAATGGGAAGCTGTTGGACCTAGAATAATAACAGCCACTTTTAAAACAGCTAAATAGAAAATACATGTAAATGTCATCCAATGTTATGCACCAACTAATGACAAAGAAGAGTCGGTGAAAGAAGCATTTTATACTAGATTACAGGAAATTATGGATAAAATAAAAAGAAGAGACATCACAATTTTGATGCAAAGATAGGTACAGTCAATACCGGATTTCAAGAAGTCGTGGGAAAACATGGGCTAGGAATTATGAATGAAAATGGGGAACTATTCTCAAACTTCTGTGCTTCAAATCAACTGGCTATTGGAGGAAGCATGTTTCCACATAAGAGAATACACAAGGCAACATGGATATCACTAGACCATAGAACAGAAAATCAGATTGATCATATATGCATAAACAAGTTTAGATCATCATTGCAGGATGTAAAGGTATATAGAGGAGCAGTGGCATCAGATCACCACCTTCTGATTGCCAAAGTAAAAATGAAACTCAAGAGATATGCAACAATGCAAAATTATAGACAACAATTTAATGTAGGACATCTAAGAAATCAAGAAACAAATTCCAAGTGCTCCAACAGCTGGAAGATGTAGAGAATACAGAAGACTATTGGCAGCAGGTCAAAACTGTATGGATTGAGACATGTGAAGAAATACTTGGGAAAAGGGAAAGACAACAAAAAGCATGGATAACAATAGAAACCATCAATAAGATAAAAGACAGGAAAAACAAGAAAGCAGATTTAAACACAAGCAAAACCAGAAGTTCCAAAGCCAAGGCTCAAGAAGTGTACACAGTATCAAAAGAGACAAGAGGAAGTATATTGAGGAATTGGCAAGAGAGGCAGAAGATGCTGCAGCCAAAGGAAATATGAGAGAACTGTATAACAGCACAAAGAAGCTAACAGGGAAATACAAGCAAACAAGTTGCCTCATAAAAGACAAGAATGGGAAACTGCTCAGCAATATACAAGAGCAAATGAAGAGGTGGACAGAATATTTTGGTGACCTTCTCAATAGACCAGCTCCACAAAACCCCCCAGACATCCAGCCAGCAGAAGAGCTACAAATTAACGGTGAAAGACCAACGAAGGAAGAAATAAAGAAAGCCATAAAGCTTCTAAGAGATGGAAAAGCGGCTGGACCTGATGGCATTCCAGCAGAGGCCATAAAAGCAGATATCGACACGGCTACAGAGATGTTATATAAATTACTTGGTAAAGTCTGGGAAAAGGAAGAGATACCAGCAGAATGGAAGGAAGGATATCTGGTTAAGTTGCCTAAGAAGGGAAATTTACAAGAGTGCACAAATTATAGAGGAATAATGTTACTATCAGTGCCAGGAAAAGTATTAAACAGGATTATCCTTGAGAGATTAAAAGAGTTCATAGACAAGAAACTGAGAGATGAACAAGCAGGTTTTCGACAAAACAGATCATGTACAGACCAGATAGCCACTTTGAGAATAATAGTTGAACAAAGTCTGGAATGGAATTCACCACTATACATCGGATTTGTGGACTACAAAAAGGCATTTGACAGTGTAGACAGAGAATCACTTTAGAAATTGATGAGGCATTATGGAGTTCCCCTGAAGATCATTAATTTAATAAAGAAAACATATGAAGACATGACATGCAGAGTTCTTCACGAAGGACAGCTTACAGAACTGTTTGGGATAAGAACAGGAGTGCGACAGGGATGCCTCTTGTCTCCATTTCTTTTCTTACAAGCAATAGACTGGGTTATGAGATCATCGACAACACACAACAGAAATGGAATCCAGTGGACTCTAAGCAGTTGGATGATCTGGATTTTGCTGATGACTTGGCTCTTCTGTCCCAAAACCGTAATCAGATGCAGGACAAATTGAAAACACTCGATGAGAGGTCACAGCAATTGGGTCTGAAAATACACAGGGAAAAGACAAAAATAATGAGAATAAATGCAGGTAATGATAATAGGGTTGAACTTGAAGAAACACCAATACAAGATGTAGAATCATACACATATCTTGGCAGTAATATAGACAAAGTTGGAGAGACAGACCGATATCAAAATAAGAATACAAAAGGCAAGAGGAGCTTTCATTGCATTGGGAAATATATGGAGATCAAGAGAAATCGGATCCAACACGAAAATAAGAATCTTCAACTCAAATGTGAAGTCAGTCCTATTGTATGGCTCTGAGACATGGAGAACAACAAAGACAACAACCAAAAAGCTACAGACTTTCATAAATGGGTGCTTGTGTAGAATAGAGGGATTAAAATGGTATGACAAGGTTACCAACGTGGAACTGATGACAAGAACTAGACAAGTGCCAGTGGAACAAGAAATGAGAAGAAGACGATGGCGATGGATAGGACACACACTGAGGAAACCTGTTGATAGCATTACAAGGCAGTCTTTGTTCTGGAACCCCCAGGGCAAGAGAGGCAGAGGTAGACCAAGAAGCACATGGAGAAGAGAGCTGGAAACAGAGGTGAAAATGATGAGGAGAACGTGGAAAGAACTTGAGATGATGGCACGTGACAAAAGAACTTGGCATGTGTTTGTTAAAGGCCTATGCTCCTTTGGGAGTGGAGGGTTATGATGATGATGAAATGTATTTCTTGTAAGGCTTTTCCATGTCTTCTTGATCCCATACATGTGTCCTCTATTTCCTTTACCCTAGGATTTCAGAACAAGGATTGCCTTGTAATGCTACCAACTGCTTCTCTCAATGTGTGCCCCATCCAACACCAGCATATTCTTCTCACATCCTGTGACCTCTCATCAAGTATTCTCAGTTTTGTCTCACATCTGGTTACAGTTATGGGAAAGAAGTGTCAGCTCATCTCAAAATCCAGGTCATCAAGCTGTTTTGCCAATTGTTGATTTAGCACAGAATTATTACAGCAGATTAGCTATCTCTCCATGCTAATGTGGTGGCTAGTAGACAAATTGTGTGGGCTTTATAATAGAAATGTACACAAAGACTGCTTCTATTTTTCATTCAGTAATGTCACGACTGTTCAAATGACCAGATACAATTATGACAAAAGTGTTTTCAAATGACACAATACTTTTCAATATAAGAGAACGATCTTTAATAAACTGACATAGCATATAGGCTACTACTAAAGTCAGCTAGCATCACAACACTGTCCTTGTGTTTTTTGTTGTTATCTCCTTGTGGCAGAAGAAGATCCAAATATCACAAGGAAATGAGAACTGGAGACAGGATATAAGAATAAGACAAAGAAACAACTTAAGCGGCCTGTCAAGAACAGTGTGAAAGTCAGACTGCCAATGACAGAAAGGCTTGCCAAGAACAGTGTGAAGGTCTATAATACTCCAGACAGCTTGTACAGAAAAAAGAAGTTTACATAAATGTGTGTGAAAATAAAAGGAATAATTCATGGACATTTCTGCATTCTTTTTACAAGCACTGGTAATTTAAAAAAAAAAAAATATGCATATCTTCTAACATGGTGATAATTTCTTCAAATAAGAAATGTCGTTTGCCAAAAGCTAAATGAATTTAATTTCCATTGTGAAGTAAACATACCTTTAGCTTATTATCATACATTCATTGCAAATTGATACTTATCTGCTCCATGTCAGTTTCCACAAGCTAATGACATTTTGGCATTCTCCAGAACAAATATCAATTTTGACATTTCTGTGACAGGCTTTTGTATGTCCCTGAACACAGCCCTCATGGAAAGTCCTTTATTACTTCTGACATGCATGTAAACTCTCACATCTCTCCTTAAGATTGTTCATGTTCCTATCACAGTTGTTGCTGTATAATGTTGTTGAATTGTATCACAGCTTTTCTCTTGAAATTCACCTTTATTGGGATCAGAAATGCTACAAACTGGAGAGAGTAAGTTATTCCACTGTCAGGTTATGTACAATGTACTACAAAGTGGAGAGAGTAAGTTATTCCACTGTCAGGTTATATACAATGTTTCCTAAAATGATGGATATCTCTATAATATGGTCTTCTTTTCATTTACTTTCATCTTGTTTCAATGTTCATTTTTCTGTGTTGATGTAAAGAGCAAGAAGTCAACCGAGTATTTGGTGTACAATCTGTATGGTGTTTTGTCATACTGTTCAATTTCCGTTGCTGATGTGCTGTTAGATCTACTTTCTGTAGCCAATCCCATCAGCCATCTTCTGCAGTCTTCATTTTGGGTGGGGGAAACATTACGAGCAATCCAAGGCTTTGTCCAGTTTGTCATATACTTGTATTTTTTCTGTGTGACTTTCTTGTGACACTGAAAATAAAAACAAGTTAGATCAAATGTGTATGTGACCTTGTTGGGAGACTTATAAAACTGCATATTTCCTCAGTAAATGACAGCATGTAGCCTACCTTTATCAAGTCTGTGAGTTAATTTTTTTTTTTTTTTTGGTTAAATGGTCTTCCAGTAGTTCCAGTGCCTCTAGAAAACGTGCAATATATATATATGATGCTTATTGTACATCAAGCTACACTGGATTCAGGACCACCACTGGTGTAAGACAAGGTGATATCCTGTCACCTTATCTTTTCATACTAAATATGGACGATGTCATCAAGGCATGTAAGGAGAGAACAAGAAAGTATTCAGTGGGGTACTGGAAGATGAGACAGGTCTGTATTTCAGAGCTGGCATTTGCTGATGATGTTGCCCTGATTGCTAAATCAGAGGCACATCTCCAATCCAATCTGCAAGTCTGGAAGGAAGAGCTGGAGAAGAGAGGGATGGTCATAAACAGCTCTAAAACAAAATCCATGGTGATATCACAAGAAGAAAGAAGACATCAGATTAAGCTGGGAGAACAGGTCCTGGAGCAGGTCGACCACTTTAAATATCTCGGAGATATTATAGACCGAAAGGGAGGCATCAAAGAAGAGTTGGCCACTCGAAAAGCAGCAGCTTGGAGACTTTTTCAGGCCATAAATCGAGGATTCCTCAGCAAGAGAGAGGTTGGTAAGAAAACGAAGATGGCTGTATACCGCTCCACTTATGTCCCCGTCTTGACATATGGATGCGAGTCATGGGCAATGACTACAACCCACAAAAGCCAGATCCAAACCTCAGAAATGAGGTATCTGAGGATGGTGGTTGAAGTAACAAGAAGAGACATGGTCCGCAACCAGACGATACGTCAAGGCCTAAAATCCCACCCCCTGCAGACCCAAGTAGAACAGTCCCAACTAAGATGGTTTGGCCATGTCTGCAGAATGGGAGAAGATCAGCTACCACGACAAGCATGGGAAACAAAGAGCCAGAGTCCGCTGGGAAGACAACATTAGACAATCTTTGAAGGACCGAGGACTAGAATGGAACCAGGCCAGGAGGAAGACAGCCGATAGGATAGTATGGCACTCTCTCTTTCAAACCTCTACACCTCACAATAGAAGGGAATGACTAAGTAAGTAAGCTACACTGGTCGCCATTCTGTGTAAAAGTTAAAACAGTTTCCAAACTCAAGCTTACTACTCCATCAAGTTTCCAAACTCAAGCTTACTACTCCATCAAGTTTCCAAACTCAAGCTTACTACTCCATCAAGTTTCCAAACTCAAGCTTACTACTCCATCAAGTTCCCAAACTCAAGCTTACTACTCCATCAAGTTTCCAAACTCAAGCTTACTACTCCATCAAGTTTCCAAACTCAAGCTTGCTACTCCATCAAGTTTTCAAACTCAAGCTTGCTACTCCATCAAGTTTCCAAACTCAAGCTTGCTACTCCATCAAGTTTCCAAACTCAAGCTTACTACTCCATCAAGTTTCCAAACTCAAGCTTACTACTCCATCAAGTTTCCAAACTCAAGCTTACTACTCCATCAAGTTTTCAAACTCAAGCTTACTACTCCATCAAGTTTCCAAACTCAAGCTTACTACTCCATCAAGTTTCCAAACTCAAGCTTACTACTCCATCAAGTTTCCAAACTCAAGCTTACTACTCCATCAAGTTTCCAAACTCAAGCTTACTACTCCATCAAGTTTCCAAACTCAAGCTTACTACTCCATCAAGTTTTCAAACTCAAGCTTACTACTCCATCAAGTTTCCAAACTCAAGCTTACTACTCCATCAAGTTTCCAAACTCAAGCTTACTACTCCATCAAGTTTTCAAACTCAAGCTTACTACTCCATCAAGTTTCCAAACTCAAGCTTACTACTCCATCAAGTTTCCAAACTCAAGCTTACTACTCCATCAAGTTTCCAAACTCAAGCTTACTACTCCATCAAGTTTTCAAATGTAGCTTAACACTATAGCAAAAGCTGATTGTGCTGGACTTACTGAAAGATGGTATACCAAAAATAAATATATTAATTACAAAATAAAATGTTATGCAATCAGTTTCACATGGCATTTTATTTTTTAATTTATGTATTTATTTCTTTTCCAGAAGCCCCTTATTTATTTACTTACACTATACCAAAAATAGCATCTAGACCATGATGACACTATGACATTAAGTGCTCTAATAATAACTAATGCTCATCTTGTCTTCATTATCACCCTCTGATTTTTGTTCTTCCCATCATTCCTGGCACTTTTATTTAATAAAATCATGCTGCATACTAGGTGGTGACATCATGGTTATTGTAACCATGTATGTTATTATCTTTTGTGTTGCGGATGATTTTGAGCTTTTTTTTTATTTTTTTAAGCCAACAATATATTACACAACTTCTACTAAAATGTAATAAACATCCAAATAAATTACTGGTAAATTTGACTTTGTGTGGGGGTAAAAAACCTTGATGGATCAGTTAAGGTATACCATAATGAGTTCAAAGTTGTGTGATATTTGCAATAAAACACTTTTGTTTATAAAGGATAACAGAAATGTTACATGGGAAAAATAAATAAGTTCCTCTCATGAAAAAAAAGCTTGTTAAATGATACCCTGATGCACATCACATCAAACACAATTTTACGTATTTCATCTTTGAAAATGTCCTTTCACACACGTAGTGCCAAATATTGAAATGAACCCATGAGCAAATTATTTGAAATCAGCATTTTGGTTACCCAGAAGGCACTTATAAAATTCTATCAGCATATTCTCTTTGTATTTCTCTCTGTATAAGTCATAGCACTGCATATCAATCACTTCCAACTGAAGGTTGGATGGAAGCTTCTCAATAACATTATTAAATGGACTTTGAATGATGCTTATTCCTTTTGCATTCCCATTAAGGTCAGAAAAACACTGCAGGAACTGGAGTCTGAGGTCAGAAAAGATGTCTTCACAAACTTGTGTGGGATCTTGCTTCTTTGAACTTACCACTGCATGGGAAGTGCGTGCAGCAGCTAATCATTAGTTGAAACTCAAAGAACATTAGTTTTTGTCAAAACTCTTTCAATGCAGTATAGGTGTCAGAGACAAGCATGCTTTCATCTTGCAGTCTGAGATTCAATTAATTAAAGTGCACTGTTAAGTCTGCAGAAAAACCTATTTCCAAAGCCATTCAGTGTTTGTGACAGTGGTTCTTCTTGTTCAGAAAAATTCAATCTCATCCCTAATCTAAAAAAATTTATGACCTAACTTTACCTTTGTGCTAAACCAGTGAACTGAAGCATTTAGGACAAGTCAGGATAGTCAGTTTCTACTAATAATAATAATAATAGCCCCTTCAGTCATAACTGACCATGGGTATGCACCCCTGAGGTGACAGCCTTCAGCAGCTTATTTTCCTGGTGCTCCTTTCGACGTTTTCTCCTCTCTGTTGCTTGTTGTGTGAGCTTCTTTTCGCCCAATCTGAGGTGGCACAGTAAATAGCATCACCACTTGGCGCGATCAGCAGCTTCATCCTCCCACGTTGCTGGATTTATGTCCAGTGCCCTCATGTCTCTCTTGCACACATCTTTGAATCTCAGCTGCGATCGCCCAACTGTTCTTTTGCCATCTGACAGTTGTTCATAGAAGATATCTTTTGGGATGCGACCATCTTCCATGCGGCGGACATGGCCAAGCCAGCATAGTCTGCGTTGCCTAAGCAGTGTATACATGCTTTGAAGGCCAGCACGTGACCTCGACATTTGTCACTTTATCTTTCCACGAAATTCCGAGGATGTGGCGTAGACACCGTAAATGGAAGGTATTGAGCCTTCTTTCTTGCTTAGCATAGGTTGTCCATGTCTCGCTGCCATACAGAAGTGTGCTGGTGATGCAGGCGTTATATACCGCAGCTTTGGTCTTCATTGTGAGTCTGGAGTTTCCCCAAACATGCGATGTGAGGCGGGCAAAGGTAGCTGCAGCTTTGCCAATGCGACTATCAATTTCTGTGTCCAGTGAGAGTTTGTCATTGATGGTAGACCCCAGGTATATGAAGTGGTGCACCACTGCCAATTCATAGTTATCGATAGTGATAACTGGTGCAGCACCCACATCCTGACTAAGCACATTTGTTTTCTTTAGACTTATAGTGAGGCCAAAGACCTTGCATGCTTGGGTGAAGCGATTCATCAAGCTCTGAAGCTCTTGTTGGCTTTGACTGACGATTGCAGCATCATCAGCGAACAAGTCTCTTATAGTGACCCTTCTGATTTTTGTTTTTGCCTTCAGCCTTGTGAGATTAAACAGACGGCCATCTGACCTAGTGTGAAGGCATATTCCTTCAGTTGCATCTCTGAAAGCACGTTTCAAGAGTATGGCAAAGAAGATCCCGAAGAGGGTTGGAGCCAGAACGCAGCCTTGTTTAATGCCACTTCGTATGTCAAAGGGCTGTGATGTGCTTCCAGCATACTGGACTGTTCCCTTCATGTCATCATGGAATGACTTTATCATTTCTAGAAATTTAGCAGGGCAGCCTATTTTCAGGAGGATTTTGAAGAGTCCATCCCTACTAACCAGGCCAAATGCCTTTGTGAGGTCTATAAAGCCTTTTCTGCTCTCTTGATTTTTCCTGAAGCTGGCGGAGAGAAAAGATCATGTCTGTTGATCTACCAGCTCATAATCCACACTGTGACTTTGGATATATGCGCTCAGCTAACTTGTGTAGTCGCATTAAGATGACTCTGGCAAAAACCTTACCAACAATACTAAGAAGAGAGATGCCTCTGTACTTATTTCAATCACTTCTGTCTCCTTTATTTTTATACAGTGTTACAATCTTGGCATCTCGCATGTCTTGAGGAATAGTTGTCTCTTCCCAGCACTGGCACAGCACCATATACAGGGGATGTAATAGCGTGCTCTTACAGCATTTGATTAAATCCGGAGAAATCCCATCACTGCCTGGTGCTTTGCCAGAGGCCAAGCTATCAATGACATTGCTGAGCTCCTCTAATGTTGGTTCAGCATCCAGCTCCTCCATAGTTGGCAGGCATTTGACAGCATCAAGGGCCACAGGTGTGACAGTATTTTCTCTAGCATAAAGCTACTGTTCGACCCACCTCTCCATCTACTTACCCTTATTGGTTAGCTTCTCTCCGCTGATGGTTTTTAGCGGTGCCGCCTTACTCTTTCAGTTTCTATTTCTGCAAAAATTGTGTGGAACTGCTAGCAGTTGAGTCCAAGACAGCTAATGAAGATCATTATTGGTTTAAAGATTCAGATTCAAATATTTTTTGTACTGCGTCTGCTGATAAATAATAATCAACTTTCTTTTCTTCACTTGTCAAGACATGACAGATGCGGATAATCATGAACCTGAATAACAACAAATACCAACATTCACTGAGAAAAACTCTGGTGCATATGAGAAAATGTTAGAAACTCTGTTTAAAGATCAGATCTGAATCAGTGAAATGACATAAATTTCCGCTAGAATAAAAGAAAGCAAAAATTATTACTGGAGAATATTGTGAATATGTACTTACAGCATTTGTACGAGCAAGACGTCCATGGTGATACATGAACATCCCAGTATCTTTTACAAACATATGATGATACGAGTTGTGCTGGAATTTCACACTTGTAGTGTCAATGCTGTGAACTCGTCTGGCCAGACCTAGACAGGATTATTAGGGACTATGTAGTAACTTTATAATATCAAGAGTGATAAGTAACAAGACAAGCAAGGTCAGTTACTTTAATTTCCAAAAACAATATCAGTGGTTCTGAAGCAACACACGAAGTACACGTTTACAGAGGAACAAAATTTATTCTTACTTCACTTTGGATAAATTTATATATCTAATGCTTTTTCAGGCCATCAGTTGAGGATTCCTCAGCAAAATAGAAATGGGCAAGAAAACAAAGATGGCTGTATACCACCCTACTTACATTTCAGTCTTGATTTATGGATGTGAGTCTTGGGCAATGACTACAACCCACAAAAGCCAGCTCCAAACCTCAGAAGTGAGGTATAAGAGGAAGGAGGTTGAAGTAACAAGAAGGGACATGGTCCGCAACCAGATGCAATGGGGATAACAGGTTCTGGAGCAGGTCAACCACTTTAAATACCTTGGAACTGTCACAGACCAGAAGAGAGGCACCAAAGAAAAATTGGCTACCCGTAAAGCAGCAGCTAGGAGACCTTTTCAGGCCATAAATAAAGGATTCCTCATCAAAAAAGAAGTTGGCAAGAAGACAAAGATGGCTGTATACCACTCCACCTATGTTCCAGTCTTGATTTACAGATGTGAGTCATGGCCAATGACTACAACCCACAAAAGCTAGCTCCAAACCTTAGAAATGAGGTGTCTGAGGAAGGTGGCTGAAGTAACAAGAAGGGACATGGTTTGCGGCCAGACAATACAGCAAGGCCTCAAAACTCAGCCCCTGCAGACCCAAATAGACCAGTTTCAACTATGATGGTTTGGCCATGTCTAAAAAATGGGAGAAGATCGGCTACCACGACAAGTATAGGGAAACTATGAGCCAGGAATCCAGACCTCTAGGACGACTCAGAGACTACTGGGAGGATGGCATTAAACAATCTCTGAAGGACTGAGGACTAGAATGAAACCAAGCCAGGAAAAAGACAGCCAACAGGATAGTATGGCGTTCTCTCTGGCAAATCTCTACACATCAGGATAGAAGAGCAACGACTAAGTAAGTAAGTGAATGCTTAAACAAAATTCAGCTCATAAGATTAAGTAAACAAGATTGCCACTCCATGTCAACAACACAT
Organism: Oreohelix idahoensis; assembly: GCA_024509875.1. NCBI lineage: Eukaryota > Metazoa > Mollusca > Gastropoda > Stylommatophora > Oreohelicidae > Oreohelix > Oreohelix idahoensis. Next base: position 169,466 of record JAMPIV010003977.1, on the reverse strand, counting down.
CTGACAATCAACACACAAAATGACAACAAAACGCGCACAAGCACAGAAAATTACCATCTGGTGAGGCACCAATTTTCTTCCTTTTACTGGTACTCTCTGTCCCTTTTTCGTCATCCTCGTCATCACCCAAACCCCCATCACTGTCAGCCCCGCCTCCTCTCTTATCATCATCATCATCGTCATCATCACCACCCATGGGAGTTCTACTAGCCCTCGCCAAGGCTGCAGCATCATCAATGTTTTCATCATCATAATCATCAGCGACGATGATTGCTGCAGTAGCACCAGCCCTGTCTGTGTCTGTTCCTTCAAAAGATTTATGCAAGCGGGTCTCTGATGGTGATTTCTCTTTCTCTGATGTTTCAGAATCCTGGGTGGCTTCAGATTTGGCTGTAAAAAATAGTTAAATAAACATATATACACTTTCATTATTGCTTTGTAGCTCTGAGGAAATTTTGCTACTCATCAAAGCTATAACAGCATTCAACAAAGTATTCCAAAAATAAAACACTGAGCTTCTCAAAGCAAAATTCTATGTATTTACCTACAATTTTTCTGATACCATCATTTCTCATTCTGTCTCTCCTGTTAACAATAATGGCTTTTCTTAAGCATCTCATCTCGCAGGATGTGATTTCCCCCTGCTGTGCTTCGGGTGGAGACCATGTTTGACACAGATAGCCAATAGATGGTAAGAATATACTATTTATCAGCTGTCGTTTAGTTTCTGTACTGATGTTTGAGTTGTGGTGACAGTTGACAAGTCTCTGTACTGATGTTTGAGTAGTGGTGACAGTTGGGTACATTAATTGATTGTGTAATTATTAGTATTTAGATGGGAATTAATATTTCCTCATCTTTGATTTATGATACCTTGCAGCGTATATATATATATATATATATATATATATATATATATATATATATATATATATATATATATATATATATATATATATATATATATATATATATATATATATTTGCTAGCGGGCTATTTTGGTTGTGTAGTCAGGAGGGGAGTGAGGGGTAATTAATTTCACGGAGCTGGGATTAAATTATTACTAGAGAGGTTTAGTTTATTTTTGTGTTAATCGATGACTCACCTGGGGTCAGTTTGTAATATAAAATAGGCCTAGGAATTTTAGTGAGGAATGTTTCGCTTCATACCAGCCAATGTTGTGACGGCTGACGGGCCAGCCGGCACGTAAGATTAGGTCAGCCTGTGTTGGGGGTTTGTTTTATTATAAGACAGATAGTTACGTTGAAGCGGGGTAGAGAGTGGAGAGGAAATTGTATGGTAGGCTGACCTTTGGGGCAGAAATAATTGTTTATCACTGTGCATAGTGAGGAGGGGAAAGACAGGAGATGTATTAAGGGGCAGAGGGGAGTTGAGGATTTAAGGGAGTTAGGTGTTAGAGATGAGTAAATTTTGATGTGGTGTACATCTGTTGTTATTTGTTTCATAGCAATTTTTCACGGCGCACAGGGAGGGTTGTACCAGCCGTACAACTTGCCAAGATACTTGACCTTCTCAAGAGTAGAAGGTTCGAGACTTCGCCAGTGGTGAAGAAAATTGGTGACGCGGTAGTTACCGGCGCCGAGTACGTCTGCACCAGGAGAAGGAAACAGTTCTCGTGCAGTGAAGTAATAATCTTCAGCTGGAACGAAACAGTTCTCTTGCAGTGAAGCCATTCTTCAGTAGGAACGGGGTTTTCCTTACACTCTAGAGATCTTAGCTCTGAGCTCTTTATCACAACCCATATAGGCGCGTTGCCTGGTATTTGTGTTTTCTTTTTTTTTTAATTCATGACCATAATAAAGTCGTTTGTCCCAAACCCAGAGAGGGTAACGGGGCAAGTAATAGAATTGTCATCAGCAGTGAAGCAGTCACATTCCGAGTCAAGTACCTGAGTCTAAAAGCCCAAGTCATCAACAGCAATATTCGTGGAGGGAGATAGGGTTAACATTCCTTCTGAATGCTTTAGAGTGGAGAGACAGAAGTTATAAAGAGTTAGATAGTCAGAGCAGAGGACAGCTTCTGAGGTCGCACTGAAGAAGTCAGGTGGTGGATCAGTGTTCGTGATGGGCAGTGTAGGACTTCAGAAAGTTCAGAGTAGGGTTTTCTTTGCTGGAAATATCGCTGTCTTTCTTTGTTTAGTCAATCTAGGTTGGCTCACGCCAACAGGCGACGTTAGTCAATATGACGCAAGTAGAAATGCGTGCATAAACAGGACTCACGACTTGCTTTCAAATCCATTGGCGGAAGACCCCGTTATAATTTTTGTAGGGCTTTTATTGGTTTAAGTAGGACGCTATAGCTATGACGTAGGCCGTAAGTCAGGGTTTTCTTGTATATAAACCCGCGCAGTCTTCTAGCGGGTCCCTTTGTCTGATGAAATTCACTGCCGTGAATCTAGCATTATCGTCTGCTTCAAGCGGAAGAAACGCGGTAATTGATATGTTCATATTTTACTTAGAATCGTAATATTAGTGGGTTCTTAAATAGAGTCGTAGCCTGATTAATTAAATTTTCTTCGGGAAGTTAACTTATATTTTATAAACATAGTGCCATCCATTGCTATCTTTGTAGAAATGATGTAAATGCAAAGTGTGCATAATTCTCTCTAGGATAATTGGCAGTATACAGGAGTGGGTGAAGTTGAGATATTCACTGTGTGAGGGTTAGCTATTAGATACACGGGCGCTCTGTAGTATGGAGAGTGTTGTGTAAAACCACCATTTAATTTTGTATATTTACAAGTGTAATAGATTGGGCATTGAATTGTGTGTACATTATTTTATTGTGTCTCAAATGTTTGGTAAGGCAGTCTGAGGGAAAGAGATGTAATTTATAAGTGAATTTATATTGCATTATTCCTAGCGAGAGGTTTAATTTAATTTTGGGTTAAGCGAGAAAACTCACGGGGCAACGTAAAAGTAGGCCAGGAATTTCCCCAGGTTTGAATGTTGCGACACGAGGCTAGATTAGCTTAACAAAAGATTAAGGTCAGACAGTGTCTGGGGTTTTGTTTACTTACCAGTAACATTTTTAGTTGAAGGGGGGTTAGAAGAGGAGTGACACGTGGGTAGTATTACTTATGTATCGTTGTGCATTGCGGGTGAAGGGGAGTTATATGTTATAGATGAGTTTCTGGTTGACGTTGGTGTACATAAGTTGTAATTTTATATCTCCAGCAGTTCACGGCACGGTAGGAGAGAGTAGTTTGTCCCATACAAATTACCCATGGCAAAGTTGGCATAGCAGGAGCCGAGAGCTCGATATCGCCAGAGGTGAACGAATATAACTTACTATCTCAGGCAGTGAAGGCATTCTTCATCTGGGAACGGGATTTTTTTCTTAGAAAAAAATCCAGAGCACGTAGCTCATTATATCACTCCAACAATGGCACGTGGCCGGGAGATTGGTCTAGTTTTATACAGCCAGAATTCAATGCTGTGTTCCTCTAAACCCTGAGCGGGTTAACGGGGAAAGTCAAGGAAGTGTTCAGCAGCAGAGCAGCTTCTATATTTTTTTTGTCAAGTACCTCGTGCTTGATTCCCAAGTCATCAGTGCAGTCGTCAGAAAACAGGAGACAGGGTCATCATTCCTGGGTTCTGAAAAGTCAACGAGAGAAGGCGTAACGGAGACGCCACCTCAGCAGATGTCGAGAGTCAGAGAGACACTGAAGCAAAGAGAGAGATAGAGAGAGAGAGAGAGGAGATAGCCGGGACCAGTAGGGTCTGATGTTATCCTTAAAGGATAGCTTCCGAGCACTAGATGCAATAAAAGTCTACTAGTGTAGCAGTCCAGTGTTTTAGTTAGCGGCGCATATCGCCTAAAGAGTTGGAAGCTGTGTAAACATTTGTTTAGGCTGTGTCAGCAGGACAGTGACAGTAGAAAATATTAGTGTAGTAGGAAGTGGTGGCTAAAGTTGATGGCCCCCAGTTAGATTGTGGTTTAAATCATTAATCATTCTATTGTTCCCCAGCAGGGTGACTGACAGAGTGAATGTGGTTGTGGTTTTTTTTAGTGTCTATCTATTAAATTGTTTCTTTGCTTTTCAGGTCTGTGCAACAGTGCACGATATTGATTTCTTTGCTGTGTGATGAACTTTATATTTTTTTGATTGTGTAAATAAATTATATATATATTGTAAACTGGATCAGGCTCCATACTGTACTGTACATATATGTCGTCTGTATAGTGTGTCTGTGGTCTTTGTGTATAACCTTCTCCTTTAGTGGTAGTAGAGGTGGTGAGGCTATAGCTATCTAATACGTCACAAGTGGCAAGGAGAGTCAATCTAGGTCAGTGTTTCTCAACGGGGGCGGTACCGCCCCCTGGGGGGCGTTTTCAAGATGTCTGGGGGCGTTATGATGGGTCGCAACGATTGGAGGTCGCTACTTCCATTCAGGAGGGCGTTGTGTACATTTTTACAAGAATCAATATGAAACTATTACAAAAGATACTCCCCTTAGCATAGCTTGTAACACGATAGTTTTTATTTGCCCTGCGTCCCATGGAGTGTTTCAAGGATTGAAAACACAAAATTTTAGTACCTGGGATGTTACCATTGTCAGGAGACAGTAGGCGGAGATTTACTTCCTTCAACACTCAAAACATTCGTTAGCCTCTCGACACACCCAAGCTAACCTTCTCTCTCCACATATTTTCTTCTGGAAACACATTCCCGTCAAACATTGATTAGCCCCAAAACACATCACAACCTCTTCCCTACTCTGTCAACTTCCACAGCACGACTCCCTCCCAAAACATTCCCCGCACCATCACGTGTCCCACGTGTGCTTGCCAAAAAACGAACTTGTGGTGTATATAATTCTGTACTTAAACACATATTTAATATAACTATGCTTTTAAAAATGTGCTTTCTCTTTTTCTTCATATTATAAGAAAAGATAACTCATTAACTGAATTGCTTTTTTAAAAGTATGGTGGAATATATGGTTATGTGTGTGTGTGTGTTTGTGTGTGTGTTTGTGTATACACGATAAAGAGCAAGGGGTGTTAAAAGGGTGGGGGGCTTTTTAAAATATTAGTTGTCAAAAGGGGGCGTTGCTACTATCAGGGTTGAGAAACACTGATCTAGGTTCTCGCCCTTGACGCCAATAGTCTCATCTTTCCACAGTCACGGTCATTTTCATCAAAATCTATCTTCTCAGACTTTCTTACCACTAGGGTCTTGTCTCTATAGTAAGACAACCTCTAGGCTTAAATCCACTTCGTGACACTCATACTAGGGTCTTGTCTATACACTCAGACATAACTCTATACTTAAATCCACTTTGTGACACTCACTCCCTTTTATTACCTTTCTCTTTTCAGACTGGCACTGTTATGGCTTTCCACCAGTCTTTTGGGACTCTAGTTTTAATTTGATTTATTTCATGTCTTCTCTAGATTTGTTAACCTGTTTGTGTCAACAGTACCAAAGTTCCAGATCGGTGTTTTTCTAGCTTTCTAATATTCCAGTACGTGTTACAATTGTCAGTCTGTGTTAGTATGACATTTTGATCTGCTATAATTCTAACATGGAATGGAAACCCATCAACAACAGACTGATAAGAATAAGATTGAGAGGGAGATTCACCAACACTACAATAATACAATGCTACGCACCAACGAATGACAGCGATGATGAGGTCAAGGATGAATTCTATCAACAACTGCAGAAAGAAATGGAAGACACACCTAGATATGATTTTATCGTAGTAATGGGAGACCTCAATGCGAAAGTTGGAACACACAATACATATAATGAAAGAGTAATGGGGAAATGCGGCAGCGGAACAGCAAATGAAAATGGGGATAAATTAATAAGTTTCTGTAGCATTAACAACCTGGTCATTGGAGGAACACTTTTCCTACACAAAGAAATTCACAAATTAACATGGGAATCACCAAATGGTCGGGACAGAAACCAGATAGACCACATTATGATTAACGGTAGATGGAGACATGCATTACAAGATGTGAAGGTAAGAAGAGGTGCGGATGTAGGAAGTGATCACCATTTAGTAGTAGCAAAACTGAAAAAGAAACTCACAATGGCTGGACCAACTGTAACTACACAGAAAAGGTTTGACATCAGCAAAATGAAGGACCCCCTTACCAGAAAAACTTTTGCGGCTGATATAAAGAAGCGATATCAATTTGCCAAAAGTCAGGAAAAGACATTGACTGATGATATAGACCAGAAATTCAGCACCATTTCAACAATATATAAGGAAAGCAGCAAATCATGCTTGGGATTCCAGGAAGGAAGAAGCAAGACTGGATAACACCAGAAACATTAAACACCATAACAATGAGAAAGGAAATGAAAAGAAAGAAAACAGAAGCGAAGTCCCCCATGTTAAAGCAACTATATAGCGAACAGTACAGTCAGCTGGACAAGAAAGTTAAACGCCAAACCTGAGCCAACAAAAGGAATTTCCTAGACGATCTTGCAGGACAGGCAGGGGAGGCGGCGCTGAGAAATGGACAGGGCACAGTATGCAAAATGGCTGAAATCATTAGCGGAAAACGAGGTGCAGGCAATGTTACATTGGTGAGAGATAGGCAGGGAGGTCTCATCGCGACAGCAAAGGGACAGGAGACAGGATAGGCAGAGCATTTAAGAGAAACTCTGAACAAGGAACCACCAGAGACACAACTGAATGTTCCTGAGGCTGAAAATGATCTAGATCAGCGGTGGCCAAACTACGGCCCGCGGGCCAGATCCGACCCGCCAACCTGTTTTGGCCGGCCCGCCAACCTGTTTTGGCCGGCCTCTTATTGTTGATTGAAGCCACACTCTTCACAATGAATAACACACAAATGTATGTTTGAAATAAATAATTACATGTCATATTACAAATTACAAAACAAATTAAAACAACAGATTCATTATTTTTTTTTACAGTAATTTCAGTCCGAAGACTGGTATACATGTATTGGCAGATGTGCAGTACAGTAGTTTGCCGTTGCTTTCTGTACGTGGTTCATTATATATGTAAAACTAAATCTCAGAACGTTATTTTTTAAAGGATTTTATAGGTCTGGCCCTCTGGTGTTATCCTTTACCATAATCTGGCCCTCGGCCAACCTTAGCTTGGTCACCACTGATCTAGATGTTAATACAGACGTTCCGCAAATGGAGGGGGTCATCACAGCAATTGAGGGGTTGGGGAATGGAAAGGCTCCTGGCCATGATAACTTAAATGCAGAGCTATTTGAGACAGACCCTGAGCTAGCAGCAGAACTATTGGAGCCACTGTTTGCACAGGTCTGGAAAACACGGACAACACCAACGGAGTGGAACAAAGGAATAATTGTCAAATTGCCCAAGAAGGGAGATCTTGCAGACTGCAATAGTTGGAGAGGAGTCGCTCTTCTCTCAGTTCCCAGCGGAGTACTGGGTGGGATGGTTATCCAGAGAATTTCAGAAGCAGTGGACTGAGGAGGGGGCGGGCGGGATTTGGAGGGAACAGAGGGTGTGTAGATCATATATTTACCCTCAGGAACATTATAGAGCAGTGCTCAGAATGGCAAAGACAGCTGTACATTAATTTCGTTGATTTTGAATGGGTTTTTGACAGTATACATAGGGACAGTTTGTGGAAAGTGCTGAGGGCTTATGGAATTCCAGGCTGCATAGTGTCAATCATAAAGAGCCTCTATGCCGACTTTACGTGTAGCGTTGGGCAGAGCAACCTAACCTTTGAGGTGAGGACGGGAGTATGACGGGTATGCCCCTTGTCAACCACTCTATTTTTGGCAGTTACAGACTGGGTGATGCGCCAGACAACAGAGGGCAGTCCAAGAGGAATAAGATGGACTACATTTTCTACATTGGAAGATCTGGAATATGCAGATGACATTGCACTGCTAGCACATTCACATCAACACATCCAGGAAAAAACGGATAGACTTAATAAGTATAGCCAGCAGGTGGGCTTGAACATCAATCTAAAGAAGACAGAAGTCATGATGCTCAATGTGAGCAACCCTGAGCCCATATCAGTAAGGAATCAGCAATTGGAACAGACAGACACCTTCATATACCTAGGATGCATAGTAACACCAGATGGCGGAGCAAGCAAAGACATCAACAACAGAATGAACAAAGCAAGAACAGCCTTTTTTTAGTCTAAACAACATCTGGAAGTCCTCTCAGTGCAGCACAAGCACAAAATTAAGATAATATCAGAGCTGTGTGCTTTTTGTGCTTCTCTATGGTGCGGAATGCTGGAGAGTTATAGAGAAGGAAATGTCGATTTTGTCCTCTTTTCACACAACATGCCTAAGAAAAACTCTCCGAATCTTTAGGCCGAATACCATCACCAACCAAGATCTGCTTACTCGGAGCAAGCAAGAGGACATGCACACAATCATTGCTGGCAGACGCTGGAGCTGGGTTGGCCATGTCCTTAGAAGAGACCCCGATGCCATCACAAGAACAGCTATGCTATGGACCCCTGAAGGAAAATGAAAAAGAGGATGACCAAAAACAACTTGGCGGATGACTGTGGAGGTTGAGATGCAAAGAATGAACCAGAGTTGGGGCACTGTACGAAGGATGGCCAACAACCGAGCAATGTGGAATCAATTTGTTGTTGCCCTACAAGACGCCACCAGGCGTGATGGCCACTGACTGCTTTGATGGTCGGCGGCTAAGGATCAAAGAAGATGATGATAATTCTAACAGCTGTCATCAGCATGCAAGGTGAAACATTCCTAAAAACAGAACATAAATTAGGTTTCCCCAAAGTTTAGTTCAGCACTGTTGCTTAGGACGTCCCAAACAAATTACAGTTTGAAAGTATGGCAGGACATGATCATTTATGTCTCTATCCTACATTTTCTGAAACTTCAACCAATCACAGACAGCTTTAATCCACATATACAATAATGCTGGGGAAATATGCAAATATTTCACACGCAAATGATGCAAATGCTAAGCCATACACAATGGTATAATCTGAGGAGATCTGGTAAACATGGTAGATGTTGAATATATTCAATCCGTATGTGCTAATTACTCATCTGTTTTGGTATTCTAACATGTTTTATGCTTATGTTTTTGTATGAAATTTAGCCCACATTAGATCTGGACACATTTGTTCCTGGAAAAGTTTAGACTTCCCTAGAACACATTAGACCTTAAAAGCCAAAAAAGGGTCAACTCTTCAAACAGAATGAAAGAACACATGGGTTAACTAACCTTTATGATTTTCATCCTCATCAACTGCATATTTCTTTTCATGCTTCTTCTCTCCTTTCTTTTCTTTGCTTTCTTTCTCCTTCCTTTCCTCATCTTCCCCATCATCATCATCCTCATCTTCATCTTCCTCATCATCATCTTCCTCTTCTTCTTCCTCATCTTTTTCCTCTTTAACAGAATTGTCATGTTGTTTCTTGAATTCCCTCCAATAAGGATTCCTTCTTTTGTTTCTGAAAAAGAGCAAGGTGAAAAGTCTGAATGAACTAAAATAATAATAGACCCAAAAAAAAAAAAAAATCAGAGATGAAAGAAGGAAGAAAATGAAACACACAAAATAAAAACCTTTAGTACAACAGCAAGGAAGCTTTCCATGAAAGTCACAGACTCTCGGCTCTCCATCCATGAGTAAATTTACGATGCAAGTACGAGGGGCGTTCAGAAAGTAATGCACCACATCGTTTTTCTCAGGAGCTGTTTATTCAAAAAGCATGAAATTTATACACAATATACATGGATATGTCATGTAAACATCGGTATTATTCAACATAATCCCCATCAACTTCTACAGCTTTATGCCAGCGCGAAACAAGTGCATGTATTCCTAGCCCGTACCAGATTTTGTCTTGATCATGTAGCCATTTCTTCGCTGCATGAATCACTCCTTCATCTTCAAACCTTGTCCCACGGAGTGTATCTTTAAGTGGACCAAATAGATGAAAACCAAGGGTGCCAAATCGGGACTATAGGGTGGATGGGGTAGTACAGTCCAACCCAATTTGGTGATTGCTTCCCGTGTTGCCAGACTTGTGTGAGGTCGCGCATTGTCTTGAAGGAGAAGCAGGTCTGCTGGATTCTTGTGCGTCCGAACTCTGCGAAAACGTTGATTTGAGTTTTTTCAATGTTTTAATGTAAGCTTGCGAATTGATTGTCTCTCCTCTTGGCATAACATCCACAAGAATCACACCTTCAATGTCCCAAAAGACAGTGATCATGATCTTTCCAGCTAAAGGAATTGTCTTGAATTTCTTTCTTCGTGGTGATTGCGGATGATGCCACTCCATTGACTGTCTTTTTGTCTCAGGTTCAAAATGATGTGCCCAGGTTTCGTCACCTGTAACGATCTTAGCCAAAACGTTCTCTCCATCAGCATTGAAACGCTCCAACAATTCAGAAGAAATTGCTTTCCTTTGCAATCGGTGGTCATTTGTGAGACTTCGAGGAACCCATCTTGCGCAAACCTTAGAAAATCCAAGAGTTTTTATAACTGCATTTGCACTACCAATGCTGACTGACAGCTGTAAGGCCAATTTTTGAATAGTGATTCGCCTATCAGTAAGAATAATGCCCTCAGCGCATTTCAACATTTCTGCGTTGGTGGCTGTTGCAGGACGTCCACAGTGCGGCCGATCAAGGAGCTCCGTATCTCCACTTCCTGATTCTTTGATTCTCTGAACCCATTGACTGACTGTACTCCTGTCGACTGCAAAACTTCCATACACATCACATAGACGCTTGTGAATGTTCACAACAGTTTCCTTCTCTGCAACGAGAAATTCTATCACAATTCGCTGCTTATAACGCAAGTTGCTAACACACTCCATTTCAACGGTTTAGGGCAGCCGTATAATTTGGCCGGTTGCGGTGCAATTTGTTGCACACAATTGGCACATGCCATATTTGAAGTGTGCAAAATTTCATGATTCTATCTTCATTATTAGCTGAGAAAAACGATGTGGTGCATTACTTTCTGAACGCCCCTCGTAATTCTTACCAAGAAAAGTAGCAGCAATAGCTCATTTTTTCTAACATTATATCTTGTTGTTAGTGACCAAATGCAGTGTACAGTGTATATTCTACTCTTCTGATGTCTTCTTATGCAGTAACTGAAATGATAATTTTGAACTGCTCACCTGAACAAATAAATTGATCGGCTGTTCCCAACTTTATGCAAAAACTCTTCATTCTTTTTGGTAGTGGTGTAGTCATTTAAGTAAGATGACCATGCACTCGTTTCCTTCACAGAATCATTGGATTCAGGAGGAGGGTCCAACATATCTATCTCCATTTGTGCTGAGAGGCTTCTCTGTAAAAGAAAGTCAGTAAACAAGGTTTAACACTCTTCGGATCGGAAATACAAAAAATCGTTCCGAACATAACGATGACTTTTGAAGTAAAAAAGCACATTTCTTTTTTTAATTTTGACCTCAAATCAATGTTTTATATTAAGAATACATGTTAACAATTATATCTGTGCTAAAAAATATACAGCTTTCACTTATTTTGACTTTGAAATTACATGCAGAAAAACGTAAACACTGCATTTGTCCGTCCGCCATTTTGGTTATTTTCCGAACAACTCGACTTAACACATTGTAAACAAAATGCAGTCTGATAATGACTACAATGCATCTTGTGATGTAGATTCCTGTTATGATGATTATTCAGAGGACTTGGAAACATCTGATGAGTCGGATCGTGAAAATACAGCTCAGAACAACTCTAATCACCAGCCGTATATGCAAAGGTAATGTTACTTCGTTAACGAAATGATAACAGCTGATTTTGAAAAGCAGTAAAACAGTCATTTTAGTGGGCTATTGTAGTCAGTACAGCTGCTTTCTGTTTGTTTTTGAAAAAAGAAACAAATATTTCACTTTTCAAACACTTAACAAAGAACTCATGGCACCAGGAAATAAATATAAAGTGGGTCGACGTTACTTCTGAATCAGCTGATTTTTCTGACCTCATTTGCCCTGTGTCTCTGCTTTTAAAATTTATTATTTACATCGTATGACTTCTTTATGATTGACAGTATTCCTTTGTACGGAAAATGTAATGTGTGTCAATTTTCCTGTGTACACTAAACTGTAACTTTGAATTCTATTGTTGATCTGTAAAAATTTATTTAAAATTGTTCTTCTTGCTGATGTTTTGGTTATGATCGACTTGATGAAGGCCCACCTTCCAACACTCCACCTTTTTTGCCTGAGAGGGTTCCAGGTCTGCAACTGTCAGAGGTAAGCAACAGAGAAAATACAAAGCAGTTTTTGAGACCCATTGACTTCTTCAAACTGTAATTTTATGAAAGAGTGGTTATAAGAAAAGGGTGTTTTCTTTTTGACGGTACATTAGAGACAAGCCAACAAAATGGGGGGTGAAGTTATGGGTTCTTGCTGATGCTGTTAGTGGATATACTTTGATGTTTATTTAGGTAGGAACACTGCAAATGGACCATTTGGTTTAGCTTATACTGTAGTTATGAATCTTATGAAATCTTTGGTGAGTCAAGGATATAGGGTTTATTTTGATAATTTTTATACATCCAATCAGTTACTGAAGGACTTGTGGAAGTTAGTGGATTGGAGCTTGTGGCACATTTTTTAGAAACAGAAAGAGATTTCCAGCTGCACTTTCAAATATAAAGAAATTTGAAAAAAATAGTATCAGAGGTGCAATGAGGTGGGTTAGAGATGAAGAATTACTAGCACTGCAGTGGAGAGGTAACAAAACTATAACATGGTTTCAAGCATTCACAATGCAAATGGCCATAGGTTCGCTAAGCGTAGAACTAAGGTTAATGGGAATTTTTGAGAACTTAATATTAGACAGCCAAATCTTGAAAGGGATTACAATATATACATGAAAAGAGTGGACAAGTGACCAGCTGATTAACAAGTACAATGTTTTGAGAAAGACCAATAAATATTGGAAAACTCTTTTTTTTTCACTTTGTGGATATTGCTAGGATAAATGCTTACATTTTATTTCAAGACTGGCAGAAAAAACACCCAGATGTAGAAGAACTGAAAAGACCAGCTAGATATGGTCAGCTATATTTTACAGAAGAACTAATCAGGGAATTGGTGAACATAGGTTTGTACGATGATGTACCACTCGCTTCAAAGCCACCAGTTTTTTCTTGGCACACCATGGACCCAAAGTTTACAAAGACAAAAAGAAATTGTAAGCTTTGCTATCAGACTGTAAAGATTGAAAGAAAAACAAAAGTTAAATGTACAGTTTGTGATATTTTTTTGGTTTTCATGCAGGTAGGAATTGTCTGTCAGAATACCACAAGCCTTAGTACGAAATATATAAAGATGTGTTGAGTCTTTATCATGTCACCCTCATAACTGATTTTACTTATGTGTTAGTGATCATATAGTGTTACACTTAACTAGAAATATGTCTACTGAAGTCATATGTCATTATTTTAGCTAAGATGTTGCAGCTACTTATAATAACTGTAATGTATTCAGTGGAAGATTTTGTTTTTGAATATGTTTTTTTTAAAGCCTAGTTATGTAACATTTCAAAAATTTGCATAATTTTATTATTTTATGTTGAATTGTTTTGGAAATGTAACATATAATGCAGAAATGGTCTGACTAAATATAAAATATGACTGTTGTTAATTGTTCTGATAATACTTTTTTTTTTGTCTTCTTTGTGAAATATCATGTTTATAATTTTTGTGTATTTTTCCTGTTGACTTTCCTTCAATTTTGTAAAACTCACATCAATATAAATTTTTAAAATATTAATTTTACATCTAAATATGGTGGTCTGTTCAATTACAAACAATTTGATGTATAACACTCTTGGGTAAACTTCAAATTAAAATGTATCAAGGAACATTAGAAGTCAGATATGTCAGAGTATGAGCAAATGATACAAAATAGATAAAGCTCTCTTTCTTGCACCAGATTGATATGGACTGTTTTTTTGTGATATAGCTCGTCCAGTCACAATGTTCTGTAAATGGGTCAGGTTACCAACTGTTGGGGCCCTGACAAGGTGTACTGTTAAGTGCGTATATTCTGATGCAATGGGTGAGTGTAAACATCAATAATGACAAACGCGAATGGATGACAGTTCGACAGGTGCACAGGACACTCACTCCAATCACAGGTGGAAGTCAAGGATGGCTGGACTACTGTGGTCGTTTCATACTGTTTAATAGGACGTACACACGTAGACAGTACGAGCATCGTTACAGAAACACAGGTCGACATAAATAGCATATTGTTGATCAATGGTCTACCATCTTAAGTTAGCATTCATGTTGAATAACATTGCAATGGAACATCTGTAGACAAGCACTTAGATTCCCACTGTTTATCAATATCATCAGGCCTTACTGACCCAGCATGTCAGTTAATAAATACTGTTCAAACATGACTCCTAAACAGGACCTCTTTCCTAGCGAAGATTCCTTTAGGTAAAGTTCAGCAAATCTATGTGAAGATAATAACCCACCAGTACTGGGTTTTCTTTATAATTGTGATCTCTTAATCATCACCTGATAATAAGGGGCATCCCCGTTCTCTGACTGATGATCGACAAAAAGTTAGGATCCAAAATGGCTTCTGGTTCCCTGTTGAGCATCGCTCACTATACGGATGTATAGAAAATCTTCAATAAAGGTTCAGTTCATGAACACAAATATTTTCCACAAGTATCAGCATATTCTGTCCTCATAATTGCTGCATATAAACATATTTAGTGCTGCTAGATAACATGTCGTCCCGACATATAGACATAGGTAAATTCATATAGACGTCTGCCCATCTGAGCCTAGGAATGAGAGAGTTCAGGGAACAGTTCTTTACCTTGGCATAGGAAATACACTAGCAAACACAAACGCTCTCCTCTGCTGGCGTTATCGAATAAACACTGGGGACGAGTAGACTTAATAAACATATCAGAAATTATCTTCTTCCCCATAACAAATCATAGAGATCACAGACTGGGGACTCGTCTTCGACATGGCTTTTGTCCAGCATTCCATCATCCCGGAAGACACTCTCTCCTCTCGGCATGCGCAGAAACTCCCTGACCCCGAAGTTCAGTACAAGGAAAAATAGTTCCACTTAGACAAACCAAGATATCACGATATAAGACCGAATCGTCTGAAATAGACACAGAGTAAACATAGACTCGGACCATAAACATTCCTGCATAACCTAAGCAAGAACAATCTGTTTTCTGGCCCAACAAGGCACAGACTAACGAAATCCAGATTCATACGCCAAATTCGATCTCCAGGGGAGATAACCCATATAACAAAAGTATCAATCAATCATGGGTGATATATCTTTGGCCAGGAAAGCATCCTGATTCTAAAAACAAATACCTTCCCTCCGACAGATAAATATTATAATAAATATATACATTGTCACCAGTAATCTGTTGGTAACATCCACTAAACCTACACCTACTCACGTAAAAGTTGGGGGTGGGTGTGATTTAAGTGCGTAGCTCAGTAAGTAATGGAATTACTCCGGTTACTCTTACGTTCTAAATTTAGCTTATGACCACTGGCTATTGTTAGATTTTGCGGCATGATGATTGGATCAGAGAGTGACCTGATAAAGAAAAAGCCATGCAATGACTAACTTTTGGCGTGGGTCGGCCTCAGGTTTCTGTAATAAATACGCGCGTTTAATAATGCAGAACTCTCTCTGATTTTAAAACTTCAAGCCGTGAAAATCAACGCCTGTATTTAATATACAGAGCTCGTCTGCTCTACGGAGATATTCGACTTTGGTAAATATATAGTTAATTAAGCTACTATAGTCTGTAAGATTTTAGCAGGGTTTTTGTATCATTGTTCTTCTAGGAGTAACGTTATTTCGTAATAGAAGGGCCATCAATTGCTATCTATTAGAACTAATAATATAACTAGAAAGCGCATGTAGGTATCTTATGCAGTGAGTTTTGAATTCTGAGAGTTTTCTCAGAATAGATCCTCGGACATAATTGGGTTATTACTGTTATATTGTCAGAAGACAGGGGTACTTACTATTTCCTTGACTTGTGATCTATAAATAATTGCAGCGTAAAATACACTCGTGAAATTAATTGTATAAGTTAGCAGGCTATAACCTACGGTAATCGTGAGAGACGATGTATGTAACTTCACTATGATTTTTAAGGATTGGGAGCGGGTGTACGTGAGTGCTAGCTGTGTACTTTTCTAGAGGACTATTTGATAACATAGTGGCAGGAACAGGGGAGATAGGGATGTATGTATTTTCTGAGATAGGATTTCAGTTCCTTAAGAGATATATATATAACTTTATATGAATAGGGTGTAAATAATATTACCGGCATGGGGATGAAGATTTCCCAATAGTTGATTTATAACGTTAGCAGAGTAAATACGCTAGGTATTTGTGCGCGTTATTTAAGTGTGTGTAAATTACCTGCGGGCTAATTGGGTAACGCTGTTGAATAAGAGAGAGGGAATTTAACAGTTCTGATAGAGCATAGGTAATTGTGTATTTACTACGTGTGGGTATATCATACACTTTGAAGTCAGCAGTTACGGGTCTAGATGGGAATTAATTAGTCCTAAAATAGATATATATTTATAGTGGTGAAATTCGAGACGGGAGGCTATTCTCTCTAGAGAAGTCTATTTTATTTTGGTTTAGCGAGGACTCACCTCGATCACTGTTAAATAAGTAGGGCCAGGAATTTTACCGGCGATAGGTTTCGTTCAGTGGTTGAAATGTTGTGACGGCTGACTGGGCAGCCGGCATGTAAGAGATTAAGTCAGCTGAGTCTGCAGATAGGGGTTTTCCGATAGGACAGCATTTGAGGGGAAGTAGGGGTAGTCAAATTTACGTATTGCTGGTGCGATAATAGAGCAGGGGAGCTGTATTGATTAAGGGGAGAGGTATTTAATTATGGGAAATAAGTGTTAAAGGTATGGAAAATTTGATGTGTGGTATATCTGTTGTTATTGTTTGTTCCACAGCAAATATTTTCACGGCTGGCAGCTAGGGGAGTCAGTGTTGTCCTACAGCTTGCCAGAAGTCGTCGGCCTTCTCAGGAGAAGAAGAGTTGAGGCAGAGCCAGAAGAGAAAGAGGAGTGATGACGCGGTGGTCACTGGCGCAAATTCTGCTTGCACCAGAGAGAGAAAGAGCAGGTCGCTGGAAGCGAAGCCTTCTTCCGAAAGAACGGATTTCTTAACAAATCCTGAGCTCTACGCTCATATACGCACACACTGAACCTAGGCACAGGGCCTAGAGGTGTCGTGAAATTCGGTCATAATAAAACCGACGGCCCTAAACCCAAAGAGGGGTAACCGGGCATGCGAATTAAGATTCGTCATTTGTGAAGCAGCGATAGTCCAAGTCACGTATCCAGTCTACCAACCCAAGTCATCAGCTACAACAGTCGGTTAGAGGAAAAAGGGTCACAATACCTCTTAACTGCACTAGAGAGAGAGAAGGAGAGTAGTGGAGGAGTCTCTCAGTAGAAACCAGGAGTGTCATACAGACACTGAACATAGATAGAATTCAGCAATTCATTGGTTAGTTTGTGTAGGAGGTGATAAAAACAGTTCTTTTTGGTGGACATAGTGTTAGCTAGTGAAGGGTAATTTGCCTAAAGCGGAGAAGCTGTGTAGTCCCTTCAATTTTAGCGACGTCTGCAGACAGACAGACAGTAGGATTTAGATTGTGGTTACATAATATCAGGTTGATTAGGAGTAAGGCGGATCTGATGTTAGAGATCCCACTTAACAGGTTGTTGTATTTCTTACCTTTCTTCCTTACAGGTGGAGGGGAGGGTGATGTTATCTGAATTTTGTTGAGTAAATAAAACTATTTAAACTTTAGTCTGGACTTTAGTCTGGATCAGTCACTTATCCGAACCCCATGGGACTTTACTATTCCTGTACGTATATACACATATAAAATATATATATATATATTTACTTGTACTATATATAATATATATTATAATATCACCAAAATATTATAGTGCATACTACTTGTACAGTATATATTTTTTTTTAAAGAAATATTTTCAAAATACTTACTTACTTACTTACTCGTTCCTTTCACCACCGTGAGGTGCTAGAGGTTTGGAACAGAGAAGAGACAGCGCCAGACTATCCTGTTTTCTATCGGCTGTCTTCCTCCTGGCCTGTACTTCCATTCTAGTCCTCGGGTTTTCCTTCAAAGATGTCTTCGTCAAATGTTGTCCTCCCAGCGGTGCACTCTTTGGGTCGTCCTCCGGGTCTGGATCCTTGGCTCTTTGTTTCCCATGCTTGTCCACTGCAGTAGTTATATTGCCTCCTTTTTTTCCCAAGATCTATTCTCCCATTCTGCAGACATGGCCAAACCATCTTAATTGGGACTGTTCTATTTGGGTCTGCAGCGGATGGGATTTTAGGCCTTGACGGATCGTCTGGTTGCGGACCATGTCTCTTCTTGTTCTTTCAACCACCTTCCTCAGGATACCTCATTTCTGAGGTTTGGATCTGGCTTTTATGGTGTTTTTTTTTGTCCGATTTGCCCGATGACTCGCATCCATATGTCAAGACTGGGACATAGGTGGAGCGGCAATGTATATAAGCCAGCCATCTTCGTTTTCTTACCAACCTCTCTCTTGCTGAGGAATCCCCTCGATTTATATGGCCTGAAAAAGTTTTTTAACTCCCAGCTGCTGCTTTTCTGAGTGGCCAACTCTTCTTTGATGCCTCCCTTTTCGGTCTATAATAGCTCCGAGGTATTTAAATTGAAAATCCTGTGGTCGACCTGCTCTCCAGGACCTGTTCTACCAGCTTAATCTTGTACTACACAAAAAATTATTCTGATGTCTTCTTAAGTCTTTTAGCTGTTTCGTGAACGCATCACCATGGTAAACCAGATTTAACTGTTTTGATAGAGCTGCTTATGACCATCCCTCTCTTCTCCAGCTCTTCCTTCCAGACTTGCAGGTTGGATTGGAGATGTGCCTCTGATTTAGCAATCAGGGCAACATCAACAGCAAAATGCCAACTCCGAAATATACATTACTTACTTACTTAGTCGTTACTCTTCTAACCGAGGGTGTAGAGGTCTTGGAACGTAGAGAGAGCGCCAAACCTGTCTCATCTAATGTTGTCCAGTACCCGGGGTCACTGAATACTTTCTTGTTTCCCATCCGTTACATGCCTTGATGACATCGTCCATAAGGAGTATGAAGAGGTAAGGTGATAGGATATCACCTTCTTGTCTTACACCATTGGGGTTTGGATCCTGGGTTTTAGTCAATGACTCTTCCATATGACTTATGGTTTGCTGTCCTCTTACAGAGTTTCTGCAAGACTTGCAGAAGCTCTGTATAGCATGAATCAGAGGTGCTGGAATATTCTTCCTTGCCAAACAGTCCCTTCTCGTGAAGTTTTGTTCCAGGGCTTATGACCATGTCAAACGCCTTTTTTCCTTCCAGACTTGCATTGGATATGAAACAAAGAATGCATCAGCAAATCAACTCTATATACATCTTCCAACCCCACTGGGCCTTCCTTACATATGACATATATATGAAGAGGTAAGGTATACTTATGGTTTGCTGTCCTATATTTCTGCAAGACTATATAGCATATATAATATTCTATTGCCAAACAGTCCCCATATTTGTTTCCAGGGGATAAATGCCTTTTCCAGATCTATGAAACAAAGATGCATCTCACTCTTATACTCAAGGGCCTTATATATATATATATATATATATATATATATAATAATAATAATAATAATAATAAATTTTTTAAGCACCAAACACGGCGCATAAGGCAGAAACCAGTGCTCTCCAGGTTGTTCGTTGTGACGCCACTCCTCTTAGCTCTTGCACATTATTTAGGCCCAACGTTCTTCCTTCTCTTATTATTGTTCTTCTGAGTGTTTCTTTTGGTCTTCCTTTTTTCCTCTTACCCTCAGGAACCCAAGTGAGTGCCTGTAGTGGTATTCTGTTGTTTTGCATTCATAGGACATGACCGATATATGACCATCGTCTTTTCCTTATATAGTCGGAGACATATTTCTGCCTAGAGTCTTCTCTTATTTGTTGATTAGTCTTGAATTCTTTCCAACTGATGTTCATGAGTTTTCTAAGACATTTGTTCTCGAATGTATTCAGCTTGTTCTCTAATGATTTTGTTATTTTCCAACTCTCACAGCCGTATGTTAACACTGAGATAACATTTGAATTAAACAGACGAAGCTTGGTATGTATATTCAATGATCGTAATTTCCAAATGTTAGATAATCTATTGAAGGCGCTAGCTGCCAAAGCAATTCTTGTATGGATTTCTCTTGTTGTGTCACCATCCTGAGTCATTTTACTGCCTAAATAATTGAAACTTTCAACTTTCTGTAGTTTTTCCCCGTTCAAGATGATATCAAAGGTCTCGTTAGAAAAGTTCATAGCTTTAGTTTTAGAGGCATTTATTTGGAGACCTATTTTAACCGAGAGATGACACAAATTATTTACTGCTTCTTGGGATTGTCTGGGTGTTGAACTTAAGAATGCTAAATCATCTGTGAAATCCAGGTCCCCCAGGAATTTTCCATTTTATACCTAATTGTTCATTGTGGGTATAGTTTCTCATAACCCAATCAATAGCTATTCCAAAAAGTAGTGGTGACATAATACAGCCTTGTTTCACCCCTGTTTCTACTGTAAACCATTCTGTATTCCCTTTATTTGTTCTAACACAACATCTTGCATTGTCATATAGCGCTTTGATTATATTCACATATTTTGTTGGAAAACCATAGATTGTAAGTATCTTCCACAATGATGGGCGGTGTAGACTATCAAAGGCTTTTTGAAAATCAACGAAGGTGATAATAAGTGGCGATTGCATTTCCACTGATTCTTCTATAATTGTTCTTTGTGTAAATATTTGATCAATACATGATCGTTTCGGCCTGAAACCCGCTTGTTCTTCTCTGATCTTTTCGTCAGCATGCAATTTAAGTCTTTCTAACATCATGCAACATAATAATTTTCCAGGTACTGATAATAGAGATATACCACGTCAGTTATTACAGTCTGATAGATCACCTTTCTTATATATATAGACTGTGTAGTGTGTCTGTGGTGTTTAGTTAAACCTTATCTCCTTAGGGCAGTAAGAGGTGGTGGGGCTATAACAATCATAATATGTCACAAGTGGCAAGGGAGAGTTAATCTAGGTTCTCGCCCTTGACGTCAATAGTCTCATCTTTCCACAGGCATTGTCATTTTCATCTAAAATCTATCTTCTAAGACTTTCTTCCCACTAGTGTCTTGTCTCTATATTGAGGCAACCTCTAGTCTTAAATCCACTTCGTGACAGGAAGCATAAGAATAATAACCCTGTACCCTACAATGCATGGTGTAGGAGGCAACTAAGGAGGGTTGGACATCCTGTATAAACTTTAAAGCAAAAAAAAAAAAAAAAAAAAAAAAAAAAAAAAAAAAAAAAAAAAAAAAAAAAAAGTTCAATCAGGCACATGACTTGACTTGGCCAATCCCTGAAGGAAAAAGGCCCTCCATTAAGGACATGCTTGACACAGAAAGCTGAAAGAAACCTCGATTCCAGACTTACCTTACTCCACCTAGGAGAACCACCATATTGAGCACCTGGAATGTCTGAATACTTGAACAAGGTAGAACATCAAAGGTGACAGCAGAAATGGTAAGTTTAAAACTGGCATAATGGTACAGTGCAAAACAAAAGGGAAGGGAATAGAAAAGAAGAAAATGAACGCTGGAGAATTAGTGTTATCTTCAGGACATGAGGAAGAAAGTGCACACCAAGTGAAGGTGTGGCTTTATTGCTGTCAAAGAATGTGCAGAAGGCATTTACAGAACGGGAAGCAATGTACTCAACCAATATCAGCAACAGTCAAAAGTGCCAAAAAAGAAAATAAAGATGAATATCATCCAATGTTATGCACCAATTAATAATAAAGAAGAATCTGTGACAGAATAATTTTACACTACACTTCAATAATAATCGATAAAGAGAGAAAATAAAGAAATGACAATCTTGATGGGTGACCTAGATACAAAGAGAATAGAAAATAAAGGTTTTCAAGAGATCATGAGAAAACATACACTGGGGAAAGTGAATCAAAATGGAGAAACAATCATAAACTTTTTAGTTCAGTTCAAATTGTAACAGGAGGAAGAATGAGCCCACTTAAAAGACTACACAATGCAATATGGATATCACCAGACCACATGACAAAGTCAGACTGATCATACATGCATAAACAAGAAGTTCAGATCATCACAACATGATGTACAACTTTTCAGAGAAACGGCATCAAATCATCATCTGTAAGTCAGAAGCTATACGGTTCTTGTGCGTTAATTCACCGGTTAAATCAAATTCTGGATATTTATTACCCAAACTGATAACCGTACTTTTTCTTGACTGAAAAAGGTTGATTTCACATTGTGATTTGGGAGGCAAGTTAAAAAAAAAAAAGCGTTTCTCGTGCATTCTTAGTTGACACGCTTACGACAGACCCGCCCTCAACCCCCCCCCCCGTATTTTTTTAAAACTTTATAAACCAATAGAACGGAATTGAATCAGTTCTACAAGTTAACGGTACACAGGAAACAAGAGAAATCGCTGCCGTTGCCTTCTCTAACTCAAGATCAGAGTGAGGTACCCATTTACAGCTGGTTAGACTGATGCGTGACACCTGTTATGGAGTGTTAGAGACTTCACCATACTAGGTCCAGCATCAAGAGATGGGGCCTACCTAGCTATAAATGGGTACTTAACTTTGAGTTAGGGAAGGAAAAGACAGTGAGGAAGGAAACTGGTCTCCCCACCTCTCGATGCTGGACCTAGTATGGTGAAGTCTCTAACACTCCATAACCAGCTGTAAATGGGTACCTGACTCTGATCCTGAGTTAGAGAAGGCAACGGCAGCGAGGAAGGGAACAGGTGTTACGCATCAGTATAATCAGCTGTAAAAGGGTACCTGCCTCTGATCTTGAGTTAGAGAAGGCAACGGCAGCGAGGAAGGGAACAGGTGTTACGCATCAGTCTAACCAGCTGTAAAAGGGTACCTGCCTCTGATCTTGCGTTAGAGAAGGCAACGGCAGCGAGGAAGGGAACAGGCGACCCCACCTCATAAAGCTGGGACCCAGTACATCGAAGTCTATAACACTTCACTCCCCAACGGCAGAATGTGCTACGTGACTACAACCTTACAAACGGCAGGCATGTTTTAAAAAAAATTCTAAGCAACGGGGGAGGGGGGGAGAGGACAATGTGAAATGACACTTTTTCAGTCAAGAAAGAGTACGGTGCTCGGTTTGGGTAATAAATATCCAGAATTTAATTTAACCGGTGAATTAACGCACAAGTACCGCTATACAACAACATATTACAACAGATAAAGTCTAATGTAGGATATCTCAGAAATCAAGAAAGAAAAGAAAACTGTGCTGTATAACATGCAATAAGTACCAAGTACTTCAATAATTAGAAGATGAAGCAAATACAGAAGACTACTGGCAACACATTAAACAAATATATGGAGCACAAGTTGTAGAGAAGTTCTTGGAAAAAAGAAATGCCAGCTCAACACATGGATAACAAGAGAAACAGTCAATTAGACAAAATAACAAGAAATATGAAAGCAGATTTAAAAAGAAGCAAAACCAGAAGCCGGATAATATGAGGTGGAGCACGAGGCTGGCAACCTCATCATGTAAAATAAACTACACCTGCAAGTGCATGTGACTACTTGGTGAAGACTTTCTACAAGGGGATCACTGCATGTGACTACTTGGTGAAGACTTTCTACAAGGGGATCACTGCATGTGACTACTTGGTCAAGACTTTCTACAAGGGGATCACTGCATGTGACTACTTGGTCAAGACTTTCTACAAGGGGATCAGTGCATGTGACTACTTGGTCAAGACTTTCTACAAGGGGATCACTGCATGTGACTACTTGGTGAAGACTTTCTACAAGGGGATCACTGCATGTGACTACTTGGTCAAGACTTTCTACAAGGGGATCACTGCATGTGACTACTTGGTCAAGACTTTCTACAAGGGGATCACTGCATGTGACTACTTGGTCAAGACTTTCTACAAGGGGATCAGTGCATGTGACTACTTGGTGAAGACTTTCTACAAGGGGATCAGTGCATGTGACTACTTGGTCAAGACTTTCTACAAGGGGATCACTGCATGTGACTACTTGGTCAAGACTTTCTACAAGGGGATCACTGCATGTGACTACTTGGTCAAGACTTTCTACAAGGGGATCACTGCATGTGACTACTTGGTCAAGACTTTCTACAAGGGGATCAGTGCATGTGACTACTTGGTCAAGACTTTCTACAAGGGGATCACTGCATGTGACTACTTGGTCAAGACTTTCTACAAGGGGATCAGTGCATGTGACTACTTGGTCAAGACTTTCTACAAGGGGATCAGTGCATGTGACTACTTGGTCAAGACTTTCTACAAGGGGATCACTGCATGTGACTACTTGGTCAAGACTTTCTACAAGGGGATCACTGCATGTGACTACTTGGTCAAGACTTTCTACAAGGGGATCACTGCATGTGACTACTAGGTCAAGACTTTCTACAAGGGGATCAGTGCATGTGACTACTTGGTCAAGACTTTCTACAAGGGGATCAGTGCATGTGACTACTTGGTCAAGACTTTCTACAAGGGGATCAGTGCATGTGACTACTTGGTCAAGACTTTCTACAAGGGGATCACTGCATGTGACTACTTGGTCAAGACTTTCTACAAGGGGATCAGTGCATGTGACTACTTGGTCAAGACTTTCTACAAGGGGATCAGTGCATGTATGACTACTTGGTCAAGACTTTCTACAAGGGGATCACTGCATGTGACTACTTGGTCAAGACTTTCTACAAGGGGATCAGTGCATGTGACTACTTGGTCAAGACTTTCTACAAGGGGATCAGTGCATGTGACTACTTGGTCAAGACTTTCTACAAGGGGATCACTGCATGTGACTACTTGGTCAAGACTTTCTACAAGGGGATCAGTGCATGTGACTACTTGGTCAAGACTTTCTACAAGGGGATCAGTGCATGTGACTACTTGGTCAAGACTTTCTACAAGGGGATCAGTGCATGTGACTACTTGGTCAAGACTTTCTACAAGGGGATCACTGCATGTGACTACTTGGTCAAGATTTTCTACAAGGGGATCACTGCATGTGACTACTTGGTCAAGACTTTCTACAAGGGGATCACTGCACTGGTGGCTATATGCTGTATAAGGAGCAAAAAAAAAAAAAAAAATGATGATGATAATAACTACAGACTCCAAGTCAATGTAATCTTTCAGACATCGACATTATCTTTGACAACAAAAAACTGATAAGAAAATCACAATCCATAATTCTTGCCGCCTGTACGTCGGTCACATCTAAGGGATGCAACTGTGGTTGAAAGTTAGACATTAATTGTATTGTTTCCCTTATATGTACTCTCCCGAAAATAGTAACACTCAACGAAGAAAAGTCGGTGTAGAACCCAGTTTCATTCCGGAAACAGATTTAACTCATCATTTTGTTAAAAATAACCTTAAAATGTAAGTTTTTGATTGTTTCTTCAAGACAAAATTTTAATTTAACCTTTAGCACGCTGCCGTCGACATATGTCGACGAAGGCAACCTATGTTCTCCCAGCTGTTGTTGACATATGTCGACAGCATTTATCATCGTTTTCTAGCACATGACTTGTGTACACGTGATTTTCAGCCCCGGATGTTAAGTTGTAATGTTATTTGCAAGAGAGTTAGCGTCCATTTTCGATCTTACAAAAGTGATGGGTGTATCCGCGTTTATTTTTTGTAAATTTTTTAAATCGAAATGAATCGGCATCGAACATGCGGCCATTTTCGCTCTAATTTTATTGGATTCTGACGCCATGAGGTAAGGATGAAATTTTTGTCTTTATAAGCGCTGATATTGGTTCTCAGAATATGTTTGATGGCTGAGATGGAAACGAAAGTAGAATGGCTTTCCTGGTATGTATTTTTTTAGGGGTTAGGATTAAGTGTGTCGGAAAAGTTTAGGGTTACGATCGAATATCACGGCTGACGAGAGCGTTTATTCCTTTGCTACTGATGATGGGTGTAACGAAAAGATCGTCATTTGATTTGTATTGGTCTATTGGTCAAATGACTTTCATTGAGATGCAAGGGAAATGGACTCTTCGTGTGTTGGTTATTTTTTTAAATTTTTTTTTAAATTTTAAAATTAAAAAAAAAATTTTTATTATTTTTTTTCGTTTTTTTCATCTTTCCTTTCCTCTCTTCCTATCACATCTAACATGTACACAAACAAATTTTACATCATCAGATTCATCATTCATTTATTTATAAAAATTCCAAAAATTATAGCAATTGACCAAGAAACACAAAAACTATAGACATTACAAGTCACCCACTATAAAAACGGGACGCTGTGAAAAAGAATGCAGCTGTAGGCGACAATTTTCGCCAAAGAATGCAGCGTGCTAAAGGTTAAAGTATTGCAGACTTATTATTATGGATCAAAATGATAAGATGGCTGCAAAACGAGCTGCAGATGCTAAGAGGAAGAGACGATCGCGTCAATCACAACGAGCAAGAGAGACTCTAGAAGAAGCCGCAATACGACGACAACATGAAGCGGCACAAAGACAAGCACAGCGTCAGTCACAACGAGCAAATCAGTCTGCAGAAGAGCATGAATCTCAACGCGCTGCAGAAGCTTTTCACATTCGTCAGTTGAGAGCATCACAACGAGCAAAGGAGACTTCAGAAGAAGCAACCGAACGTAGAGCAGCAGCTAACTGAACGTAGAGCAGCAGCTGCACAACAAGTGAGACGATCAAGAGCCGCACGTAGTCCAACAATTCCAAATCATGATGCCTTTGATGAGAATGCAGTTGCTGTACACAACTGCAGCCCAATGGATCAGGAATGTCAGTTCTGTCACTCTCTCAATTTTCAAGTGGCAAGATCAACCGATGGTACACTCAAATATTGCTGCCATAAAGGTACAGTGCTGTTGGAGCAAGGAGGAGAGCAGAGACGTCCTTTTCCTCCGTATATCAAGGATCTTTTGAGCAACCCAGCACATCCACAACATTGACATTTTAAGGAAAATATCCGTTCCTATAATTCAGCCTTGGGCTTTGCATCCATGGGTGCCCAAATAGATCGCTTAGTTGGATGAGGACCATACGTGTTCAGAGTGCATGGACAGATCTATCATTTGATTTACTTCCATCATTATTGATGGGTTATTGCTAGTAAGGTAATATTTCTAAATACATAGAGAAACAGGACTTGGGAGACAAAAGTAAGCAATTCTTGTACAGACCTGTCATTGGCTTTTACAACTGAAAACTTATCAGTGTTAAAGATTAAATTATTATTAAAAATAAGCACAAACAGAATAACAAACATTTCACAAAACTCAAGGTGCCACCCACTGACTCATTATTTCCCCAACAAAAACCCCCAGGACCTACAAAGACAAACTTGAACGGGTTATCATCAACCAGAATAGCCTCTGCCTGTCTTAGATAAGCTTGCTCGAGAGCTGATCTCTGGTGTCTAGTGGCCCACCGACCACCAGCTCCTCCCTTCTCCTTCTGTTCCTCAAACAGTTTGGTTAGTCTTGAAGGTATATCATCCATGACCAGATGTTGTACCTGCAACATGTTTTAATAACGAATTACATAAATGTTTCTGATCACCCACATTAAAAAAAAAAAAAAAAAATTTCACTGCCACTCCCCCACCTCCCCCCCTTTTGTTTTCCCATCTAGCAGACTGAACATGAAAATCCTTATGAGTATGACATCACCCATGTGTCTGGACAATTTACATAACAAACTAGTCACAGATTTATGAGGGTATTGCTCTCAACACAAATCTAAGCCTTACATGTGACCCCATGTGAAACCTAGCACACCAACATACAAATAAACACTACCATGTGAAACCTAGCACACCCACATTCAAATAAACACTACCATGCGAAACATAAGCACACAGAGGTAAATCTGTTTTGCTGCAATGTACCATATAAAAGGTAAAGATATTTTAAAATTAAAACACACAGGTATATGTTAAATTTTTTTTAAAAACCAAACGTTGTTACTAAACACATGCTCTAAAACACACAACTGACTGCTTCAAGGTAAATAATGCAGTGTTGCATATAAAACCTGAAATTCAAGAAACTTCCATTTAGAAGGAGAGTGCTAATTGTACGCAAGACCAACCATAAATCTTATATTTAAAATAAACTTCCAATGCATGCTATTCTTAACTTTCTTTTTATTCTGCACAAACAAAGAAAACTGTAATTTTCCTATAAAATGACATTTTAAAAAAAAAAAACTGAAATCAGACAAAATATATTCATTCATAACTGAACAGATAATCACAATGAAATGAGTTTTTCACAATGTTTTCACACCAGATGGAAAGTTCATTTACATCTTTGTTATGCTTTTAAAAAGGTGATTGTGTGACAGTCAACAGTCTTACCTGTCTCACTATATTCTGTACCACCTTGTCCATAGTGAACAGCTGATAAGCCTCAATTCCATACATTTCTCTCATGGTGTCCTCATACTGGCTAGATTCCATATTCCCGTCCAAAACAGCCCTGACCATCTCCAGAAAGTAAGAATAATACTCCTCTACTTCCACATCCACTGAGAAGATAGATGAGTCAACAATTTTACTTTCTGAATGAATAGTTACATATCTTTATCACTGTCAAGTGAGGCAAGAGCAAGTATTCAAAAGATAAGATAGACATAACTGTCAGAATGTCTAAAAAAAACTAGTTTTAATATGAGTATCAGCTAAGATTTCAATTTGCATTTCTTTTAAAATAAAGGTCAGAAAATAATTTTAAAATCCCATTTTGGTGAAGTCCAACATTTTTTTTGCTGCCACCTGTATCTGTACAAATACTAACACTGACAAAAAGTACTTGAACAAATACCACACCTAATGAAACTATCTGTACAAATATCACCACTAAAGAAACTTACTTAGTCGTTCCACTTCTACCGTGACGTGTAGAGGTTTGGAAGAGAGAGCGCCAGACTATCCTATCGGCTGTCTTCCTCCTGGCCTGTCAAAGATTGTCTGTCTAATGTTGTCCTCCCAGCGGACTCTGGGTCGTCCTCGGGGTCTGGATCCCTGGCTCTTTGTTTCCCATGCTTGCCGTGGTAGTCGATCTTCTCCCATTCTGCAGACATGGCCAAACCATCTTAGTTGGGACTGTTCTACTTGGGTCTGCAGGGGGTGGGATTTTAGGCCTTGACGTATCGTCTGGTTGCGTACCATGTCTCTTCTTGTTACTTCAACCACCTTCCTCAGATACCTCATTTCTGAGGTTTGGATCCGGCTTTTGTGGGTTGTAGTCATTGCCCATGACTCGCATCCATATGTCAAGACTGGGACACAGGTGGAGCGGTATACAGCCATCTTCATTTTCTTAGCAACCTCTCTCTTGCTGAGGAATCCTCAATTTATGGCCTGAAAAAGTCTCCCAGCTGCTGCTTTTCGAGTGGCTAACTCTTCTTTGATGCCTCCCTTTCGGTCTATAATAGCTCTGAGGTATTTAAAGTGGTCGACCTGCTCCAGGACCTGTTCTCCCAGCTTAATCTGAAGTCTTCTTTCTTCTCGTGATATCACCATGGATTTTGTTTTAGAGCTGCTTATGACCATCCCTCTCTTCTCCAGCTCTTCCTTCCGGACTTGCAGGTTGGATTGGAGATGTGCCTCTGATTTAGCAATCAGGGACAACATCATCAGCAAATGCCAGCTCTGAAATACAGACCTGTCTCATCTTCCAGTACCCCACTGAATACTTTCTTGTTCTCTCCTTACATGCCTTGATGACATCGTCCATGAGGAGTATGAAAAGATAAGGTGACAGGATATCACCTTGTCTTACACCAGTGGTGGTCCTGAACTCTTCTGACTTATGGTTTGCTGTCCTCACATAATTTCTGCAAGACTTGTAGAACCTCTGTATAGCATGAATCAGAGGTGCTGGAATGTTCTTCCTTGCCAAACAGTCCCAAAGTTTGCTTCAGGGGACCCTGTCAAATGCCTTTTCCAGATCTATGAAACAAAGATGGATCTCACTCTTATACTCAAGGGCCTTTTCACTCAGCTGTCTGAGTGTGAAGCTGTCTTGAGTACTTCGGTTTGCTCGGAATCCACACCGGACCTCATTGTGATGCTGCACTGTAATTCTGTCCTTCAACCGGCCCGATTCTGTGGTTCTATTTTGAATTTTCATCATTTTTTTCTTCTCATTTGTATATATATCGTGTTTGGTATTTTTGGGTAGATAATTAAATGGGTTCTTTTATAATGGTAGGTTTATTTCTTACTCCCTCCAGTTTTACTTTCTTTCGATTTTCCGTTGTTTACGGAAATCGCTATTTTCGGGCACGCCTGTATGACGCGTCAGAAACGCACGTGGACGTGATGCAATTTTTGGACACGCGATTTTCGCATTGTTTTCAAATTTGATTGGCGTAGCTCGTAGTTATTTTTACTTTTCTAGCATTTCCATTGGTCCGAGGGAAAGCTAGGGTATGCGTAGGAGAGAACACGCGGGGGTGGCCCCGGTGTGTATAATAGCCAGTTAAACGGCGGGCAAGTATCTCTGAAGAAATATTGCCTGCCGGTCGACTTAGATTTATCGTCTCTACTGTGGGGAAAAACAGCGATAATCGGTATGTAGTAATTTTATTATCGTTTATTTATTAGAGGGTTCTTTGAGAAATTCGCCCGTAGTTAACTTCTTCGGGGACATTAACTTTTAAGTTCTAAACGATAGTGCCATCCATTATCATCTTTGAAGAACGATGTAAATGCAACAGTGTGCTTATTCTTTCTATGATTTTGGCAGGAGATAGGAACGTGTGAAGTTATGAAATGCACGTGTGCTCATAGTTGTAGAATGTTATGTAAAACCACCATTTATTCCTGTGTATTTACAAATGTAATTTTATTGGGAATCCATTGTGTGTATGTTACTTTTATTGTGCCTTAAATGTGGATATGTTATCAGTGAATTATACTGCTTAGAGGAGTAAACTATTCCTATGGCGAGATTTCATTTAATTTTGGAGTAAGTAGGAAACCTCACGGGTAATGTAAAAAGGAGGCCACGGGATTTCGGACAAAGAAGTTCCCTAGCTGTAATGTTTGGACACGTGGTTAGCCATGCGTAACAGCCACGTAATATGTCAGACAGGTCGGGAGGTTTTTGTTTACCTACCTGGCAGACTAGGAGCGTGAGATAGAGAGACATGTGGGTAGGAATATTTTATGTATGGTGGTTCAGAACGAAAGAAGGGGAGTGGGAGGAGAGAGATTTAAGTGCCACGTGGGTAGTATTATTTTATGTATTGTTGTACATGACGAGAGAAGTACTGAGTAAGGGAGTTATAAAGATTAATGGGTTAGAGATGCGTTATGTTGGAGTTGTTATACAATAGACGCATTTTCTTTTAATTTCAGCGAGTCACTGCGAAACAGTGGGGGAGCATAATTTTGTCAAATAAAATTATCCACGGCAAAAAGACATATCTCAGGGTCAGAGTACTCGAGTTATCGTCAGGAGCAAAAGAACATAACCTAAACGGTCTATTGCAGTGAAGTTCAATTCTTCAGCGAGACTGGTTTCAATTGCGTACAGCCGGAAATCAAGGCTGTGTTTTTCCTCTAACTCCAGAGCGGGTTAAAAGAGAGAAGCTATTCAGCAGCAGAGAAGTTTGTCGACAGTTAATCAAGTACCTCATGCTTGACGCCAGAACTTCATCATCATCCTCCCCAGATTCAGGAACAGGTGAGAGGGTTACCATACCTGGGTCTTGAAAGAAACGAGAGAAGAGCGTAATAACGGAGACGCCGCATCATCAGTCGTCGAGTATTAGAGAGACACTGAGATCAAGAAGGAGAGAGGGAGAGAGAGAGGAGGGAGAAAATAGACAGGACCAGTAGGGTCTGTTCAGTGTCCACTCGAAGGATAGACACTGAGCCATTGTGTTACTCCAAGTCTATTATTTTAGCATCTCCAGTGGTGTTAGTCAGCGGCGCATATCGCCTACCTAGTTGGAAGCTGTGTAGAAGTTTCGTTGAGGAAGAGTCAACCAGACTGAGACAGTAGAATCTTATTTTTTTAGAGAGTGGAGGCTAAAGTGGACAGCCCCCACAATAGTAGAGTTATTTTTAATCACTAATCATTTTATTGTTCCTCAGCAGGGTGACAGAAAGAGTGAATGTGATTTGGGTTTTTTTTTTTTTTCTAGTGTCTATCAATGTACTTGTTACTTTGTTTTTTTCAGGCCGTGCAACAGTGCACGCTAATTTTTCGATTTGATGTATGATGAACTTTAATGATTTCTGTGTGTAAATAAATTTATCTATAATATATATACACTGGATCAGCTTCTACACTCTACATTTACTTTATGTCGTCTGTATAGTGGTGTCTGTGGTCGTTTTTATACACCTTATCTCCTTGTATTTAAAGGTAGTCAGAGGAGGGTGAGATTATAGCCTTTCTGAAGTCACGAAGCGGCAAGGGGAGAGTCAAAACCTGGTTCTATCCCTTGAGCCAATAGTCTCATCTGTCCACAGGCATGTCATTTTCCATCTAAATTCTATCTTCTCAGACTTTCTCATACTAGGGTCTTGCTTTCATTCAGGCAAACTCTATAAACGTAAAATCACTTCGTGACACTCATCCAATTGTGGTTCAGCAAGGCGTCGGAGTCTCTGCTCTAGGATTCTAGAGTAGATTTTACCAGGGACACTGAGAAGGGATATGCCTCTATGGTTTCCACATTGTCTATTGACACCCTTTTTGAAAATTGGTGTTATGATAGCAATCTCCAAATTCTTTGGTATGGTCTTGTTGCACCATGCTGCCTGTAGGACCCTTAAGAGTAATAGGTCGCCTGATGCTCCCATATACTTAACCATTTCTGGTGTTATACCACCATGCCCTGCTGCTTTGCCCAACTTGATTTTCTCCAGTGCTGCCTTCAGTTCTTCCATCCTTATGTCATCTTCACCATCATTGGTTTTCTCTTCTGTGCTAGTGGTTATCATTTCTGATGCTTCACCATGCTCACCATCCAGGAGTTCTATTCTTTCCATTATTTCCTTCAGGCAGTAAGCAATTTGCCTTGCTTGTCCTTTATAAATTTGAGAGGGCATTGCTTTTCCTTCCTCATGTTCTTTAGGGTCTTATAGAACAATTTATGTAATTGGGTGAGGCGGAGGAATCTAGGAAGATCAACGGCTCGCAAAGCAGAACAGCAAAGTGTGTGGCGCACTAGAGGCGTGTCGGACATAGAAAAAGACAACGGCTAGCCACCGTGGAAGAGATTAGGGCCTTACCATGTACATCCTACAGAATGTAATGAGATCACAACAACAAGATAAGAATTGATATGTAGAGAACTCTCTGTCCCCTGGGGAAGAATCTACTGTACAAATTAACAGGGAAGAGGCAACTCCTCTAACTCATTCCCCCCCAGGCTGTTTTTGGGTTTTACCGAGGCCCGAAAATGGATGCAATTTTTTCAAACAGGTGAGGTTTTAAAAACAGACAGTGGACAAATACATAAGTTCAGTAGGTAGTTGTGTTATACATTTAAATGTGTGAAATTGACTGGAGAATCTTATGAATTGCTTCATATAATTAATTAATATGAATAGGTGTGTGTTATGTCTTGTGAAGTGTAGACTTGATTAAAAAAGTGTTAAATTTTTTTTTTTTAATTGTATAATAATAATAATAATAATAAATTCTTTAAGCGCCAAACACGGCGCATAAGGCAGAAACCAGTGCTCTCCAGGTTGTTCGTTGTGACGCCACTCCTCTTAGCTCTTGCACATTATTTAGGCCCAACGTTCTTCCTTCTCTTATTATTGTTCTTCTGAGTGTTTCTTTTGGTCTTCCTTTTTTCCGCTTACCCTCAGGAACCCAAGTGAGCGCCTGTAGTGGTATTCTGTTGTTTTGCATTCGTAGGACATGACCGATATATGACCATCGTCTTTTCCTTATATAGTCGGAGACATATTTCTGCCTAGAGTCTTCTCTTATTTGTCGATTAGTCTTGAATTCTTTCCAACTGATGTTCATGAGTTTTCTAAGACATTTGTTCTCGAATGTATTCAGCTTGTTCTCCAATGATTTTGTTATTTTCCAACTCTCACAGCCGTATGTTAACACTGAGATAACATTTGAATTAAACAGACGAAGCTTGGTATGTATATTCAATGATCGTAATTTCCAAATGTTAGATAATCTATTGAAGGCGCTTGCTGCCAAAGCAATTCTAGTATGGATTTCTCTTGTTGTGTCACCATCCTGAGTCATTTTACTGCCTAAATAATTGAAACTTTCAACTTTCTGTAGTTTTTCCCCGTTCAAGATGATATCAAAGGTCTCGTTAGAAAAGTTCATAGCTTTAGTTTTAGAGGCATTTATTTGGAGACCAATTTTAACCGAGAGATGACACAAATTATTTATTGCTTCTTGGGATTGTCTTGGTGTTGAACTTAAGAATGCTACATCATCTGCGAAATCCAGGTCCCCCAGGAATTTTCCATTTGTCCATTTTATACCCAATTGTTCATTGTGGGTATAGTTTCTCATAACCCAATCAATAGCTATTCCAAAAAGTAGTGGTGACATAATACAGCCTTGTTTCACCCCTGTTTCTACTGTAAACCATTCTGTATTCCCTTTATTTGTTCTAACACAACATCTTGCATTGTCATATAGCGCTTTGATTATATTCACATATTTTGTTGGAAAACCATAGATTGTAAGTATCTTCCACAATGATGGGCGGTGTAGACTATCAAAGGCTTTTTGAAAATCGACGAAGGTGATAATAAGTGGCGATTGCCTTTCCACTGATTCTTCTATAATTGTTCTTAGTGTGAATATTTGATCAATACATGATCGTTTCGGCCTGAAACCCGCTTGTTCTTCTCTGATCTTTTCGTCAGCATGCAATTTAAGTCTTTCTAACATCATGCAACATAATAATTTTCCAGGTACTGATAATAGAGATATACCACGCCAGTTATTACAGTCTGATAGATCACCTTTCTTCGGTAACTTTACAATAATACTGTCTTTCCATTGTTGTGGTGGTTGTTCTTCTCTCCATACTTCATTTATAATATCTAAAATTCTCAAGAGGTTGTTGTCATTAACTGCTTTAATCATTTCCCCTGAAATTTCGTCAACTCCAGCAGCTTTAAAATTTTTTAATCTTTTAACGGCTTGTTTGATCTCGTCCAGCGTGAATTCATCGCAAGTTATTGGCAAGGTGGTTGTGGATGTTTCATTATTAAAATCAGGTGTTACTGTTGGTGGTGGTCTGTTTAGCACCTCCATGAAGTGCTCAGCCCATCTCTTCATTTGTTCTTTTTCTGTTGGTATTGAATTCCCTAATTTACCTTTAACAGGTGTTTCCATAGCAGTAGGCTGGTGACATAGGTGTTTTGTAATTTGATAAAGGCACCTACTATTACCAGTTCTTGCAGCATTTTCAGCTTCTACGGCCAGTTCATTGATGAAATGTCTTTTATCTCTTCGAGTTTTTGTCTTCACTTCTTTATTTAACAAGTTATAAGTTAGTTTGCAAGATTCAACTGCATTATGTGTACTTGCTGCTAGTAGTTTAAGTTTTGCTGTTTTCCTTTCTTGTATTTTATCCCAAGTATCTTCTCTCATCCATTTTTTCTTTTTATGTACTAGGTATCCGGTGGTCGCTACAGCTGCTTCTGTCATTGCTGTTCTCAGTTGTTCCCATTTAGTATCGATTGTCTTGGTGGTGATATCGTTGTCAATTTTGCCTAAAGCATCGAAATAGTTGTTCATTTTGACATTATATTCCTTCTTTATATCATTTGATTGCAGTCTGTGTACATCTATTCTTCTATTTTTATTCGGTTGGTATAACTTCTTCAGTTTAATTCTCATTTTAGCTATGCAGAGGTTATGATCGCTTCCGATCTCTGCACCTCTGTATGCTCTGACGTCTTGAACTGATGAGCGAAATTTAGCGCTTATGCAGAAGTGA
This sequence comes from Oreohelix idahoensis, assembly GCA_024509875.1. Lineage (NCBI taxonomy): Eukaryota > Metazoa > Mollusca > Gastropoda > Stylommatophora > Oreohelicidae > Oreohelix > Oreohelix idahoensis. Next base: position 133,298 of record JAMPIV010003977.1, on the reverse strand, counting down.
TCTATCTGGTTCTTAGTTCTGCCATCAGGTGAATTCCATGTTATCTTGTGGATATTCTTATGTGGAAAGATGGTGTCTGCCACAACGAGGTTTGATATTTCACAAAGTTCTAGAAGTCTTTCGCCATTTTGATTCAAACAGCCTATGCCATGAGTACCGAGATATCTTTGTACTCCATCGTTGTTGTCACCTACTTTGGCGTTAAAATCACCCATGACTGCTATTATGTCATGCTTGGGTATTGTGTTGATGGTACTTAGAAGTGCTTCATAGAAGTCATCTTTTGTGGTATCAAGAGCGTCGTTAGTTGGTGCATAACATTGTACAATTGAGAGCTTGAAAAATCGTGTCTGAAATCTAGCTAATATTAGCCTCTCATTGATAGGTACCCAGCTGATAAGCGATGCTGCTGCTTTCTGTGTCATTAGGATGGCTACTCCCTCTGTGTGACGATTATCATTACTACCAGAGTATATAATTTGCTTTTTTTCTTCTGAAATATATTTTATGCCCTTCCCCGTCCATCTACACTCGCTGACACCCAATAAGTCCAACTTATAATTATCCATTTCTTTAATTACTTCTTCCAATTTTCCGTCTTGATACATAGTTCTTACATTCCAGTATCCAATTTTAGAAATCTCCTTAGCCCCCAAGATATTAGAGTGAGTCATGTTTACTGTCGAGCCTGGTTCTGTTTCGGTAACAATAGCTTGTTTTACGATAGTGAATTGTTAACTCACTGATCAACCCTCCGATCCAACCGACCGATTCGAGGGTTTCGAGGTCAGTTATAGGAAAATATCTACACCACTAGATACTCTGGTGTATCTTTTATTCTATAATTTAACATAACATGGTGATATCCATCGAAATATACACAGCTCCCAATTAATGTATGGCAATAAAATGTTCAGAATGTCAGTGCACATTTAGTTTGAAACATATCTAGAAACTTTTATCACTATCACTTCATAGATGTAATTGTTATGATTTTTTTTCTCAAAGCCACATATGTTTGTAAAAACAACCGCTCAAAATGTGTGCAATTTTTCTCTTCAGGTTATATTTTAAAAGCAGGCAGTAGATACACATTTTATTTAACTAGGTGTTAATGTTATACATTTAAATGTGTGAAATTGACTGGAGAATCTTATGAATTGATTCATATAATTAATTGATATGAATAGGTGTGTGTTATGTCTTGTGAAGTGTAGACTTGATTTTAAAAATGTTTAAAAAATAAAATAAAATTGTATACTTAAATTTAAATATTTCAGCTCCCAATTAATGTATGGCAATAAAATATTAAGAATATCAGTGCACATTTAGTTTGAAACATATCTGGAAACTTTTATCACTATCACTTCATAGATGTAATTTTTATGATTTTTTTCTCAAAACCACATATGTTTGTAAACACAACCGCTCAAAATGTGTGCAATTTTTCTCTTCAGGTTATATTTAAAAAACTGCAGTAGACACACATTTTATTTAACTAGGTGTTAATGTTATACATTTAAATGTGTGAAATTGACTGGAGAATCTTATGAATTGATTCATATAATTAATTGATATGAATAGATGTGTATTATGTCTTGTGAAGTGTAGACTTGATTTTAAAAATGTTTAAAAAATAAAATAAAATTGCATACTTAAACTTAAATATTTCAGCTCCCAATTAATGTATGGCAATAAAATGTTCAGAATGTCAGTGCACATTTAGTTTGAAACATATCTAGAAACTTTTATCACTATCACTTCATAGATGTAATTGTTATGATTTTTTTTCTCAAAGCCACATATGTTTGTAAAAACAACCGCTCAAAATGTGTGCAATTTTTCTCTTCAGGTTATATTTTAAAAGCAGGCAGTAGATACACATTTTATTTAACTAGGTGTTGATGTTATACATCAACATGTGGGAAATTGACTGAAGAATCTTGTGAAATGCTGTAGATAATTATTTGATGTAGGGAAAGAGTCTGTCATGTTATGTGAAGTGTAGACCTAATCAAAAATAACTGGAAAAAAGATAAATAAACTGTACTCACATATGTCAGCTCCAGTTTAATCCATAGCAGAAAAATCTCAGAATATCAGTGCACATCCATTTTGAAACACAACACATTTTACCACAATCACTTCAAATATATAATTTATATGATTTTTTTCCTACACCACAAATTTCTGTAAATACCAAACAACTATGACTAATATTACTTACACCAACTATATTCTATCATTTTTGGTTTGACAATGTGCTTCCACTTTGGCCTGAGAAGATACAAGGAAAACCTTGGATTATACTGCTTATATTGCCATCTGCCTTTATACCCTATTACCACTTCATTCAAACTGAGATTTTGGAATGGGTAAAAGGCACTCTGAAATTTTTGCAACAACATGTTCATAAAATCTTTTCTTTTCCTTGTGAATTTTCATCAGAGGCATGAAGCATTGTATGATATAATGCTTCAAATCTACTTCTTGAAAACATTTGAAGAAACCAAGGAGTATAAAATTCTGCAGATGTAGACCAGTAGTTGCGAATGCATGGTCTTTTCTGAATCCCAATATTTATTAGGACAGCAATAAACTTATCAAGTTCATGGCGTGTGACTTTGGTCCACCGAGAATACAATGAATATTGTTTCGCAGGGTTATTTTGAATAGATTTGAGTCTGGTATAATCATTGATGCACTGGAACATGAAATCTTGAACCTCATCTGTAAACAAAACACTGAAACATTTCAATGGGGTTGACAGGTCAAACCCCTCAGTCACACCTGGTGTTCTCTTTGGACAAAATCGAAATGCATTTTGTGTCATCCCCTCAGCAATTTCTAACCACTCTGGGACATCTTGTGAGGATGCACCTGCCTCTAGACTTGTGGCAGTTCTCACAGCTTTACTTTTGGTCACAATGGTGTTTTTGCCTCTTTATCCTTCTCCTTTAGTGACTGAAAGTTTTGCTCTTTTTATACCAGCCCTACCTGATGCATGTTCAATCAGCTGATCGACATCGCCCTCAGAATGATCACTTTCATGAATATTCTGACACAAAGTCTTTACAATGTCTTCATTGGAATTACTAAACCTAACTTCTAAAAATCCGTGTCGCTCGAGTTATCTTCTGTCCACTGAGAAATTAGCGTCGTGCTTGCTCAGCCGAAAGCAGGTGTTTAGAAGAAGATTCTCGATCCATTTTGTATGTAAACAAAGAAACAGAAATGGATATAAAACACACAATTTTAGCTTCACAAATTTGTTTTTCGCTCACAAACGTCCATAAACATGTCCTAGATGTAATGAAATGATTTAAAAACCAGCTAGTTGCTAGGTATTTATAACTTTTCGTTCAAACTCGACATATGTCATTGGTCTGAAGATTCTCGATCCATTTTGTATGTAAACAAAGGAATAGAAATGGATATAAAACACACAATTTTAGCTTCACAAATTTGTTTTTCGCTCACAAACGTCCATAAACATGTCCTAGATGTAATGAAATGATTTAAAAACCAGCTAGTTGCTAGGTATTTATAACTTTTCGTTCAAACTCGACATATATCGTACTGGCGTGCCACGCGTCATTAGTCCAAACGGAAGTCCTATCTGGCGCGTGGTGCGCCACTGTGGACGGAAAGAGTTAATGAGTAAGGAAGTACATAATGACGAGTGTTCCTCAAATTCTGTTGAAAGGGAGCATTCTGAGAAATACCACCTAAAAACTAGCAGGAGGAGCCTAAAAATAGGAACATGGAACGTTAGAACTCTAAACGGAGAAGGAAAGCTTGACAACCTAATATTAGAGGCAACAGACATGAAACTAGATATACTGGGAGTTGCAGAGGCAAGACTATTGGATACAGGCTATATAAAAAGAGACCAATACACGCTTATACACTCAGGAGGAGAAAAACATGAAAGATGGGTAGGAATGTTGATAAAGAAGGAGTTAGAAAAATACGTATATGGATACTGGACACACAATGACAGAATGATGTTATTAAAGATGAGAGCAAAGCCATTCAACATATCAATCTTACAAACTTATGCACCAACTAAAGATCACAGCGAGGAAGAAATAGAAGAATACTATGAAGAGCTACAATACACACTTAAACCAGTAAAATCTACAGATGTGTTGATAGTAATGGGTGATATGAATGCAAAAGTAGGAAAAGGAAAATACATGAAAATAGTAGGACAGTATGGATTAGGGACAAGAAATGATAAAGGAGACAGACTTATCCAGTTCTGTGAAGAAAACCAGCTGGTCATATGTAACACCTTTTTTGAACACCACCCAAGGAAATTATACACATGGAAAAGCCCAGGAGATGTAACAAGAAATCAAATTGACTATATCATGATAAAACATAGAGTTAAGAACAGTATCCCAAGTGCAAAGACACATCCTGGCGTCGACATAAATTCAGATCACAATCCGGTCGTCATCAAAGTAAATATAAAACTGAAAAGAACAGGAAACAGAAGACAGGAGGAACCCCAGATAGAAATATCAGCACTGAAACAACCAGATATAAAGCAAACTGTCACAGTAAGATCTGGAAGGAATTATTCACCATACATAGACATAAAAAGAGGTGTCAGACAAGGTTGTGTTCTGTCCCCCTGCCTATTTAATCTATACACCGAAAAAATTTTCAAACAGATACAGGAAATACCAGGACTGAACATCAGTGGAAGGTCAATAAACAACCTTAGAAATGCAGATGATACCGTGTTGTTAGCTGAAAGCGAACAGGAGTTACAAGAACTAGTGAAGCAAGTGAACAGTATAAGTCAGGAATATGGACTCGACATTAATATTGAGAAAACAAAAACTATGATAATTAGCAAAACAGACGATAAACCCACATTAAAGATAAGCGTAAATGGGAAAATCCTGGAACAAGTCAAGAGCTACGTATATCTTGGTCATATAATAACAGAAGATGGCAGATGTGAAACAGAAATCAAGAAGAGAACAGGAATGGCCAAAGCTACATTCAACAACATGAAACATATACTGACATCTAAACAGTTATCTCAAAAATTAAAACTGAGAATCATAAAGTGTTATATATATTCTACATTTCTGTATGGTGCAGAAACATGGACGATGAATAAGCATTTGGAGGAAAGAATTGAGGCTCTTGAAATGTGGATATATAGAAGAATGGGGCGTATCTCATGGAAAGAGAAGAAAACAAATAAGGAGGTTCTACAAGATCTAGGTATGAAAAGAGAACTAATGAGGGAGATCAAAGTTCGGCAGCTAAAATACTTTGGCCACATAAAAAGGCATAAAACCGTGCAGAAGACCATAATAGAAGGGAGAGGTGAAGGCAAACGTGCAAGGGGAAGACAGTGCTATAAGTGGGAAGATAACATCAAGAGATGGACAGGAAAGAGTCTATCAGAGTACACCACCAAGACAAGAGACAGAAGATGTTGGAGATCCATTACAGCCAACCTTCGTTGTGGAGATGGCAGCTGATGATGATGAGAACAATTTCTAGTTTTCTTGCGCATCTTTTTCTAGCTTTTCTCCAAATTCTTCAGAGGACTTCTGTTATGCTGCTAGCACCTTGTTCTTTGCTTCTGTTCTGAGTGTTACATATTCTCTATATTTCTCCATTTGTCCTGTTGTGTTTTTAGCTCCTAAGTATTGTTTCCATGCCATTTTCTTCTCTCTTATTTTCTCTTTGACTTCCTCTGTCCACCAAGGTGTCCTCTTTCTCTTGTTCCCAAGTCAGACTTCACCATATGCTTGTGCAGCAGCTGTCTTTATGATGTCCTTGAATTTAAGCTAGAGGGTTTCCAAGTCATCAGGTTGTTCTTCTGTGTTGCTCACTCTGATATCTGGTCTTAATTTCTGGCTCTCTCAGCTTGTAGGTCTTAATGCTCATTTCTCCCGTTCGTTTACTTAGTTTCTTGCGTGATGTTGGGACGTTCCTAGGCTGAGCAACTCTTTCAGTTGTTCTTTTGATTGTAAGCAGGTAGTGATCACTTCCAATCTCTGGCCCCCTCCAGACTCTAGCATCCCGGACATATTTGAATGAGCTCCTCCTAACTACGGCATAGTCGATCACTGACTTCTCATTCTTTGTTGGTTCACATCTAGTGTATGCATGTATGCGCTTATGGGGGAACTTTGTGTTTGTGATGATCAGATTCTGCTCACTGCAGAATCTAAGGAGTCTCTTTCCATTGTCATTGAGAGTATCTTCTCCATATCTTCTGATAACTCCACCCCATCTAGCATGGTCATTTCCAACTCTGGCATTGAAATCTCTGAGCATGATAATTTCATCTAGGCAGTCATCCACTGTCCTTTGAAGCAGCTCGAAGAATTCCTCCTTGACCTCTGCTCTCTCATCCTTATTTGGCCCATACACTATGATCAGGTTGACTATGGTTTCTCCTTCTTTTAGTTTTACAACCATAATGCGCTCCAAGACAAAGTTCCATCCCTTGATACTATCTTTTTGGTTTTTGGCCACAATGCAACCCACGCCCCCTTTAGCTCTTTCAGATGTGGGTACACCACTGTAGAGCAGCATGTTGCCATCTAGATCCATGACTCCTTGTCCCTTTTTCTTTGTTTCCGTTATAGCAAGGATTTCTAATTTTGCTTTCCTCATCTCTTCCACCAGCTCCTCTTCTTTCCCATTTATACTTCTTGTGTTCCAAGTTCCATAAGTCGTAGTCTGTAGTCCGTTCCAGTTCGTCGCCTTTAGAATCAGTCCGGTTTTCTCTCTTGTAGTTCGCGTAATCATGTTTTAAAGCAAACAGGTGATTGGTCTGTTGTGCCTTTGCATGGTGGAGGGGCTGCCTCCTTACGGCCTCACTAATGAAACTATCTGTACAAATACCATCACTAATGAAACTATCTGTACAAATATCACCACTAATGAAACTATCTGTACAAATACCACCATTAATGAAACTGTAAAAGTATAAATGCTGACTAAAATACTTGTACACACTGATGAAAGTATTTGTACAAATACCAAAGCTGAAGAAAAACTCATGGAGAAGAGAAATGGAGACAGAAATGAAAGAAAAGAGGAAAACATGGAAAGACCTTGAGGTGATGGCACAGGACAGAGCTAAAGGGCAATGATGATGATGACCAACACTGACAAAAGAACCTCTACAAATACCACCACTGATAGAAGTACCTCTACAAATACCACCACTGATAGAAGTACCTCTACAAATACCACCACTGATAGAAGTACCTCTACAAATACCACCACTGATAGAAGAACCTCTACAAATACCACCACTGATAGAAGTACCTCTACAAATACCACCACTGATAGAATTACTTATACTAAAACCACCACTGATAGAAGTACTTATACTAAAACCATCACTAATAGAAGTAAGAAAAAAATGTAAAGGATCCCGTTACACGCCCATTGAGGCATATTGGGAATATGGTGTTAGGCCCATATTTTTTTTTACCATTGGCACACTAGGGGTGATGTGGTCAGCATCACGCCAGCCGCTTTAAACTTCCCAGAGTTTCTCTGGTACCCAGTTCATGAGGCTGGGTTGACCCCGGAGCCGTTTGCGGTCTAAAAAACATCCCACCTCAACTGGGGATTGAACCATGGACCACCAAGCTAGGAAGCCAGTGCACTAACCACTGCGCTACTGCGGCTCCTACTGATAGAAGTACTTATACTAAAACCACCACTAATAGAAGTACTTATACTAAAACCACCACTAATAGAAGTACTTATACTAAAACCACCACTAATAGAAGTACTTATACTAAAACCACCACTGATAGTACTTATACTAAAACCACCACTGATAGTACTTATACTAAAACCACCACTGATAGAAGTACTTATATAAATACCACCACTGATAGAAGTACTTATACTAAAACCACCACTGATAGAAGTACCTTTACAAATACCACCACTGATAGAAGTACTTATACTAAAACCACCACTAATAGAAGTACTTATATAAATACCACCCCTGATAGAAGTATTTATACAAATACCACCACTGATATAAGCATTTATACAAATACCACCACTGATAGAAGTACTTATACAAAAACCACCACTGATAGAAGTACTTATACAAATACCAGCACTGATAGAAGTACCTCTACAAATACCACCACTGATAGAAGTACTTATACAAATTCCAGCACTGATATAAGTATTTATACAAATACCACCACTGATAGAAGTACTTATACAAAAACCACCACTAATAGAAGTACTTATACAAATACCAGCACTGATAGAAGTACCTTTACAAATACCACCACTGACAGATGTACTTATACAAATACCACCACTGATAGAAGTACCTCTTCAAAAACTACCACTGATAAAAGTATCTCTGCTACCCCTGATGAAACAACTACTGGGTATGAACACAACAAACAGGCTTACGTGGTGATCGAAGACGCAGGGCCTGAGCAACAGAATCTTTTCTTTCTTTCTTGGTGACAGCTTCCTCTTGGATCAATTTTTGTGTCAATGTGTAGGCTTTGAGCAGACGAGAGCACAGAATTTGGTGCAGGCGCAGGAAAATGTACCAGGTAGTATTACAGTAGAACAGTGTGTAACGGTCCTGGAATAAAAATTATTATCTACAGTAATTACGTATCAAGACAACATAATTGGAGAATTTGTAAAGGTGGTAAAGACGTCACTGAAAAAAACAAACTATTCTGGAGATGAGGAAAGAACAAGATAGTTTGTTGACCTGATCACTAGGCTTGAAGTCAACTCTAAAAAAACATCCATCAACACAGCAGTAACAGTGATCGAGCTGTAACAAAAGTTAAGAAAGAGGTTATGAAAAACATTAACTCTCTGCCAGTAGGGAAGAAAGGTATTCATCACAAAGGCAGTGATTACGAAAAGAAAAAAAAAAAGTTAAAAGTGCAGCAATTTTTATAGAAAACAATATTTTTTATATAAAATGTGTTTTTGCACATTTACCAATCACTCACTTACAAAGAAAATTATTCCAAAACTTGCAAAAATAATGAAAAAGTATGCTCAGGAAAACTAAAAAAAATGCAATGCCGTCATACCAGGGGTCAAACACCTGTCATGCTAAGTAAAGAAGCATAGTCTTGACAAACTGACCTTGACCTTTCTACTGTATCAATGTCAAGCAACCATGCAGCATTATTAGGTATTCTTCACTTACAGGGATTGAGGAGAAAGCTCGATAACATTTTATCAATGATGATGACTGTGTTTTATGATGTTTGGATTCCTGCTGTTGTCACAACAGCAGGAATCAAAACATCATAAAACACAGTGAAAATAATATAAAAGACAATGTTATTTTGGAGAAGAAACCTGATATTTCATCATCATTAATAAATTGTCAGACATCGAAGTTGAAAAAAAAATACGTATGATATCATCAAAAGACACAAAAAATGCTACATACATTGTCATCCTCACTGTCAGAACCACTTCCCTCTGTGTTCTTGTCTCCTCCTTTGTCAACATCAACATCCTCATCCTCCTTCTTTATATCCTTAGACTTCTCCTCTACCTCTGCCTTCACTCCATTCACTTTCCTCTTGTTATCTTCCTCCTCTTGTGCTGACTTTTCTTTTGCTCTTTTACTTGTCTCTGATGTTCGATGACTACTGCCAGTCAATTCTTCTTCCTCTATGTCCATGTCTGGGGGAAAATACGGAAACTGATTACTGCATGTAACTAAGAAGTTCAATTTTAAAGACATTTTTTAAAATGGAGACAAGCTAAATCAGGGGTGTCAACCCTGGAAACTGTCCAGAAAATATCAATTTTTCTTTAAAAATTAATTAAATAAAGAAACTGTCAACACTGGACATCACAATGAAAATATAAAGTAACTGTAAACCCTGGAGAAATTAATGAAAACAAAGAAATGTGGTATGATTTGTGAGATTGGACTTTAATCTAACTTTGGCAACGTAATGTGTGATGTTATCTTTTATCTCAATCTAGAACGTTGTACATCATCTTGCTCACAGCTGAATATGACAATGTCACTCACAATTTTCTACCATATTAAACAGCTAAACAGAGCATTTTGTCTTGCCACACACAGATGTGAGTGACATATGTATGAACAAATCACAACATAAATTATGGATATTACAGACATGGGCGATATCAAATGGAAAAGTGCAAGCTAAAATAAGATGACATCATTGGGCCATATCTGCACTGACATCAGCTGTAATAGATCCCTCAAATCTTCTGTCTCTTGCCTTGATGGTACACTCAGACAGGCCATTTCCTATTCATCTCTTGATGCTATTTTCCAACTTACAGTGCTGTAGTCCTGTTGCCTTCAACCCTCCCTTCTATTACGGTTTTCAACAACAAACTATCTCGCTGCACTTCTAAAAATATTTTATTTATCTAATTTTGATCCCCCTCAATCTTTCTCATATCATTACTAGTTTTTAAAGAACTTATTTGCTTTCTTCTGTTTTCATGAGATGTGCCTCATTCTTATATATATCCACAATTTAAAAACCTCAGTTCTTTCTGCTAACTGCTAGAACAGCACCACTGACAATTTTATTATTAAAGTATGTAATTATTTTATCAATCACACTTCATTAAAATACGTAATGAAAAGAGAGTAAACATTCAAGAAAATCCAGAACTCATTTAAAATTTACTGTTACAGTGCTACGAAAGATTCAGTATCATTTTCTTGACTACTTGAGTATCTTGTGTCATGGTCAAGTCATATACTTCAGCTCAACCATCAATTCATTTTTTCCAGTGAATGTCACATCCTATATACTGTTGTTCTACTGGAGAAGACGTGATGCCAGCCGGACAGTTTACAATGTGTCCAATCTGGTTAAGTTTTATGGTCTTTCAGCATTTCAAATAAGCATCGAGTAGCAGAGTGGTTACAGCCCTTGTTTCTCGAGGCAAAGTTACCGAGTTCAAAACCAGGTAGCGTATACCCATCTATAAATAGGGACTTGAGTTAGAGAAGGCAAAGGCATTATCTAATATGTAAGATGTTCCGTAATTCACATTTAAACAAAAATTAAGATTAGTGAAATAAGACCTTTTACATCTTCTGAAAAGAAGGGGGAAAAAAAAAATTAAATCTTTTATTATCTTGTTCTTATTACAGGTGTAAAACAAAATTCAACACATCTACAAATCATGAAACATTTATGACAACTGTCAGTTATGTATTTAAGAGGTCATGCCTACCATCATTCATGTCGCCATCATCATCGCTCAGTTCTCCACGTGGGGCAAAGAACATGTCAGGAACAAAATGTTTAACCAACTGTTTAATGCGAGTCTTTGCTTCCTTGTCAACACCTACAAAAACATATTATTTTTTTTTTAAATGAGTGAGTTATTCTCATGAAACAGATGTGTAAAAGATTTATATTAGTTTATAAATAAAGGTGAGAGGGAATTAACATAACCAACCACTTGTCGTCCCTGTAACCAAATAAACTAAATAAAACTGTTTATAAAAAGCAATGGAACATGCTGGGAAAATATCCTTAGCCATAAAAAAGTGGTAAATCACTGATATAATGTAAAACAGAATTATGAAATGAATCAAATAAAAACACATAACTTTATCTAATATAACAAGTATCAGTGCATAGACAAATTTCAAATGTGACAGATTAACACTAATAACATTGAACAATAATATTTATCATTAAGAATGAACACAGTAATGATGTAACAAAAATCATGTAACCAAATCCAAACCAATGATGTAACAATTCTTAGCCACTTACAAAATAAAGTCAAGAGCTTTTTAAATGTGGTAGGCCTATTATTAACTCATGATTACATCTGGTGTATCATCTCTATCCCAGAATCTAACTTCTCCCACAATTCAGAACACCTGTTTTTTTTCCCCTCAAGACTTACCTGTCTGCCTCTTTACATGGTGAATGATAAGATTGCCAGCATCTTCAATCAGTGAACGATCATCATAAATGAATGTCAGCATTGGTCCTTGAGGTGGTGTCTCCTCACTATCTGACCTCTGGAAGCCAACAAGCAAATATGACTTTGTACATATGATGCATTGGCATACACAGCTGAGACCACACACCACAAAAACATTACAACAAAAAAGTATGTATACATCTAATGTTCAACATAGTTTATGGACAACTGGCAGATGGCAAAAGAACAGTTGGGCCACCGCAGCTGAGATTCAAAGATGTCTATGAGGGCACTGGACATAAATCCAGCAACCTGGGAGGATGAAGCTGCCGATCGCACCAAGTGGCGATGCTAAGTTCAGCGCCATCTCAGATTGAGCAAAAAGAAGCTCTCACAGCAAGCAGAAGAGAGGAGAAAACATCAAAAGGAACACCAGGAAAATAAACAGCTAATGGCTATCATCTCAGGTGAGCATTCCCATAGTCAGTTATGACTGCAGGGGCTATTATTATTATAGTTTACTATGGTGCTCTGACCTGGCAAAACAGTCATTAACACTGCAGAAAAAAAAACATTTCTTATCAGAATGCAGCTAAAGTCATAAGTCTTTAATAACAGATGATCTAGCTACAGAGTAAGCAGATGATACTAGAGAAGATGGCTGCTAGACAATAATACAGAAATTCCAAAGCTACACATCTCACACAAGAACAAAGATTGCTTCCCTCCATCACGCATAATCAAACAATTGGATACAGTAAAGTAAATGGTTCCTAATGCAGTGACTGGAGTTGAGTATGAGCTCTCAACTTTGTTTAAATGTTCCCATGTTGCATGCAACTTTTAACAGCAGAAGTCCAGCTCCTGGCCTACAAGCAGCAGGACTGTATCCAGAGGAAGGACAGGTCACTGGCACTCTTAAAACTAGAATGCTCCAGGTGGATGAGGCTCATAAGCCTTGAGTGACAACTGATCCCGAGGAAAGAAACTGACTTAAAATCCCCCGCTGGCTTGTACATAGGCTTGGGACAGCCAAAGGCTTAGGAAAGCAAACCTTAATGGGGTCCCTGGGTGGTTACTGTTTTGTCCAGAGGGGCCATGATTTAAAAACAAGGGGAACTACTATTGGCCATACACCAAAAAAGCAAATAATTCACACATCATACAATGAAATGCAAGTGCTAGCAGTTGCTGAAAATATCAATGTGGCCTGCATCCAAGAAACCTGTCTAAATCAAAACTACTGAACAAAAATAACAGGCTAACTAACAAACCATAAGCATGGACAATGACAAATGCAAAGAGGACATCATAATTCTGACACACAATTCGCTCCCAACCAAAGAAATACAAATCCAAAGAGGAGAGGAAGTGGAAGACGGTGAAATAGATTTAAAAGTAAAGGTAAAGAAAATGCTTGTTTTTCACAGACGATAAGCATAAATATTATCTTTCTTCCATACAGTTCTCACTGTCAGAAGTAAAACAGAAGAAATACAAAGAATTGGAATTATTTCCTGATATACACAATCTCAACATCTATGGTGTGGATCTACTGTCCTGGTCATGCAGGGATACGTGGCAATGAGAGAGCTGACAGACTGGCCTCGACAGCATACATAGTGGGGACACTGGACATGGATAAGGGATAGATACTAAGGGCTATTAATGATCTCCTGCTGGATAATGACACTGTAATGGATGAATCAACAAGGCTGAGGCTGTTGGAGTTTGGCATCAAACGTGGGACTAGCAGAAATGGACGTCAGAGAGGATGCATCCGTCATATGTACAACCAGCGTAGTAGAGGTACAATTAGCATTCATACTTTTTGACATTTGCTGAGGGAGACTGAGCACCTATGGGTTTGCCCAGATAGCAGTGAGGTCGATTCTGATTAACAATAACAACATCTATGATTATAAAAGGTGACCAGGATAGCAGGGGCACAAGACTACCAAGAATCTCTGACATATTTTTTTTAATGTAAAGAGGAACATATGGAAATAATTATCCCAAGATCAGGGTTCATTAACCCCTTGAGAGTCCATCAATGTATTCTAGGGGGTCAGTGTTCATAACCTAAGTTTTAAAATGTTAAGCTTTTAAATATACTTTTATATACATTATTTTCCAAGATGGGGCCCATAGCCTTTGTTGGACAATGAAAGGAGTCCACAGCCTTCATCAGACAGTCAAAGGGAACTATGGCACACACAAAAAAAGGTTAAGAAACCCTAGGTTGGATGCTGAGTTATGTCTCTGCTTTTTGAGCCCCTGGACATGAAAAGAGCTGAAGATAATGATAATTCTCTCTTCTTCTTTTTTTTTTTTTTTGGGGGGGGGGGGGGGGGGGGGGGGGAGCTTTTTAAGACACATTTTTAAAATAGTAAAAACTATATCCCTTGTTGCGTTGTTCTGAACAAACTAAAACCTGTGTTTCATAATCCTTTGACCACCTTGTTTTTATTCTTACTTGTGTCAATTTTGTCTGAGTGGTTGCTCATTATTCTGGAATGCTCTTTAAAACAGCTCTCCACAAGTTAGCCATTAATCACAACTTCTCACAGAAACATAGTAAATCTAACCAAGAAGGATCAGGTGGAACAAACAACACTCACCTCATCATATATGGTCTCAATCTGATTAAGCAAAGACTTTCCCCTGATGGCTTTGATATCATGCTGTTTGAAGTTTGCACACTGATGATCTAAAGACTTGAGGTAGAATTTCTCATTCTGTTCCTTCCACAATTTATTGAATTGTTTCTGAGCCTCACGCCATTCTTCATCTTTAGCTTTTAGTCTGTAACACATACACAATAAATGAATCATTGATAATTATGAACCTATTCTTCTTCTTCTTCCGTCCTTAGCCACCGACCGTCAAAGCAGTCAGTGGCCATTACGCCTAGTGGCGTCTTAGGGCAACAGCAGATAGGTTTTCTTTGCCATTGTTTCCCATCATGCCTAGTGGCGTCTTTAGGGCAACGGCAAATCAACCTATTTGCTGTTGTTTCCGTAATCGAAGTGACTGGCAAACGGGTGATCAGCCCGTTGTGTTATGAACCTATTACCCAACACAAATTACAGATCATGCACGACTTATTGCTCCATAGTTTTCTCTCACTGGAAGTGAAATATTAGTTTTATTATAGTCAATTTTACACAACCATCCAAGACAGGGGAAGGTCCTCTAAAGGGAGGCGTATGATGCAACACAGAGAAAGCCGAAAAGAGTCTGTGTTACTGACTAACCTTCTTTCTTCTAGGAGAACTTCCAGATTTGGAGCCTGGAATGTTCGGACATTAAACGAACAAGGGAAAGTGGCACAAGTAGCAGCAGAAATGAGGGAATATATAAAATCGAGGTTTTGGGAATGTGTGAAACAAAGTGGAAGGGGGTAGACAAGAAGAAACTCATCACAGGTGAATTGGTGCTGTCCTCAGGACATGAAGACGAAAGTTCACACCACAGTGAAGGGGTAGCTCTTATGTTATCTAAAGAAGCACAGAAAGCACTCATTGAATGGGAAGCTGTTGGACCCAGAATAATAACAGCTACTTTTAAAACAGCTAAAAAGAAAATAAATGTAAATGTCATCCAATGTTATGCACCAACTAATGACAAAGAAGAGTCTGTAAAAGAAGCATTTTATACTAGACTACAGGAAATTAAGGAAAAAGTAAAAAGAAGAGACATCACAATTTTGATGGGTGACATGAATGCAAAGATAGGTACAGTCAACACCAGCTTTGAAGAAGTCATGGGAAAACAGGGGCTAGGAATAATGAATGAAAATGGGGAACTATTCTCAAACTTCTGTGCTTCAAATCAAATGGCAATAGGAGGAAGCATGTTTCCACATAAGAGAATACACAAGGCAACATGGATATCACCAGACCAAAGAACAGAAAATCAGATTGATTATATATGCATAAACAAGAAGTTTAGATCATCATTGCAGGATGTAAAGGTATATAGAGGAGCAGATGTGGCATCAGATCACCACCTTCTGATAGCCAAAGTAAAAATAAAACTCAAGAGATATGCAACAATGCAAAATTATAGACAACAATTTAATGTAGGACATCTAAGAAATCAAGAAACAAGAGACAAATTTGCGGTCACAATATCCAACAAATTCCAAGTGCTCCAACAGCTGGAAGATGTAGAGAATACAGAAGACTATTGGCAGCAAATCAAAACTGTATGGAATGAGACATGTGAAGAAATACTGAGGAAAAGGGAATGACAACAAAAAGCATGGATAACAACAGAAACCATCAATAAGATAAAAGACAGAAAAAACAAAAAAGCAGATTTTTTCAAAGAAGCCTCTACTTTACTTATACAGAACAAACAGAAGTGGACTTTACCATTTCAACCAGCTGGCCATTTCAACCAGATGATTTAATTTTTCTTTTTGTATATTTTCTCATGTCTCCTACTTAGGTCTCGCTTTCTTTCCTTTCCCTGACGAAGACCTTATGGCCACAATATGCGTAATTTTCTTTAGTCCTAAACATTTATAACACATAAGGAAGGGAAACCCGAGGCCTGCAAACAGCAAATAAATATTAGACAAACATAAAGGTATGTTTTCAGGCACTGTTGTTTTTATGTTGTCTAGTGTTCTACTTCTTTATTTCTTACGAGTGCCTGAGAACATACCTTTATGTTAGTCTAATATTTATTTGTTCTTTAGTCCTAGTTTGGTTTGGTTTCAAGGACTATCTTCATTGCACACAGACTACTCATCCAGTGCTCCGATCTCCTCCCTTAGATCACACAAGGAGGATCTCAGCACAGTGCATGAACTCCATAGCACTGGCAAGAATCACACATTCTATAAATATTTTTATGGTGGGTAGGTTTCTATTACAGGGTTCATAGCAAATTTCTTCAAGCATTTTCCAGGCTTTTTCCAGGTTTTTCCAGGTCCAGCACGTGATTTTCAAGGATGGGAAACTCTAATATTTTCCTCATCTAATTTTCTCAGATATAATTATCACTTTGCTGATCAGCAATCCGGAGCATTACCGTCTCCCATTACCAAGGGTGTTTGCAGATTTCTTTAAAAAGAACTTTTTTTTTTTTTAAATTCATAAAAGATTGAAAAACAGACATTTTTTCCAAGTATTTAGTGAATTTGTTCAACATCAGCGCAATAAAATGTTAGTGACATGGATGGTAATGAATAAAATAAGCTTGATTGACGTATTGATTTAACGATTAACCACGTATATCAACATAAAAGGCTAATAAAATTGGAATAAAATGTTTAAAAAAAAACTATATTTTTCGTGTTTGTCTTTTTTGAATGTATTCTGCGTCTGTGGTATCTGACAATGAGCGTTTGTAAATGTTTGAGTAGTTAAGTACCTCTAGTTGGAGTCTGAGCTGCTTTTTTCATTAACTGGGGTTGAAGTTGTAGCTGTAGGCCTCTGCAAGAGTCTTTGTCAACGATCCACGTTGATAATGCTTGACTGTGTGGTATAACTTGAAGCAGGGTATCAGGCATAGAGGTACATTGCAATCTGGGCAGTACATGCAAGTCTGGCTTCTGTTCCCTGCAGCCTTACACACTTTACAGTCTGGTTTGTACCTCGCCCTTTCATATTTATCAATGAAGTGGTGCTCAGTAAGTCGTGTTGTTTTGAAGGTGTCACATTGCGTCGAAGAATAGCAGGTTCAATTTTTTTTTTTTTCGTATGCCTGCTAATACTCGAGGCGAAATCTCAGGTTATTATTAATGTCTAACCTGACATTGATTTTACATGAGTATCCCTTTTTTCTTGTACAGAGACAGGTGTCCCTCGCCATTCAGGCAGATACTCGCCGATTTCGGAGGTACCCATTAGAGCTGGGTCGGCTCAGGAGCCGCCAATCCCTGGTCGATGACACTCCTTCAAATGTTCTCGCCAGGTCTCGAGTTAATCCAGTCCAAATCCCAGTTGATGAAAAATCCTCAAATGCCGTCGCCCGGGTTTGATCCTGGATCACCCGGTCACCAGAGCGGTGTGGTAACCACTACGCTAGCGCAGCTCCTAGCAGGTTCAATAAGAGTCATACTGACATCCTGATCTTCGTATTGATCTTTTTTTTGTAGAGTTGGCAGTGTTGTAGGTTATGTGCCCATTGACCAGGGCAGTTTCAACTAAGAAATAATATAAAAATAGGATCGGTGTGGGTAGGGGTAGCTTGCACCTAGTTGGCTGAAGTGGTCGACACCTCCCATACTTTTGCTGTATTTTTCTGCAAGCACTGGCTTCTGAACTGTTCTGCCCTAAAGAATTTGTCTTTCTAACTGTCTTGTTTATATTATCATTGGAGTGAACAGTGGATATAAGGTTAACACTTTGCTGACCAAATTCGACGATAGTCAAATTTCCGGTTGAAACCCTTGCTGACCAGATTCGACGAAAGTCGAATTAGTAACTCTACCAACGCAATAGACAGCTGTATCGATAGTTTTACGAAACAAGCCTCATCCGGGTATTTTTAACATTCCAAAATGGCTGCGCCCATGAATGATATCGTGAAGCGCTGTTTCTAGCGGAATTTTGATTAAAATTTCATTATTTTTAGTACAAGAGCCCGTTCTTTGTTTTCATCATGTGTGATGATGAAAACTAGACTTATAACAGAGATGATTCTGACTCTGGCAGCGAATCTGGGGCCGAAAGTGATATCTCATGGCTAAGTAGAGATGTTTCACTCAATCGTAACGCAACTGATAGTAGCGACAACGAATTTGGATTAGATGAAGGTGATGTAGGTACATCTGAAGCAGGAGATGGGCGTGGTACAAGAGACCACAGCAAGACTGCACATCAAAATAATCTGTGATGGAGAAAGCTTGCTCAAAACAAACTTGTTGAGCTTGACATGCTTCCTCCATATGAAGAACAACAAGGTGTTACGGCAGACACAACTGAATATTGTCAATTGATTTTTTCAAACTTTTTTTCCCCGACACTGCCATAGATCTGATCACTGACGAAGTGAATAAGTACGGAGAAAATCACCTCTCTCAGTACACAGGAAATGCTAAGTACAAGAAACGTACTTGGGATAAAACTGATGCAGTTGAAATTTCTGCATTCATAGGCCTTCAGATTGGTATGGGAATGTGTTTTTTTTCCAGCAGCCTCAGACTACTGGTGTAAGAACTTTGGTTGAATGATACACCATATTCGAGGGTCATGAGTCGGAACAGGTACCAACAGCTCCACAGAAATCTCCATTTTAATAATAATGATAAAATTGCCCCAGAATTGAGAGGGGGCAGCCTGGGTATGGACCCCCTCTTCAAGCTCAGACCCATACTGGATATTATTTTGCCTACATATAAGCAACACTACACCACCTGGGTGGAAGTCGTCAATAGATGAATCGATGGTGAGGTTCAAGGGTAGAATATATTTCAAGCAATACCTGCCAGCAAAACCCACAAAGTGGGGATTCAAAGTATTTGTACTCACTGATGCTAAAACACAATACTGCCTGAAATTGAAAATTTATACTGGTAAGGCAAATGATGAAGGTTCTGTTGGGGCAACTTCCAGGGTTGTGAAAGATCTTCTTGATGGATATGGCAACAAAGGACATATTCTCTACTGCGACAGCTTTTATTCAGCCCCAGCTTTATTTCAAGAGCTGAAAGAAATTCAGATTGGTGCATGTGGAACAGTAGCTGAGAATAGGAAGCATTTTCCTGAAGACTGAAGAAAAAAGCAACTCAAATTGAAAAAGGCAGATCATCCTGTGTTTTGTGCCACAGAAGATAAAGGCATGTTGGCAGTTACCTGGCATGACACGAAAAGAGTTAACCTTTTATCTACTGTTCACTCCAATGATGTTATGGACAAGACAGTTAGAAAACGAGTAATGAATACCTGAGGGCAGAACAATTCAGACGGCAGTGCTAGCAGAAAAATACAACAAAAGTATGGGAGGTGTCGACCACTTCGGCCAACTGGGTGCAAGCTACCCCTACCCACACAGATCCTATAAATGGTACCTTCCATTATATCATTTCTTAGTTGAAACTGCCCTGGTTAATGGGCACATAACCTACAACACTGCCAACTCTACAAAAAAGATCACAGCAAAGAAGTTCAGGCAGGATGTCAGTCTCGCTCTTATTGAACCTGCTATTCTTCGACGCAATGTGACACCTTCAAAACCACAAGTCACAACAACACGACTTACTGAGCACCACTTCATTGATAAATATGAAACGGCAAGGTACAAACCAGACTGTAAAGTGTGTAAGGCTGCAGGGAAAAGAAGCCAGACTGTCATGTACTGCCCAGATTGCAATGTACCTCTATGCACGATACCCTGTTTCAAGTTGTACCACACAGTCGAGGATTATCAACGATCCAGACAAAGACTCTTGCAGAGACCTACAGCTACAACTTCAACCCCAGTTAATGAAGGAAGCAGCTCAGACTCCAACTAGAGGTAAGTAACCACTCAAAACATTCACAAACACTCATTGTCAGATGCTGCAGACACAGAATACACTCAAAAAAGACAAATACAAAAATTAAATTTTCTTTGCGATTTATTCACAGTTTTTGTTAGCCCTTTATATTGAAATACATGATTATCATTAAATCAGTATGTCAATCAAGATTATTTTGTTCATTGCCATCGATGTCCCTAACATTTTATTACACTGACATTGAACAAATTCACTAAACACTGGAAAAATATCATGGTTTTAAAACATCTCCTGAAATTTCTATAAATAACCACACAAATTCAAGATGGCCGCCATGATCATATGACCAATTTGCATAAAATATATTTATTCAGATGTAGCAACCATTCATAACGGCGCTCTGAAAATTTCAAAACCCTATGTCTGTTTTTCAATTTTTTTATGAATTTAAAACAAAACCAGTTATTTTTAAAGAAATCGGCAAACAAACTTGGTAATGGGAGACATTAATGCACTGGATTGCTGGTTAATCGTTAAATCAGTACGTCAATCAAGCTTATTTTGTTCATTGCCATCAACGTCCCTAACATTTTATTGCACTGACATCGAACAAATTCACTAAACACTGGAAAAATATCATGGTTTTAAAACATCTCCTGAAATTTCTATAAATAGCCACACAAATTCAAGATGGCCGCCATGATCATGTGACCAATTTGCATAAAATATATTTTTCAGATGTAGCAACCATTCATAGTGGCGCTCTGAAAATTTCAAAACCCTATGTCTGTTTTTCAATTTTTTATGAATTTTAAAAAAAAAAAAGTTATTTTTAAAGAAATCTGCAAACACCCTTGGTAATGGGAGACATTAATGCTCCGGATCGCTGGTCAGCAAAGTGTTAAATCTTTTCGTATCATGCCAGGTGACTGTCAGCATGCCTTATCTTCTGTCGCACAAAACACAGGATGATTTGTCTTTTTCAATTTGAGTTGTTTTTTCTTCAGTGCTACAGGAAAATGCTTCCTATTTTCCGCTACTGTTCCAAATGCACCAATCTGAATTTCAGGTCTTGAAATAAAGCTGAAGGCTGAATCAAAACTACCACAGAAGAGAATATGTCCCTTGTTGCATATGAAATTTGAATTAAAACTATGGTGACTTTTCACTGAAAAAAAAAGAGTCCAAATAATCTCAGCTCTCAAGAGTTTTTTCCTTGGTCACAAATGATGTCACATCTGTAGGTCTCCTAGTAGTGTTAGTTTTAAAAAAAAAAAAAAAAAAAAGGAACACAAATAACTTATGAGTAGGCCTAAGCTATGTATATTTACCAATTCAAAATTCTAAACGCATACATAATACAGTCAAACAATATTTAACTAGAACAAAAGGTAATATATATAGTAATTGGGAGGGTAATACTTATGATAAGTGAAAATCTATTAAATATCTAACTGAAGACCTTTACACCCACCCCCCCCACCCCCCTTTACCCCCCCCCCCCCCCCCCCCCCCCCCCCCCCCCCCCCCCCCCCCACCCCCCGCCCTCCCCCCCCCCAATCTTTACTATTTTTGTTGGGTTTTGTTTCATTTGTTTGTTTAGATTTTTATTTAAAATTTAATTAAATTTTTTTTTAATTTTAAATAACATAGGCCTATCCACAAAATTGCTGATTTTCATTTATCCTAATTACAGTGATTTGACAGATGTGATGCCACTTTCATGTATCGGCGGTTATTCATGTTATCTGAAATTGAAAACATGTAGGCCTAGGCCTATCCTAATTAACCTATAACCCTTCAGAGGTAGAACGGGATAAGTCTTTTCATCATAAATATAATAAAAAAGCATTCAAAATATATTTATTTCCAAAAACTGTGGTGAAATGAACAGTGGGACATGGGTCTGATAACAGGGTAGGCTATAGGATATGGAATTGCCATCAATGTCTATTCCTGACCATCATAAACTGTGTCAAATATATTCCCGTATGCAGAGGTAAAAAAGAAATTTCGTTCAAACGCTTGCTTATAGTCACTATAGTATAGGCTAATTTTGGCCATGGTTAAAAATTAAACTGTAAATGGGCCTACATTGTAAATACAGACGCAAGTACAGTAGGTCTATCTATAAACTGGACTTATTTAAATAGGTTTTATAAATGAGATAAATGAATTTATTACTTACGACGAGTGCTAAAAATAAATCTGCGTTTACGTCGTTAACGCAAAGCGCCGAAAACGTCTGGAAATGGATTTAATGATCAAAGGGAAGTAAAAATTGTACGATAACTTTGCGCAAAGGGAAGTAAAAATTGTACGGTAACTTTACAATTTTTACTTCCCTTTGCGCACTTCCATTTCCAGAAGTTTTCGGCGGTTTGCGTTAATGGCGTAAACGCAGATTTATTTTTAGACTCGTCGCGTCTGTTGCGAAAAATACCATCAATAACCAAAAAATGGACACAAAGTAACGAACTTTCGATTTCGTATTATTTTTCAAGGTCCGATGCGGAAAATTCAAGGTTTATAGACATTTTTCCAGGCTTTTCAAGGCCTGGATTTTTTTCTTCTTCGTTTTCCAGGTTTTTCAAGGTCGCTACGAACCCTGTACAGAACTGTGATAGAGTTACTGTGATTTTATTTTCAACAGGCTCCATTCCTCCTTCTCTCTGTAGCTATATGAGTTTGCCCCATGTTTCTTCTCCTTGTAATAGGTACGTGTTTTCAGGAGGGGATTACGGTGGGGTTTTATCTTATCCGCCCCATGTTTCTTCTCTATGAATAGTAGTGGAGTTTAGTCTTTTTTTGTAGGGAAATAATTGCGTTTATAATAGGGATTACAGGGGAGTTTATATTAGATTTGCACCAGTTCTTTTCGCTATATTAATCGCGATCACGGAATCTCTTTTTCTTAGTTAAAATAATCGTGGTCATTTATTGGTATATCAGAGCGTGAGTATTAATTGGGATGGGTGAAAATTTCCCAATGTTAAAAATCCCTACCCAGTAAATTGGGGTGGGAACTGAGGCACTACCCATGTACGTCGAACTTACGCTTAGAACGAATCAAAGTTAAGGTTGCTCACGCAGTCGCGTAACGTGACGCAATTTGTGGACACGCGCTAGCAGTAATAATATGAGTCATAGTTGTTTACAATTTTGATTGGCCGGGGTCAAACTTTATTGAAATGCAGTGCGATCATTGGTCTTAAAACAAAGCCACGCGATGACGTATGGCATGGGCGCTGGCCTCATTTTCTTGTAATAAATAATAGAGAAATTCATTAGCGGGTCTATTGGTCTTCAGAAAATTACAGCCGGGAATTCAAGCCACGCTCGCTTGCTCTTAATTGGGAAATTCGACTGGGTAAGCCATAACTTAGAGTTCGTTTTATATAATTAATCTTAGCCCAATTTAGTGAAGTTTTCTTCGGGGGGAGGGGGGGGGGGGGGGGGAAAATTAATTTTTAATAAACGAAAGCGCCATCAATTGCTATCTTAGAATATACTCATAGTGCGCCTATATAGTTTCTGTGAATAGTAGCTGTATCTCTGATTTTGGGTACAGGCCTTTTGAGCTATTAATTGTGTGGCAAGGCTTTTGAGATGTTCATAGTGTAAGGTTAAGCGCTAAGATAAACCGGCGCTCAGTAATAGGTAGAAGTTAGTTGTGACAAACGCAAATTAATTCTGTAAGTTACAAATATATATACGGGAGCGCATGTATGTATTTTATTTCATTGAGAATTTAATTCTGATAAGGTACAAATATATATACGGGAGCGCATGTATGTATTTCATTTCATTGAATATTTAATTCTGATAATTTACAAGTGTAGATACTCGAGCTTAGTTGCGTATTTTTGCTAGCGGGCTGTTTTGTTAATGTAGTGGGATGAAATGGGATAGTGAGGGGTGTATTTTATTTTTCTGAGACGGGATTTCATTTTCCCTATATATATATATATATATATATATATATATATATATATATATATATATATATATATATATATATATATATATATATATATATATGAATAGTGGTTTAATTAATTTTACTGAGTTGGTGGAGCAGAAGGGGCATATATATATATACATATAGATAACCTCGCTTGATTATAATATTTGCAGTGTAAACTACGATAGCGTATTGTGTGTACGATTATTTTATTGGGCATTTACTCATGTGTACATTATTTTATTTGTGCCTTGAAGTGTTGTGTAATCAGGAGGGATGTAATTAATTTTTCGGAACTGGAATTTAATGATTCCTAGAGTAGTTCTAATTTTATTTTGTGTTAATCACCAAATCATCAAGGGTCAGTGTAAAAGCAGCCCAAAGTATTACGGACAGGAGGGTTCCCCTCAAGTTTGAATTGTTGTGACTCGGGGCTAGCTTAGGTGTAACAAAAGATTTAGGTCAGCCGGTCTGGGAGTTGATTACCAGACCGAGGTACGTTGAAATAGGATAGAGAGGGGACTGCAGGGTAGTTTGACCCAGGGTTAGGTAATATTTATGTATCACTGGTGCGGGAATGGAGCAGGGGAGCTGCATTGATTTAAAGGGAGAAGGGAGTTAGGGTTAGAGATGTGTAACTTTTGACGTGTTATATAGCTGTTGTTGTTGTTTGTTCCACAGCGAGTTTTCACTGCATGTAGGAGGGGTAACCTGCCTATGTCCTTTACAACAGCAAGTTGTCATCTCAGGAGCAGAGGGCTCGAGATATCGCCAGAGGTGAAAGAAATACCATATGGTCCAAGGTAGCAAAAACAATCTTCAGCTGGGAACAGGATTTTCCTTAAAATTGAGAGCTCTTAGCTCATTATACCACTCCAACAATGGCGCGTGGCCAGGAGATTGGTTTAAATTTTATACAGCCATAATAATGCTGTTTTCCCCTAAGCCTTGAGCCTGAATGTTAACGAGAGAAGGGGCGTAATGGAGATGCCACATCAGCAGACATTGAGAGTGTCAGAGGGACACTGAAGCAAGGCGAAGAGGAGAGGGAGAGAGAGGGAGAAAATAGCCGGGACCAGTAGGGTCTTATATTATCCTTAGAGGATAGCCTCTGAGCCATAGATGTAATCAAAGTCTACTAGCGTAGCAGTCCAGTGGTGTATTTTAGTGGCGTGTACATCACCTAAAGAGCTAGAAATCTGTGTAGACAGTCGTGTAGGCAGCGTCAACAGAACAGTGACAGTAGAAATATTATTGTAGTAGAGAGTGGTGGCTAAAGTGATGCCCCCACACATTTGTTGTGGTTAAACCATTAATCATTCTATTGTTCCCCAGCAGGGTGAAAGAAGGAGTGACAGTGGTCGTTTTTGTTTTTAGTGTCTATCAATTTAATAGTTTTTCTTGTTTTCAGGTCTGTGCAACATTGCACGTTATTTATTTTCCTGTGTGATTTGATTTTTGAGTTGTTTTAATAAAACTATATAAATGTTCACTGGATCAGTCTCTCTAATATATATAGCTAACTATATTGTACATATATATTTGTCTGTATAGTGTGTCTGTGGTCTTAGTACACCCTTATCTCCTTTTTTGTAAAGGTAGCCAGAGGGGGGGTGAGTCTATAGCTATTCCTGAAGTCACAAGTGGCGAGGGAGAGTCAATCTCGGTTCTCATCCCTTGAAGCCAATAGGCCCATCTGTCCACATTCACTGTCATTTCTCATCTAAATCTATCTTCTCAGTCTCTCTCATACTAGGGTCTTGTCTATACACTGGACACACTCTAAACTTAAATCCACTTCATGACAAGAACCGCTTGGGATAAGAACAGGAGTGCGACAGGGATGCCTCTTGTCTCCATTTCTTTTCTTACTAGCAATAGACTGGGTTATGAGATCATTGACAAAACACAACAGAAATGGAATCCAGTGGACTCTGACTAAGCAGTTGGATGATCTGGATTTTGCTGATGACTTGGGGTCCAAATGGGGCAGTGATGCGCAATACAAGACTCAACATGTCTCTTAGCCTCTCCTGCCCAAGTCTACCTCACCTACTCGTGGTGGACCCCGTTATACCCAGTAATCTTGCCGAAGGTTGGGTATCAACCCCAGCGGGAGGCAAGATGGGACAGCAAACGAGGTAAAGGCAAAATCAAATCCCCCAGCCAGAGGGGGAGGCATGAGCACACTCTGCCTTAAGAAACAGGTGCTGAAGTCAGATGTACCAGGCCAGGAGGCGCACCAGCAACCATGGTACCATGCAACCCGCTTTGGTTTAATATGTCTACACAACAGATGTCAAAAAAATTATCGTTATGGTGCTCGCCCTGTGAAGTCCCTCCAGGCAGGAGCAGTGCCGGATTCTGAGCCTCGACAGAATCCACCCTCAGCTACTGGAGGTCTCCTTAGTCCGCCAAATGGAGCCAGGAGGCGGAAGGAGAAAGTAACTGGCCAACCAGATAAGACGACGGCCCCTCTGAATGTCATGCATTGGAATGCAGAGGGAGTCAACAACAAAAAGACTGAACTAGAGAATACCCTATTTCGGAAAGAAATTAGCATATGCTGCATACAAGAAACCCACCTACAGGAAGGAAAACATTTTAAGATACGGGGCTATCAATGCTTCAGAGTTGACAGAAAAGATCGGAAGAAGGGTGGCATACTAACACTGATAAGGAATAACCTCAACGCTATAGAATCCAAGACATATAAAGAAGGTGCAGAATACCAAGTAATCCATCTAAAACATAACACTCTGGAACTGGATCTCCTAAACTTCTACTGCCCCAATGACATACCACTGAACATGACTAGCATAGATGTCCCCATTGGCAACTTCCTAGCGGTGGGAGACTTCAACAGCCATTCCCAAAGCTGGGGATACAACCAGCTAGATAGAAGGGGCGAAGAGATAGAAAACTGGCAAGACGACAATAACCTAACCCTTCTAAACAACCCTAATGATCCTCCAACCTTTTACTCCAGAAGATGGCATAGCACCTCTACTCCAGACCTGGCATTCTGCACACCTGATTTGGCTGGGATAGTGGAAAGGGAAATAGGAGAACAACTCGGTGGAAGTGATCATCGTCCTGTATTCATCAAAATTAATAGAACAATTAATACAAGTCCAAGTCAGCCAAGATGGAATTATAAAAAAGCAAATTGGTCCATTTATCAACACAGAGCAAATCTGCTTACAAAAGATATTAAGGTACTAGACAGAGACATTAACAGAGTCATCTGGGATTTTAATAATGGAGTACTCAAGGCAGCAAAGGAGACAATACCGAGAGGAGCGAGGAAGAAACTATGTACCATATTGGTCCAACACACTACAAAACCTACATGAAGATATGAATGAAGCAAGGCACACTGCAGAGGTACAACCATCCCAACAGAACCATATCATGCTACAAAAGGCAAAAGCAAAATTCATTAAAGGAAAGCTAGAAGCCCAGAGGAGAAGCTGGAGGGAAAAAACATATAAACTAAACCTTGAAAAGGAAGGGAGAAAGTTGTGGAAACTCACTAAACAATTGAATGACGATAACAATTCTCAACGACAAACCATTACACTAGACGATGCAGGGAAACTATATACCGGCAAACAAGCAGCAGACATATTTGCGGAATCCTACAGAAATGAAAGTAACATCTCCGTCAATTTACGCAGACAACGAGACATTCGTCAAGAAATAATCCACACTAGAACTAATGGAAACAGTCCGGACGTTATGTCCAAACCTTTCAATATGGACGAGTTAAAAACAGCCGTGTGGAAACTTAAAGACAGGAAATCACCAGGCCCGGATGGTATAACCAACGAAATGCTAAAACACCTAGGATATACAGCAATGAGCAAACTGTTGCAAATATACAACTACAGTTGGATGACAGGCAGTGTGCCACAGATATGGAGAGAGGCGCTCATGTGTCCCATCATAAAGAAAGGAAAAGACAACAGGAAGGCCACCAGCTACAGACCAATAAGCCTAACAAGCTGTGTATGTAAGACAATGGAGAGGATGATCAACAGAAGATTGAAATGGTACTTGGAATCCGAGAAAATTTTAGTGCCAGAACAAGCAGGGTTTAGAGAGTGCAGCAGCACAGAAGACCAAATCACATACCTGTCACAGATCGTTGAAGATGCCTTCCAAGAAAAGAGAAAAGTCTTTACCCTATGGATAGATCTCCAAAAAGCTTTTGACAAAGTATGGAAAGACGGGTTAATAGTAAAACTGCAAAGGAACGGAATCAAGGGTAATATGAGAAAATGGATCCAGTCGTTCCTACACAATCGGAAAGCAAGAGTCACTATGGAAGGTCACAACAGCAAGAAAATCCTCCTAAAACATGGAGTTCCTCAAGGCTCAGTATTGTCTCCCACCCTGTTCCTTGTATTCATCAATGACCTCATCCACGATCTGCCACAAGGTGTGAGAGCTGCCCTATACGCTGACGACTTGGTGGTGTGGTGTGTAGAAGAACATCTAACTATCGCTAATAAGCGAATACAAAGGGCAGCAGACAACATAGCAGCATGGGCAGAGAAATGGATGGTGCAGATCAACGCTGAAAAATCATCAACAACACTTTTCACGCTCTCCAACAAAGACAAAGCAGGAGAGATACGACTTGGAAATATACATGTCCAAAACAGATGAGGAACCGGTGTACTTGGGCATTACATTAGATAAGAGAATGACATGGAGGCACCACATCGAGAGAACAGAGGCTAAAGCGAGAAGAAAACTTTCCATACTGAGGAAAATAGCTGGATCAAGTTGGGGAGCTAACGAAACAACACTAAAGAAAGTGTATACAGGTGCAATAAGACCTATATTAGAGTACGGATCAGCAGCATGGTCTACAGCAGCCAAATCACACCTACAAGCCTTAGATAAAGTACAAAATCAAGCGCTTCGGTTGATCACGGGTGCCATGAAGACCACACCAATAAATGAAATGGAAAAAATCACAGGCATTCCACCTTTATTATACAGACGAGACACTAAGACCCTGATCCAAGCAGAAAAGTACAAGAACATGCCTGCACATCCAATGAAAACTAGATTTGGAGATTTAGCCAGTGGGAGGTTGAAGAGAAGCAGTTTTGTGCATCGGTCCAAAAAACTAATTAGAACATACAAGGATGAACTACCAGACATCACTAAGGAAATAACTCCCACACTCCTCCCAACCCCATGGGAACAACATCAAAATTTCAGTATTAAGACCTCCATAACTACCACCTGCCCCATGGGAGAGCTAAATACTCTCCAAAGGAAAATAGCAGCATGTGACATGATTGAAGAACTATACCCCAGAGAAGCATGGATCCAAGTATATACTGATGGATCTGCAACCAGAGCAGTGAAGAACGGAGGCGCAGGAGTTTATGTGGTCTATCCAGACAAAGAAAATGAATCCACCTGTTCACCTACTGGAATATTCTGTTCAAACTATGCTGCTGAAGTACAGGCCATAAGCATTGCTGCAGGAATAATAAATAACACAATAAGCCAATGTCAGAAGGTTGTATTCCTTACCGATGCAATGTCAGTTCTGCAAGCCCTCAACAGTGATAAACTGCCAGAATTAAACAAAGTCCTATGCGAAGTAAATATCAAAAGAAGGGTAGTGCTACAGTGGATACCATCACACTGTGGCATACCAGGAAATGAGAGAGCAGATATGTTAGCAAAAGAGGGAGCAACACAGGAACAAAAAGAACAAACAATCACATTCCAGGAAAAGAAGACCCTTATCAAGGCCATCAGGAAAATTGATCAACAAAGAGACAACTATCAATATCTTGATCGAGCAAAACAGGTGATCCTGTTCCGTATGAGAACAGGACATAACAGACTGAACAGTCACTTATACAGACTGAGATTGGTCCCATCACCCCTATGTACGTGTGGACAGGCAGCACAGACAGCCGAACACATCCTGCAAGACTGCCACATGCTTAGTCAATTGCGAACTGAACATTGGCCCACAGAGACGCACATCCACACAAAGCTGTTTGGGAGTCTTGAAGAACTTTCAACCACAGCAACATACATCCAGAAAACCGGACTTCTTGTGTAGACATTTCTAAACAACAGCGAACGAGAAGAAGAAGAAGAAGAAGCTGATGACTTGGCTCTTCTGTCCCATAACCGTAATCAGATGCAGGCCAAATTGAAAACACTCGATGAGATGTCACAGCAATTGGGTCTGAAAATACACAGGGAAAAGACAAAAATAACGAGAATAAATGCAAGTAATGATAACAGGGTTGAACTTGAAGAAACACCGATACAAGATGTAGAATCGTACACATATCTTGGCAGCAATATAGACAAAGTTGGAGAGACAGACAGTGATATCAAAATAGGAATACAAAAAGCAAGAGGAGCTTTCATTGTATTGGGAAATATATGGAGATCAAGAGAAATCGGATCCAACACGAAAATAAGAATCTTCAACTCAAATGTGAAGTCAGTCCTATTGTATGGCTCTGAGACATGGAGAACAACAAAGACAACAACCAAAAAGCTACAGACTTTCATAAATGGGTGCTTGCGTAGAATAAAGGGATTAAAATGGTATGACAAGATTACCAACGTGGAACTGAGGACAAGAACTAGGCAAGTACCCGTGGAACAAGAGATGAGAAGAAGATGATGGCGATGGATAGGACACACACTGAGGAAACCTGTTGATAGCATTACAAGGCAGTCCTTGTTCTGGAACCCCCAGGGCAAGAGAGCAGAGGTAGACCAAGAAGCACATGGAGAAGAGAGCTGGAAACAGAGGTGAAAATGATGAGAAGAACGTGGAAAGAACTTGAGATAATGGCACATGACAGGAGGACTTGGCATATGTTTGTTGAAGGCCTATGCTCCTTTGGGAGTGGAGGGTTATGAATGAATGGTCAATTTTCTTCTCATTAAATATAATGTAATATATTAATGCAACCCACCAGGTACATAAAAAATGACAATGTTAGTATACTATTAAAAGCAAACCATTTGTAAATAGCTGCCTAAGATGCATTATTAAATGACAGGATAAGATGGAAAATAAATATACCTAAAAACAAATTTAAAAATTCTAGTCCATAAATGCACTTTAACTGTGAAATATTGGTTCCAGCAGGCGCTAAGTACGTTTATATGTCTTTCAGTATTTATTGCTTAACTGTTGTTCATGACCTGATGCAACATTTTCCAAGCATATAGGAGCACTCTGCAGTTTCCAACCAATGAAAACAGAAAATTAACATTCACCTTGAACACATTTTGATCTTTCCCATGCAATTAGTGTTCTGGAGAATATGAAGTAAAATGACTTCCAGGGAAGTGTTCATACAAGTAAAAATTCACTAAAATCATCAGTGCTATGACTAAGAGGACCAGTCTGAAGTGGACAGTCTGCAATAGTCTTAACTGTTTTCAATGATAACTACAGTCTTAGCCCACAAACTTGCCATTCACATGTTAACATTTCTGAGGTAACTTTTTCCTAGTATTTTGGCAACCACAATTTCTAAGGCACAACACACACTGCCTGATTCACACACACATATACAAAGGGGAAAAACACTTACCTTCGAAGTACTAGGGGCACAGCTACCACTGGGTTCTTTTTCAGTCCCTCAATTATATCATTAGCCTTGTCACCATATATTCTGTAAATTATAACCAAGGAGATAACTCTTCATGTTAACAGAACTAAACATTAATGATTTCTGAAAAGGTATTAACAAGCACAAAATTAGCTTTGTCCACATTAATTATCATTACTGTTATTATTCAATATTTTGGCAACAATATTTCTTCTTCTTCTGCGTCCATCCTGAAAAGGACGTTTGTTACGTTGTGTCGCCGTTTACAGAAAAGCTGCGATACTTGCGCCTTTCGGCCCCAACACATCCGATTTTTAGCATGGCATTTTTGGGACAGGGTTAGCCTTCCCTCTTTGATCCCTACTCTGTCAGCCAGACTGCAGTGATGCAGATTGTTTCCAGGACCACCACTTGGAGGTGGAGTAGGGTCTTGGTCAGCTATGGTTCGCTGACCCTGATGCAAGCAGTCAAGCTATGGGTCGCTGACTGCATTAATCACTGTTGATGCGTCTTCGGTCCGCAACAATATTTAAAATAAGATATTATTTATATCATCAATGAGGAAGCAAAAGTTTTCATTCTAGCAGCCTGTATGATGAATGAAATGTTTTTCTGCTTTAAAAATAAAGAGAAAAGACAACAAAGAAAAGCAAATAAAGCTGGCTGAACAATCCAGAAAAGGGTGGGACATTTAGAAAATCAGAAAGAGTATATAATGGATGTGGAAAGTAAAAGAAACCAAACAGATGACCACAAGGCAGGTGAACAGAGTAAAACTAGCCTGATGCACTCTGGGAACACAGGTGACCAATGACTAAACAGTGGGGAAGGAAAGTACTGTAACTTGTGCTGATAGCAAAGAACCACAACAGTTCAAAATGGTGAAGAAGAATGACACTAAATAACTGGACACACATTGTGGACACCTGTTGATAGCATTATCAGCCAGTCGTTCTGGAATCCCCAGGGTAAGAGATGTAGAGAGAGACCAAAAAACACATAGAGAAGAGAACTGGCGACAGAAATGAATGACATGAAGAAGTCAAGTAAAGACCTTTAGCTGGAAGACACGGGACAGGAGAATTTGATGTAAGTTTGTTGAAGGTCAATGCTCCATAGGGCGCTGAAGGGTAATGATGACAATGATTACAGGCAACTAAAAACACACATCAAAGTGATACAGAAGAAAGGAAAGACCTTGAACTGATGGCACAGGACAGTAAGGCTTGGCATGAATTAGTTGGAAGGCCCACGATACATAATTATGATGGTGATTATTACAGAGGAAAATCCCCAAAAAACTCAGTACATACGGCTATGTTTATATGTGAGCAAACCTGTGAATTGAGTTTCTGTTGATAAAATCTGATGTGCCACCAAGTGTGTTGTCTAGTCGGAACTTGGCAGCTTCATCCTGAGGCATCCTATTCATTTTTTTAAGCACAGCCTCCAGAGACTTGATGGTGGAAAAGTTGGTCTCAATAACATAGTCAAGCTGGAATAAATATAACAGATGATACTGTAAGTGATATCTATTAATTTTTAGATAGAGACCATCATAAATACCATATATACTCGAGTATAGGATGATCCTGGACGATGTCATGAAAGTATATAAGAAAAGGACCAAAAAATATTCAGTGGGGTATTGGAGGATGAGACAGGTCTGTA
The DNA here is from genome assembly GCA_024509875.1 of Oreohelix idahoensis. Lineage (NCBI taxonomy): Eukaryota > Metazoa > Mollusca > Gastropoda > Stylommatophora > Oreohelicidae > Oreohelix > Oreohelix idahoensis. The sequence continues at coordinate 99,625 of JAMPIV010003977.1, read as the reverse complement.
TTTCAGAGCTAGCATTTGTCGACGATGTTGCCCTGGTTGCTAAACTAGAGGCACATCTTCAATCCAACCTGCAAGTCTGGATGGAAAAATGGAGAAGAGAGGGATGGTTATCAGCAGCTCCAAAACAAAAACCATGATGATCTCAAGAGAAGGAAAAAGACATCATATTATGCAGGGAGAAAAGGTCCTGGAGTAGGTCAACTGCTTTAAATATCTTGGAGCTATCATAGACTGGAAAGGAGGATTCAAAGAAGAGTTGGCTACCCGAAGAGTGGCAGCTGGGAAACTTTTTCAGGCAATAAATCGAGGATTCTTCAGCAAAAGAGAAATTAGCAAGAGGATGAAGATGGCTGTACACCGCTCCACCTATGTCCCAGTCTTGATTTATAGATGTGATCATGGGCAATGACTACAATCCACAAAAGCCAGCTCCGAATCTCAAAAATAAAGTATCTCAGGAAGGTGGTTGAGGTAACAAGAAGAGACATGGTCTGCAACCAGACGATATGGCAAGGCCTCAAAACCCAGTCCCTGCATATCCAAGTAGAACAGTCTCAACTACGATGGTAAGGCCACGTATGCAGAATGGAAGAAGATCGGCTACCACAACAAATATGGGAAACCAAAAACCAGGGATCCAAACCTCCAGGGCGATCCAGATGGCTGGGAGGACAACATTAGACAATCCCTGAAGGACCGAGGACTAGAATGGAACCAGGCCAGGAGGAAGACCACCAATATGGTGTTCTCTCTGGCAAAGCACTACACTCCAAAGTAGAAGAGCAACGACTAAGCAAGTATAGATTGATCCGATGATATGTAGACCCCTAGACTTTAGTTCTTAAAAATAGTCCAAAATGAAAGACCTGATTATAAGTCGAACAAGTTTTTTGTTCATTCTGAATTCCCACATTGCATTAGAATTTCCATGGCTTTCTGCAAATTTTTTCACTTTCAGCATAAACCTTTCCTGTTAAAAACGCTTGATATTGCCCCATTAATATGTAAAATGCATGTGAGAATAAATTAATTCAGCATAAAAGATGAGAGAAAGTAAGGGGAGAATATTAGACAGGCCTGCATGCCCAATTCTCAACCCTTTGAAAATAAAGTTCATTCATTCGTTCGCCCGGAAAGTTGTCACTTGTTGCTAAGTAGCAACGAGATCTCAGTATTTAGCGAGACCTGAGTTATAAACAGATTTCTTCTTCTTCTTTGATTCTTAGCCGCCGACCGTCAAAGCAGTCAGTGGCCTTCACGCCTGGTGGCGTCTGGTAGGGCAACAACAAATTTATTCCACTTTGCTCGGTCGGTGGCCATCCACCATCAAACAGATTTCAGGTACATTAAAATGTTTGTTTTTCTGAATTTTTTTTAAATAGAGGCGATCAATATTATGACTTTTCATAATGTTCTTTAAAGCCAACGCCTTCCAGGTGGTCGAATATTTGCTCTGGGATCTGAGAGGTGACTTTGTATATAATCAAGATGCTAACGGTGTGGCCGAATCAGACGTGGAAATTTAACAAAGGCCTGATTTAGACTGACAGTAACACTGACAAAAGTGAACCTAGTGAAAGAAGTAATGGTATTGCTGATAGATCAAACAAAGGAGGCTGGCCAACAAAGTTTACTCCAGTTGAAATTTATGACTTTATAGGAATTCAAACATGTATTACTTATTATATTTTGATAAAAACATTTAATGAAGCAGCAAGTTTAAATCTGAAGGATACCAGTGTGCGACGGTAAGGGCAGGGGGCAACACTGACCGGTTTCATGAATCTTTTTTTTTTTTTTGTGTGACTTGACTATAAGTCGTGGTCAGGTTTTTTTATGGTCCAAAATGGAAAAAACATTTCTCAGCTCATACTCGAGTATATATGGTAAGTGCTTGTAAGAAAAGAAGGACTGAAATGATATTAAACCAATTGGAACTGATGGAAAGAAGCAAATATCAGCTGAACAAAAGGTGAGGAAAAGAACCTGGAGTTGGACAAGAAATAATGAGTAACCCAGGGAGTAGTATTGTAAGGCTGTCCTTGTTTTACACATATATATATATATATATATATATATATATATATATATATATATATATATATATATATATATATATATATATATATATATATATATATATATATATATATATATATATATATATATATATATATATATATATATATATACACACACATACATCCAAAGTAAAAGAAATAGAGAGAGACCTAAAAAAAAAAAAACACAATGGAGAAGTGCCCTGAAAAAAGACATAAGATGCATGAAGAGGAAATGGACAGAACTTGAAAATATGTCACAGAACAGAAGGCCTTGGCATGAACTAGCTTAGGACCTATGTTCCATACAGACCTGAAAGAAAAAGAAGTTACAATAAATAGAGTTGTCATCATATACATAATTATTTAGTGCAAAGTGTGACTGACAAAGATGTTGAATCTGACTTATGGTTCTGTTGACCTTTAATGCTTCTGATTTTCATGTGCTAATCACCATACTGTACTACTTGCCTGTTTTATGTTTCAGTCCCTTCTTCTTCTTTGATCCTTAGCCACCGACCGTCATAGTAGTCAGTGGTCATTACGCCTGGTGGCGTCTTGTAGGGCAACAACAAATTGATTCCACTTTGCTCGGTCGGCGGCCATCCTTCGTACAGTGCCCCAACTCTGGTTCATTCTTTGCATCTCAACCTCCACAGTCCTCCGCCAAGTTGTTTTTGGTCGGCCTCTCTTTCGTTTTCCTTCAGGGGCCTATAGCATAGCTGTTCTTGTGATGGCATCGGGGTCTCTTCTGAGGACATGGCCAACCCAGCTCCAGCGTCTGCCAGCTATGATGGTGTGCATGTCCTCTTGCTTGCTCCGAGTAAGCAGATCTTGGTTGGTAATATGGTATTCGGCCAAAAGATTCAGAGAATTTTTCTTAGTCATGTTGTGTGAAAAGAGGACAATTTCGACATTTCCTTCTCTGTAACTCTCCAGCTCTCCGCACCATAGAGAAGCACAGAAAGCACACAGCTCTGATATAATCCTAATTTTGTGCTTGTGCTGTACTGAGAGGACTTCCAGATGTTGTTTAGACTAAAAAAGGCAGTTCTTGCTTTGTTCATTCTGTTGTTGATGTCTTTGCTTGCTCCGCCGTCTGGTGTTACTATGCATCCTAGGTATGTGAAGGCATCTGTCTGTTCCAGTTGCCGATTCCTTACTGATATGGGCTCAGGGTTGCTCACATTGAGCGTCATGACCTCTGTCTTCTTTAGGTTGATGTTCAAGCCCACCTGCTGGCTATACTTATTAAGTCTATCCGTTTTTTCCTGGATGTGTTGATGTGAATGTGCTAGCAGTGCAATGTCATCTGCATATTCCAGATCTTCCAATGTAGAAAATGTAGTCCATCTTATTCCTCTTGGATTGCCCTCTGTTGTCTGGCGCATCACCCAGTCTATGACTGTTAAAAATAGAGTGGTTGATAAGGGGCATCCCTGTCGTACTCCTGTCTTCACTTCAAAGGTTAGGTTGCTCTGCCCAATGCTACACGTAAAGTTGGCATAAAGGCTTTTTATAATTTCAGTCCCTGCAACTACAAAAATAAGGATTTGTATGCTCATTCTTTTACGTCTTATTACAACTAGTTCTGGGTATCTGCTAACAGGTATTTGATTACAGTGTAGGGTATGCCTTAAATGTTGTGATATTCATATAAGACAGAACAACATGGATGACGGCACACAACCTTGATTCACTCATATATTGACCTCAAGCCACATAACTGTCACACTAATAAAACATAGAAAGTTAACTCCAAGTTCTACCTATTTTCAAACCCTCTCTATATGGAATGAAAATGCACACAGTAATACATTTGAGTCTTGTAAACTTCTGAACCTCAAATGAAAGCATGGACAGCTACTCAGTTTGATTGTTAAATATTTTCAACAAAATAAAACAGTGAACAAGTATTGGGGGGAAATGATCCTACGGAAATGGAAGAAGCAAATAAGGAACTTGTAGAACAAAAAAATTAATGAATGAGAGAGAGACCATAATCTGACAAATAAAATATTGTGGACATGTAAAAGACATACCATTTATAAATGAAAAGCTGAAGGTAAACTGGTAAGATGCGATGCGCTGTAAGTGTGTCAATAATATAAGAGATGACAGGAAATAGCCCATCATAGTGTACCATCAAGGCAAAAGACAGAAAACATTGGAAAACCATTGCAGCCGATTGACCTTAGAAGCGGAGATGGCACTACATCTGGCCTTAACCTGCACACAAGGTGTATAACAGTGATCATCATCTTAAAGAAAAGTGACTGTCACTGTTTGAGTAGGTTTAAATATTTGTATCACAACTGTCTTATTTGTAGGAAATGTAAATAATGGTGAACAGTAAACACAATGTTTATCATAAGTCTAACTGATGTATAATTACATATGCTAGAAACTGTACTACTAACAAGCCACTTACAATCTTAGCTTATTTAGCATGTGCTCATTTATAATTATTAACCAATACACACTTTTTCAATGGATGCTCAAAATGAATATTTTCTGGAATTTTGGAAAAAAAAAGTATTGTATGGGCGGAGATAATGATTGAGCAGTCTGCTGGTTGTGAAGAGTTAAGACACATTTATGTCTAACAAGTTAACGTAGCCAGCAGATGACATAATTTACTTTAGTTAAGGGGGTGCACTACAATCAAAACTAACTTTTGTTCTAATAACATTTTCAAACTTTTTATGTACTCAATAGACACAGTGTATGTCCATGAACCAAATTCTAGTTTATTTTGTTAAAAAACATGTGGTTACCCTGGTAACCAACAAAAAAAAAATCCGCCATATTGGATTTTCACCAATTTTCGAGAGCTAAAAACTTATGGTCCCCATTGACCAAACTTTATCAAATTGCACACACGTCGTGACTGACAATTAAAACAATTTTACACATGCTTTTTTTGATAAGTTTAAAATTCTATTTTAATGATTTTTTTTAAAAAATACACTATATTTGTATGAAAAAAATTTTAAAAAAATATTTTAAAAAATATATCAAAGCAAATTACAAAAATATTAAAATAAGCATGTGACAATTTAAAGGTATATATGTGTACTACATGCATGCCAAATTTCAGACTGATCTGTTAGATAGTTTGTTAGTAATAGCATTTTTTGTTAATAAAATGTTAGTTTTGAGAAAAATGCATTTTACTCACCGAGTGCCTTGTCTTGTCCAATATACTCCATTCTGGGGGGCTGAATGTGTTTAAAATTCTCCAGCACTATATGCTGCACTTCCTTCAGCTTCCTGCAGCTCCTCCTCTCGCCTTTGTCTTGCCTCTTGCCTAATTTTTCTTCTTTTTACAAGTTTGTCAGCCTCATGTTTCTGGCTGTTGGCCAGACGTTTCCTCAATCGCACCTGTCAAAGGCGTTTTGAGTTTGTTCCAGATGCTTGACCATACAGCTTTTTTATTTCTGCACTGGCTGATGGACCAAAGTTGAACTCTTCAACGGCCACAAGGTCACTGAATTTGACCTTTTTTAATGACACAAATTTCTGCTTGCTGCAACAACTCCATATAACATTGTGGAGGCTTTCATTTGCATTTTGTGTTGCACCTAGCTCACACCGCTTGAGCAGATGCTGATCAGTAAGACGCTCATAAATAGGGGCTAAGTGCTTATGGAGCAGGTTGTAGTCTAGCAGAGTGTGAACCTTGGTCTTGTGTAGTCCGGCAGCTTCTCCTTTGGCGATGGAAGCCTCATAGAAACACCAGGAGTCTTTGCCTGGTGGACACAAATTATGTTGGGGTTTGTAGTTTGTCGAATACCCATGGTAGAGAGAAGCCATGATGGCTTGTTTCATCTCTGGGGCTGTACTATGCTTGCGGATGGCCCTGGTGTAGTAAATACACAATTTTCGTATGGCATTTTGGGTTAGACGACCACGGCCATTTCCCCCAAGTGTGACTTTTTGTTTCCTGCAGTCAGTAATCAGTGTCCTCAGTGCAGTGCCTAATCGCTTTGCAACATGATTGACGCACTCTTCTTTGGTTATGTCAACTTCTGGTCCATACGGTTTGATGTCGCAGAGTCTGTTGTAGGCCTTGGCATCTCCATCTGATAGCAAAACAGGCTTTTACCTCCATCATTCCGGCTGACCCTTCGTAATTACGGCAGCAGTCCTTCTTATGCTCTGCTTTCCATTTTTCAAATTTGTCAGGCAGATTTTTCAGTTGCCACTGTCCAGTATTCTCGCAGGTGTGACAGAAGGAAGACATAACATGCGTATCGATGACCATGCCAGTCAAGATGTCGATAACACTGCCAACACCTATCAGTGACTTATGACCTCTAGTTAGCCCTGTTGCATCAAAGCTGACAGCGATGTCAATGACTTCTTTTTTATTAATGGTATGATGCTGACTCTTAGCATGCTGAGCTTGGACGATGCTGACGGCACGTTGAAATACTATAGAGTGCATGGTATCCAAATGATCAAACATTTGATCTGCATATTTATGAAATGTTTTCTGGTGCAGGCCAGGGAGGTCTAGGTTCTCAAAGAAGAGATTGAACGTAGATGGGCCCATTCCAGACATGAGGGCACCAAGAACAGCAGATTTGTTGACTGCATGTCCCAGAGGGCCGCGGCCTTCTGGTTCCCTCTCGGATGTGTACGTTCTAGAAATTGCCTTTTCACATGTGTGACACACAACTTCCAGGAAGAGAGAGAAACCCTTTGACTTGGTGTTGTCAGTTCTTGTTTCCAATGTGCTTTGCTTACACACATTGCAACACACATTTTTAACCTTTAGCATGCTGCAATCGACATATGTCGACGAAGGTAACCTATGCTCTCCCAGCTGTTGTCGACATATGTTGACAAGCGGATATCTTCGTTTTCTAGCGTTAGGATGTGTGTCACGTGATATCACAGCCGGATGTTAAGTTTTAAACTTCTTTGGAAGAGAGTTAGCTTTCGTTTCCGATTTTTTTTTAGTAATGGACCTATTAGCGTTTATTTTCTGTGAATTTTTTCAATCGAAATGAATCGGCATCGAACACGCGGCCATTTTCGCTCTAATTTTATTGCATTCTGACGCCATGAGGTAAGGATGAAATTTTTGTCTTTATTAGCGCTGATATCGGTTCTCAGAATATGTTTGATGGCTGAGATGGAAACGAAAGTAGAATGGCTTTCCTGGTATGTATCATTTTAGGGGTTTAGGATTAGGTGTATCGGAAAGGTTTAGGGTTACGGTCGAATATCACTGCTGACGAGAGCGTTTATTCCTTTGCTACTGATGATGGGTGTAACGAAAAGATCGTCATTTGATTTGTTTTGGTCTATTGGTCAAATGACTTTCATTGAGATGCAAGGGATATGGACTCTTCGTGTGTTGGTTTTTTTTTTTTTTTTTTTTTAATTTTAAAATTAAAAAAAAAATTTTTTTTTATTTTTTTAAATGTTTTTCTCGTTTTTTTCATCTTTCCTTTCCTCTTCCTATCACATCTAACATGAACACAAACAAATTTTATATCATCAAATTCATCATTCATTTATTTATATAAATTCCAAAAATGATAGCAATTGACCAAGAAACACAAAAACTATAGAATTTACAAGTCACCCACTATAAAAATGGGGGGTTGTGAAAAAGAATGCAGTGGCAGGAGCATAGTTTTGGGAAAAGAATGCAGCGTGCTAAAGGTTAAGAAGGTTGTTGAAGAAAGAAATGTCCACAATGGTTCTGTACGTTGGTTTAGGTTGGGCGCAGACACTATTATGAGATGCAACATTCTTGCTCGTGCTCAAGTTAATTTTTATATCAGATCGACTTGGGCCAGTGGTGAACGGCACTACTGGATCAGCAATTTGAACTATAGGCCTATCGGATACTGGTATGCAGAAATTCCATGTTGAGACTACATCAGTTTGCTTATTATTCACCGCTGATTCTGTCTTACCATTACCATTGCTAGAAATTACATACTGTCGATGCGATCTTGCAGCAGACATTTGCTTTGATCTCTTACCTATTCTTCCCATTTTGAAGTAATAGAACACAATTCACTGAAATTTAAACAAGAGAAAAATATCGAACACCACGTTACATGCAGCGAACAATTAATTTGTTTACATGGCGGAAGAAGCCATTGTTATCTTCCACATTTGCGCACGCAGCCAAAATGTTGTTATGACCAATCAAAACAGGTGTTTACGAATGCATCTTGAATGGGTTGGAATGAGGGAAATGTTTTTTTCTCTGAACTGTCTTGAGCTGTGAGTAAGCTCGTGTGACTAGCCCATGCAATTATCGAGACTGAGTTGTGTTTTTTAAACAACCGAGTCTCGTGTCTTTTTGGCGGGTCTAGTGTGTGAACTAATTGCATTCTGTTTTTGGGTACCGACGGGAGAGGTCGGTCCTACAGTGTGTGTTTCGAGTATGCCTGCGCAGTGCAAAAGTTATAAAGGCCATATTATTTGTGTAGGCCTATAATTTCTGAATTTATTGGAGAATTGTGTTTGTGAGTATTTTTGAAGAGGTAAGGATCCAGGACGTATGTTTGAATATATAAATGTCAAGATGAGTGAAGGCGAGATTACTGCAGATTGCCAGGGAGTGCAGTCTTGCGAGAAATTGCCGAAAGTATTCACCATTGATGTAGTTAGCATGGCGAGGATGATGTCCGTTGGCTAACCGGATCTATATGATATTTGAGGAGGCAATTGTTATTATTGAAAGGATCCACAGTTATATTAAAGCGCCAAGGTTGAGAGCGTCTTTGATGAAGCATATTTGAGAGGCCATCGTTATCATTGAGAGGATCCACCCATACATTAAAGCGCCAAGGTTGAGAGCGTCTTTGATGAAGCATATTTGAGAGGCCATCGTTATCATTGAGAGGATCCACACATACATTAAAGCGCCAAGGTTGAGAGCGTCTTTGATGAGGCATATTTGAGGAATTTATTATTGTCAGCACGGCGAGGATAAACCGTTGCTGGGAAAAGGGATCCATTGTCCGTTTATTGTGATGCTGATGTTGGAAGCATCGTTGGAGAGGCCATTTATTATTTAGATTAGAGCGCCAATGTTGAGAGCGTCTTTGATGAGGCATATTTGAGGAATTCATTATATTAGCACGGGGATGCCGACCGTTGCTAGGCATATTTGAGGAATTCATTATATTAGCACGGGGATGCCGACCGTTGCTGAGAGGATCCAGTAGTAATATTATATAGCGCTAATGATTATGAGAAGTGGAGATGTGACTGGAGTACTGTATTATTGTATTGCTATGACTTGTACTTAATTGTGACTGTGTATTCTGTGTATTTCATGAACGTGTTGTGGTGTAATAAACATCCATTAACAGTACACCTGCCGTTACAGCATTCCATGCCTCTGATGTGTGTATCTGTGGCGTGTGAATGCACCACGCACACTCACTACAACATTTAACACGGTAGGAGAACAGTAGGCGTGACGGTAGTCACGCATGACCATAAATAGCCATTAAACTATTAAATGAGTAATTATCAATGGTTGACCAATAACAGACGTATCAGTAGTAACTTCAAACATAGTTGTATCAGTGATGGCAAAATAACTTTAGTTATGTACATATCCAGAAAACTTAATGCTGCAGAAAGGAATTACTCGGTTTTAGACCGGGAATTATTGGCGATGGTTTGGTCAATTCTCAAACTTCAAAGATTCCTTCTTGGTGCACATTTCATAGTGGAAACTGACCAGAAAGCTTTTACTGCTATCCAAAGTAAGAACTTGAAGAGCTCGAGATCAACTCGATACGCGATCGCTCTTCAACCTTTTCATTTTTCGGTACGAGCTATCCGTGGTTCAGAAAATGTGATGGCGGACATTCTGTCGAGATGCCCACATGATGCCACTTAACTGTTAAATATTGGACTTTCCTAACATGTATAACTTTACATCAGTTATTCTTTTTCTTCTATATCAAAATGTGTACACATTTGTAATATATGATTTGGTGATTGTATAAATACTTAGCGGTTCACTTATTGTGATTCACTGCTAATTCTTTGATGATGTTTCTTTTGCCAATCGTGAACTTATGATACCTAATATGAAATGATTATTGAAATTATTGTATACATTGTGTCATTGCCAATATGGTAGTAGGCATTGGTGGCAACTCCCTGGAAATGTTTACACTTAGAGAAATACTTTCTCTGAGATGTTGAGATATATATTCTCATTCTTTGCCTTAATCTGGCTTTATAAATTCTTGATACTTCTCATCTGCGCATCATATGTGCGTTGGGGGGGGCCGATTTTATGTGGCTCTCAGAGAGAAAAAAAAAAAAAAAATTTCATTTTTTTTCCCCCGGGGGTTGCGGTAGTCTGTTGCGTACATATTTTTTATATGTCGCACAGATTACAGTTGATACGATTACAAATGAAAATGTAACTATCTGTTTGATAAAAGGATATTTATTTATGAACTTACAACTTTTAAGAAAGGGGAATAACTCAGAATAGTAAATGTGTATTTTATTCTTTGAGTGATCGGTTCCTGTTTTGTTTCCGTGGATTGAACAAGCGGAGGAATCTAGATTTTCTATTATAGCTGGAAACAGATTGTTCTCGCTTAAGGTTTTGCAGGAATATTGAAAGTCTGAATCTAGGTTTACTGTTTGTCTGTTTGAGACGATTCCGTCTTATATCATGTTATCTTTGTGTGTCTGGGCTGGATTATTTGTTCTTACACTCTGAGCGGATGAAGATAAGAGGGTGTGTTCTTCGGTTATGGAGTCTGGCGGGACGCCAATGTCGAGCGGTCCAAAGTTTTGTGATCTCAAGTTATCATGGGGAAGAAGATTGTGTCTTCTAGGACTGTTTTAGTCTATGTGTTCCCCAGTATTGTTTCTATTACGCCAGAAAAGTGTTTTTGTGCTTGCTATTGATTCTTGGCCAAGGTAAACGTACTTTTACTGACTTCGTTCCTAGGCTTACGATGGGTTATGTTTAGGCCTACATGAATCTACTTATGTTCAGATGTCAGAACGACATATCGTTTAGCAGCACTAAGAATGTTTCTACACAGCAATTATGAGGACAGATAATGCTGATATTGGTGGAAACTTTGATATCCTTATGAAGTGAATCTTTCTAGAAGTTTTGTCATCTCACCGTTGTGTGAGCGATGTTAAGGACCAAGGAAGCCATCTTGGAATCCGAATTATTGTCAATCATTCATCAGAGAACAGGGTTGTCCCTTACTACCCGATAATGATCCAGAGATCACAGTTATGAAAGAAAGATCTATTATGGGAGATTTAGCATTTACTCCGAAGATATGTGCTGAATGCTATTTGAAAGAATCTACGCTAGAGTACAAGCTACACTCATGCTAAGAGAGATTCTGTACAAGAGTCACTATGAACATTATGTATAAACTGACGTGATCTGTCAGTACAACCTGATATATATATATATAGATGTGGATTAACTATAGAACTCTGAATGCTTGTCTACAAATGTTCCAGTATGAGGTTATCCAGCATGTATGCTAACTTAAGATGATACACCATTGACCAACACCATGCTGTTTATGTCGTCATGTGTTCCTGTAACCATACACGTACTGTTCCAGTGTGCGTCTCATTAAATATTATAAAAAGAACACAGTAGTTCCAGTAATCCTTGACTTCTACATGTGAGAGTATGAATATATTGTTACCAAGTTGTCAACTCTTCAGAACCATTCTACCATTCGCGTACAATGTACTCTCACTTCAATGTTTACACTACCCTGTGTAGGTCGAGTTGACCTGTGTCTGTCTTCACGGTGACAGCACCTCTTTGAATACAACAGTACTACCAGCCATCATACTTTACAGTGAGGTTCTATACACCACACTCGATTCTTTACAGTGGAGTCGCAAACAACAGAACTTTACACTGGTGGCCGTATAACTTCTTTACAGCGGTGGCCACTATATCCATTACAAGAGACTGTAGTAAGAGACTCCTTATAAGGAAGTTAGCGTAAAATTACGGAATATTTCAAACCCACAACACTCAGAGCTATGAGAAAAAAAAAGTTTCGAATTTGCTATATAACGGTAGACAACGAAATTCCCTTTGTATCGATACCACATAGTCCACGATATGGACAGCATAACTAAGGTATTATTGAGCAACAAATCTTGCATTTTCAGCACAAATTTGCAAATCATAGCTTGGGGGTAGTACAGAAAATATGCTTTTTGATACATCAAATGCATTTTTTATGTTATAAAACCTTGCTCAATCGATTCCTCGGTGATTATTTAATAAAATAAGCTCAAAAGTAAAAAAAATCGATATTTTGTACGTAAAATCCAGTTTTCACTACCGTCCACCCCCTTAAACCTACATAAAACATGAATGTAATAAATACTTGTCATATATATATTTTTTTAAACTGTACAATGTCATAGTAGTAGCCCCTTCAATCATGACTGACTTTGCGAATATGCTGCGAGGTGATAGCCATCAGCTGCTGTTTTCTTGGTGTTCCATTCTCTTTTGCTTATTGTGAGAGCTTCTTTTAGCCCAATCTGAAGTGGCACTGTAGGGTGCACTTGGTGCGATCAGCAGCTTCATCCTCCTAGGTTTCTGGCCATCTGTCAGTTGTCCGTAGAAGATATCTTTTGGGGCGTGACCATCTTTCAAGCGGCGGACATGGCCAAGCCAGCACTTTTACAATGTAGAAGGAAGTAAAAGTCAATATTTCAAAAATTCAAATTTCATATATCACTTTACAAAATGACCTCTGATTCTTATACTAAGTGCTGAAAAGTGCTCTAATCAGTCAGATCTGGCTCTACAGAGGAGACAAACCTCGAATCTCTCATCTTCACATTTGTATATGTTTTCTTCATACTGGGTTTTGCGGGATGTAACAAAGGAGGAGTCCTCAGACCAGGTAGGGAAGGACACCCATGTATCATTCAGAACCTAAGTGAAATAAGAATAATCCTGAGTGTCAACAACTGATTATGGTATGCAGAACAGAATTCACATTGATAGAAACTTTACGTAAAAAAAAACAAGACATCAAATGAGGGAAATAATTTAAATACATCCTATAAACAATGACCTACAGAACAAGGGGAAAATTTAAATTAACACATATCCATATTACTTGCAACTGTTAGAAAAAAAAGGAAACAAACAAAAAAGTAAACATAATTAGTTTAACAAGAATTACGACAACAAAAGCCCACTCTTAATTTATACAAATACATATCATGTGAAACATAAATGTTTAATAAAAGGGATGCTACTTACTTCTTTACACAGGGCTGTGCGGCCACTGCACTTTGGAGGAACGAACTTGCTAGGGATGCCCCTGTAGCTTGCACCATATCTCTTACAAGTATTGAAATCTGTTCAGCAATATCGAAACAGTCTTTAAGCATTATTTTCTTAAAATGTGTCACAATATATCAGACTTTTAACAATGTGAAATGATAATCTAAGGTAACCAGAATTTCCAAAAATTATAATCCACAAGAGAACAATATTTTCAATATGAAATCCAGCAATTTTTTACAGCATAATTGGCAACCATAACAAGCAATAAGCTTAACAATTTTATATAAATTTCTAACAGGAAATTAAAAAACAGGTCAAAACAGGTAGAGCAAAATAAATAGAACTGAAAAACAAAAATGAAAAACAATAATCAGAATTCAGTGGTGGAGCAGCAGAGGATTTAGCCTCAAATAAGAAAATTGGGATTAGTCCATTTTTTCAATTATATTTAAGATCCCCTTAAACTAAATATATCAAAATCATTTTTCAGAACAAATATATTTAACTTAGCAAATAGTACTTCTTTATGAAACTGTGCTATTCTTGTAAACAAACATTTGTAATTTCTGAGAATCTTGTTTTAGACTACTAATTATCTTATAACTTGCATATATATTCATTGATCAACTTGGGATTTGGCACAAACACTTTCCATTGCATCATAAAACTTTTGTCAGATCAAATTTCTGATATCCTATTCAACATTTTTATTTATTCTAAATTAATCAATTGACCCTTTTGCTCCTCATGGGACAAAGGCCTTCAACAAAGACATGCCAAGTCCCTCCTGTTGTGTGCCATCAACTCAATGTCTGTCCATCATTGTCATTTGTCTCCAGTTCTCTTCTCCACGTGTTCTTCAGTCTACCTCTACTGCTCTTACCCCTGGGATTCCATAACAAAAAACTGCCCAATAATGCTATTTGTTGTTGCTGTTGTTGTTGAACTAAGGCAGCTGAGCTTCTCGCTCTTTGGCAGCCAATACCAAGTTGAAGGCTCCTTGGTATTATCTACACTGTAGACCTAGGCTTTTCTTGTGGCTTTTCTACCATTCCAAAACTTGTTGAGTTGAAGTCATGAGCTCCAGTTTCTCCAGTTTGGCTTGCATTTAAAGAATTGTCATATCTGGTCTCAAGCTAGGAGTAGGAAGTACGTGGCATATTGTGCACTTCCCCGCCATCCAAGGCAGCTCTCCAACTATGCAGAGCTAAAATACTGTACTCTGGTTCTGGGCTCTCCCAAGGAATTGTAGAATGGAAAAATCCACTAACCTAATTAATGGTGTGTCCTGCTGAAATAAACTGTGGTAAAAAGAAATTGTGCAATAACTTGTAGAAATGTGTAAACTAGTGTGTACCATCTTCTTCTTTGATCCTTAGCTGCCGACCGTCAAAGCAGTCAGTGGCTATCACGCCTAGTGGCGTCTTGTAGGGCAACAACAAATTGATTCCACTTTGCTCTGTCGGTGGCCATCCTTCATACAGTGCCCCAACTCTGGTTCATTCTTTGCATCTCAGCCTCCGCAGTCCTCCGCCAAGTTGTTTTGTGTGTACCATGGAAGTGTGAATATTTAATCTTAGCCAGTGTGCCTAAGAACATTAACATGACTGGAAACTCATCTCTCATTTTGCTATCAGCCTAAAAACATTTTACGAAGTGAACTCAGTTTAGTGGACTTGAAGCGATTGTCTCATGCACGGAGTTTCACACACTTGCGGACTCATAAACGATTCTCCTTTTATGATATGATGTTTTTATATCATATCAGTACATGTAAATGTATTTTACGGAGAATAAAGATTCTGATATGTGCTGTTCTGTGTGTGTGTGTGTGTATATATATATATATATATATATATATATATATATATATATATATATAGATATATATATATATATATATATATATATATATATATATATATATATATATATATATATACATACATACACAGGGTTCATAGCAAATTTCTTCAAGCATTTTCCAGGTTTTTCCAGGTCCAGCACTTGATTTTCAAGGATGGGAAACTCTAATATTTTCCTCATCTAATTTTCTCAGATATAATTATCACTTTGCTGACCAGCAATCCGGAGCATTACCGTCTCCCATTACCAAGGGTGTTTAGCAGATTTCTTTAAAAAGAACATTTTTTTTTTTTAAAATTCATAAAAGATTGAAAAACAGACATCTTTTCCCAGTTTTTAGCGAATTTGTTCAACGTCAGCGCAATAAAATGTTAGTGACATGGATGTCAATGAATAAAATAAGCTTGATTGACATATTGATTTAATGATTAACGTATATCAACATAAAAGGCTAATAAAATTGTGAATAAAATGCAAAAAAACCCACTATTTTTCGTGTTTGTCTTTTTTGAATGTATTCTGCGTCTGTGGCATGACAATGTGCGTTTGTAAATGTTTGAGTAGTTATGTACCTCTAGTTGGAGTCTGAGCTGCTTCCTTTATTAACTGGGGTTGAAGTTGTAGCTGTAGGCCTCTGCAAGAGTCTTTGTCTGGATCGTTGATAATCCTTGACTGTGTGGTATAACTTGAAGCAGGGTATCAGGCATAGAGGTACATTGCAATCTGGGCAGTACATGCAAGTCTGGCTTCTATTCCCTGCAGCCTTACACACTTTACAGTCTGGTTTGTACCTTGTCCTTTCATATTTATCAATGAAGTGGTGCTCAGTAAGTCGTGTTGTTGTGACCTGTGGTTTTGAAGGTGTCACATTGCGTCGAAGAATAGCAGGTTCAATAAGAGTCATACTGACATCCTGATCTTTGCTTTGATCTTTTTTTGTAGAGTTGGCAGTGTTGTAGGTTATGTGCCCATTGACCAGGGCAGTTTCAACTAAGAAATGATATAAAAATAGGATATGTGTGGGTAGGGGTAGCTTGCACCTAGTTGGCTGAAGTAGTCGACACCTCCCATACTTTTGCTGTATTTTTCTGCAAGCAATGGCTTCTGAATTGTTCTGCCCTAAAGAATTTGTCTTTCTAACTGTCTTGTTTATATTATCATTGGAGTGAACAGTAGATATAAGGTTAAATCTTTTCGTATCATGCCAGGTGACTGTCGGCACGCCTTATCTTCTGTCGCACAAAACACAGGATGATTTGTCTTTTTCAATTTGAGTTGTTTTTTCTTCAATGCTACAGGAAAATGCTTCCTATTTTCAGCTACTGTTCCACATGCACCAATCTGAATTTCAGGTCTTGAAATAAAGCTGAAGGCTGAATCAAAACTACCACAGAAGAGAATATGTCCCTTGTTGCGTATGAAATTTGAATTAAAACTATGGTGACTTTTCACTGAAAAAAGAGTCCAAATAATCTCAGCTCTGAGAGTTTCTTCCTTGGTCACAAATGATGTCACATCTGTAGGTCTCCTAGTAGTGTTAGATGTTTTTGACGTGTCCGAGGGAGTAGTGTTAGATAGTTTTGATGTTTCTGAGGGAAAAACTGCTCCTTGGGGTTGTGTTCTTTTCTGTTTAAAAAAAAAAAAAAAAATGGAACACACAAATAACTTATAAGTTGGCCTAAGCTATGTATATTTACCAAGTCAAAGTTCTAAACGCATGAATAATATAGTCAAATAATATTTAACTAGAACAAAAGTTAATATATAGTAATTGGGAGGGTGAAGGTATGATGATATCCTTATAACACTTATGATAAGTGAAAATCTATTAAATATCTAACTGGAAACATCAGGCCTTTACACACACATCCCCTCCCCATCTTTACTATTTTTGTTTGATTTTTTTTTGTTGGGGTTTGTTTTGTTTTATCGTTTCTGTTTGTTTCGTTTAAAAAAAAAATTTTTAAATTATTTTTAAAATTTTAAATAACATAGGTCTATGCACAAAATTGGTAATTTTCATTTATCCTAATTACAGTGATTTGACAGATGTGATGCCACTTTCATGTATCGGCGGTTATTCATGTTATCTGGAATTGAAAACATGTAGGCCTAGGCATATCCTAATTATAACCCTGCAGAGCAGAACGGGATATGTCTCTTCATCATAAATATAATGAAAAAGCATTAAAAATATATTTATTTCCAAAAAATGTGGTGAAATGAACAGTGGGACATGGTCTGATAACAGGGTAGGCTATAGGATATGGAATCGCCATCAATTTCTATTCCTGACCATCTCAAACTGTGTCAAACATATTCTCGTAAGCAGTTGTAAACCAAGAAATTTCATTCAAACACTAATTTTGGCCATGGTTAAAAATAAAACTGTTAATAGGCCTACATTGTAAATTACGGCCGCAAGAACAATAGGCCTATCTATAAACTGCATTTAGCCTATGTAAATATGTTTTATAAATGAATTTATTACTTACCTCAGTTGAAATGAAAGATTTAATACAACTTGAATGCGTAGAGACAAGTTCTTGGTGTTGTTGTTGTTTTTTTTTTAAGTTTTGGCGAGGCGCGTCCCGTTCAACCTAGTCGATTATATTAGGGCGCATATCCAAATATAAAAGGCCCTTAGGTCTGAGGTTATAAATACATTTTTTCCCAGTCGTGGGTTTTTGCTCCGCAGTGAATATGTGTAGTTATGTGTCCTTTCGTAGCAGTTAAGGTTAGGTTTAGTATTAGAGTTAGGATTTGGGTTAGCGTTAACCCTAATCCTAACCTTAATACTAAATCTAACCCTAACTGTTACGAAACAAGACATAACTACACATATTCACTGCGGAGCAAAAACCCACGAGTAATAGGAAATTACCGCTTTCGAGTAACAACAGACACGCGCGCTAAAAATAAATCTGCTTCACATCATTAACGCAATTCGCCGAAAATGCAAATCGCCGAAAACACGAACCGCCGAAAACGTCTGGAAATGGATTTTGTGCCCAAAGGGAAGTAAAAATTCTGCGGTAACTGAAGTTTAACGAAAAATACCATCAATAACCGAAAAATGGAAAACTTCCGATTTTTAATATTTTTTCAAGGTCCGATGCGGGAAATTCAAGGCTGTTAGCCATTTTTCCAGGCTTTTCAAGGCCTGGAATTTTTTTTTTCGTTTTCCAGGTTTTTCAAGGTCGCTACGAACCCTGTATGTATATATATATATATATATATATATATATATATATATGTATATATATATATATATATATATATATATATATATATATATATATATAGATATATAAAACATATATATCATATTTCCTGTATTTATTCTCATTGGCTTATCTTTTTCCTTTGTATTTTCTATCTTCAGGATATGAAGATGGGTCATCTGTTGCTGTGACTTATCAAATATTTTCATGTTACCTTGCAACTGGTTACAGTTATGGGACAGAAGAGCAAGGTCATCAGCAAAATCTAGATCCTCGAACTGTTTAGTCGTCCACTGAATGAATTCCATTTCTGTTGGCTGACACTGATGTTTTCATAACCCAATCTATAACTAGTAATGAGAGTACTGGTGACTGTTGCAAGTGGTTGCGTTGCAAGGCGTGGTTTGGTTAGCTCTGAACAATGTTCCATGTGATATTAATAAAACAGTTATAAATGTCTGGCCATTGTTTTATCTTCTTGATATTCTTGAGTGATCGTGTATCGTGCCTTCTATGTAAGATTACGCGAATGCAGGGGTGGAAGATTCTGAACAATAATTGAACCTTGGAATACGATTGATGTGACAAGTCGGTTCATAGAGTCCACAAATATTTAATACAGTTTACACGTCAAGACGATTCATGCATGTTGATCACAAAGGTACATATTATAACTTGAAAATATATGGCATAGATATGTAGATATCCTATCAGTCCTTGTCCAATAATCAAATTACTGTATGCAGATTGTCATAGCTGTATGCACGCGCGGTTGGGGTTTTCCAACGGCCGACAGTGAGTCTATGAGTCTGGTAAAATCAAATACTATGGACTGTAATTCATCCTTCCTTAATTTTCACTTTCGTACTGACCTTTAATCATTTCAAATCTTCGTAATAGCAATGGACTGACCCATGTCCGTACTTGCATAAAATATATCTGTATGGCAATACCATGCTCAACATTGGAAGGAAAGTCAGACGCGTCTTAACAGCTTGACGGTCAATGTAAAAAAGGGTCTGGTTTCTTAGTTACCGACTGTGTCCTAAACAACGCTATACACGTCATAATCGATCGTGTATGAAGCGTTCAGTAATTGAAACATCTATCGCAATATATTAAATGTCTTAACCTTTACAATTGCACGTCTGGTAACCTTTAGCAGACGGCGTTAATATCATATACCGTAACAATTCCCTGTACACCGGGGAAAAAAATCTATCGATTTTTTTTTCAATATCTATCCGACTTAACAATTTTTCAAAAAAATTTAACACAATTGTGACATATGGCCGACGATGTTCTGAGTAGAACCGTGTTGCGGTCGTGTCAACTAACTATTTGTCATAGTCATCTAATCATAAATCACATTATATATCAATATTATACATATCATTATATCAACTAAATAAATGTCCAATGTTAATAGTGAATGAGAAAATTAAATTAAAGTAAGGTCTGTCGTATTAGTATGTCATATAGGAATTAATTTGACTAATTAAAATTAAATTAATTAATTAAACTAAGAGTTAAATTATTAAGGTTCTAATGTAACGCGATGTCATGAGAGAAGAAAAGACAAACTAAGTAAGAAGAAATAGAAAGAAATTCGAATATAAGTTTTAACTTAATTGTGTGTGTTAAGTGTTAGTGAATAATAACTATCTAATTTAACTAACTAAATAATGTATAGGTACATTAAAAAAAAAATTATTAATCTAATACTTGTGTGAGATTTATTTTCTCTTTTCATAATTTCTTCTTTTAGTATTTCGTTCTCTTTTTTTTTTTGTTCTTTCATTTCATTTTTTTCTCACATTTCATTTTATTGATAATAATTCAATTAAGAAGTTAAGTTAACTAATTAATTAGTATAGGATATGATGATCCATCCGTAGTCTTGATCCTGATGAATTCTTTTAGGCAAAAATGTTCAAACGTTTACGTTGGAAAGAAATGTCATTTATCCCAGCATCCAAGAATTAAGTATACACAGGAACATCAGTTCGGTTTGTCGTCAGACATTAGTCCATGATTGTTCAAAGAGTATTCATATCTCGTGTATGGACGTTAGACGAAGTTTGAATGTCTATATATACCTTGATTGTCTTTTAATTCAATTCTGTGATGCATATAGTGTTTATACAGTTTAAATTAAAGGCAAGGTTAGTTCCTTTATAGTTGATACTTCGTTCAATCTAATGTAGTTCTGATTGATGTAGTTTAAGAGTGTCAATATTGATTATTCGTCGTCAATAGGATTACGTGACAATGCATCTGCCACACAATTTTCAGTGCCAGGAATATGTTCAATGGAGAACTCGAATGGCTGTAGGATGATTGAATATCTGGCAAGTTTCTGGCTCTTATGATTAGATCGACGCAAGGCTGCCACAGCACGTTGGTCCGTCTGTATGGTAAAGGGAGCACCGAGTAAGAATTTTTCCAGCTTCGTTATTGCCCAGATCACAGACAAAAGTTCCTTGTCGACTGTTGAATACTTGGTTTCTGCCGGCTTCAGTTTTCTTGATATATATAAGGTGGGGTGTAGAATGCCATCATGGTTCTGGAGCAGGCATGCACCAATGCCGTAGTTACTAGCATCTGTTCGTAAGAAAAATCTTTTGGAAGCATCGGGAAGTCTTAAAATTGGTTCATGTGAGAACAAATTTATAATTTTGTTGAAAGTTTCATTGCATGTACCAGTCCATGTCACCTTCACCGGCATATCTTTTTTTAACAATGAAGACAATACAGCCGTGATGGATGACAAGTTTGGTATGAATCTACTGTAATATTGAACAAGTCCTAACAAACTCCTGACCTGTTTCTTCGTCTGAGGAACTGCTATGTTTAGAATTTTGGAGACTGTACTAGGTAACGTTCGGATATATCCCGATCCAATGATATGTCCCAAAAAGGTTATCTCATTACACGCGATTTGCACCTTTGTAGGTTTAGCAGTTAGATGATAATTCCTTAGAGTGTCAAAAACATATCTAAGTCCCGAAACATGTTCCTCAAACGACGAACTAAACAAGCATATGTCGTCAATATATGTAATAACGTCTGGTCTACCTGATAAAATTTGTCGCATCAGGCGAATGAAGGTAGCTGGCGCATTAACAAGCCCAAAAGGCATCACATTCCACTGGTATAGACCTTGTGGCGTGGAAAATGCGGTGTAGTACTTAGCCTTTTCGGTCAGTGGTATCTGCCAATAACCTTTAGTTAAGTCTATCTTACTAAATATAGTTGCGTTAGATAGACGTGGCAGTAAGTCGTCGATAAGTGGATGTGGTTCGCTGTCAACTATAGTCTTAGCATTTAATTTTCTATAATCAACACATAGTCTGATATTATTGTCCTTCTTCCGGACAATCACTAATGGAGAAGAGAATGGCGAATTACTAGTCTCAATGATTCCCAGAGACAACATCTGTTCAAGTTCCTTAGTAGTTTTAGCAAGGAAATGTAAAGGAACAGAATAGGGATGTACACGAATAGGTGTATCATCATTGAGAGTAATGTCATGACTGATAGCCGATGTGCGACCCGGGACGTCGGTCAACACATCTGGATAAGATTGTAATAGATTAGCAATCTGTAGACGCTGTTGCGGTGTAACCGTTGAAGAGATGGTTACATCCCGCCAAGATTCAGTAGGTTGAACTACTGGTACAGGTAACGGTAACTGTACCTCAGGAAAAGAAGATTCTTCTTCCTGGATGACAGATAAGTTAGTATAATGACAAGTGGATACTGTGTTGTCATCTAGTTCATGAAAAATTGACTGTAAGTGTTCAGGACGTGTATGAAATTGCTTGAGCATGTTAATATGAAATATCTTTTTGTGTCCCTTGATATCTAAGACGTAATCAACGTCAGAAATTTTATCAATGACTTTGTAAGGACCATTCCAAGATATCAATAATTTATTGTTATTGTGAGGAAGTAACACATAAGCCTCGTCGCCTGGGAATAATTGGCGTAATCGTCGAGACTTATTTTGTAGAGATCGAGCCTTAGCTTTTGCAGCCTCAGAAGAAGCTGTTGCCAACTGGCAAGACTCAATAATGTTCTTCCGAAGATTAATCACATATTCGTAAGATGACTGAGTGTCCTGAGTCATCTCGTCGTCAATTAATAAGTCTTTTATTAGTCCCATAGGACCTCTTGGGGGAGCACCAAAAACTAATTCAAAGGGAGAGAAGCCAGTTTGTTCATGCGGTACCTCCCGATAAGCAAATAGAACAGCTGGGAGTGCTCTGTCCCAGTCATGAGGGTGCTTAGCAGTAACCTTATGTAGTAGTTGTTTAAGTGTACGGTTAAGTCTTTCAACCGCACCATTACTCATCGGATGATAAATACTACTTAAATTCCTATCAATGTCCCAAGTTTTCATGACTTCCTTCATGGTGTCAGATATAAACTGTGACCCATGGTCTGATAAAAGTTTTCTAGGAAACCCTATTCTAGAAAAGATGAGATGTAGTGCATCAGCTACATCTGTGGTAGTGGTGGTCTTTAATGGGATAGCTTCTGGCCATCGTGTGCACAAATCAATGCACGTAAGGACGAATCTATGTCCTCTGGCCGATGGTAGCAATGGACCAATAATGTCTATTGCCATTTTGTCAAAAGGTCTCACTGAGATATCGCAAGCCTGAATAGGCGCCGTGTGAAAAGCTCCACGTGCTTTCACTTCTTGGCATGTAGTACAGGAACGTACATACTGCGAAATATCTCTTGACACCCCTGGCCAAAAGAATGAAGACAGTACTCGAGATCGTGTTCGAGTATATCCCATATGTCCAGCACAATGTGAGTCATGTGCATGTTGAAGAATGTACCGTCTAAAAGTATATGGGACCATAACTTGTTGTTTCATTTGTGATTTGTCATTAAAACATCTAATCAATATGTCATTTTTAATAACAAAACAATGTTTGTTATTATTACCTGAGGATAGATTGTCAACTTTATCAACCAACTTAAAAAATTTTTTTAAAGATTTATCCTCTTTTTGTTTGGTTGCAAATGTTTCCCTGTCAATAGGTGAATTGACTACAAATTCCTCTTGGTTGTCTGCATCCATTTTATTATCATCAACTTTCTCCATGAGTTGAGTCTGCGCTCTAGTCGTCACGGCGTTTCCAGTGCATAGGTTATGTTTCTCCCATTCTATAATCTCATCTGGAGTACAATCTTTACTGCCGTGTATACGACCGACCATCAAATCAGCTATAGGCTTTTTTAGCATACATACTTTTACGTTCCCTGTGAAGAAAGGAGTGTTAACATGAATAATAGCTGTGGGGTAAAAACTCTATTGTTCCACCAAAAGTCATGCAACGGACATATTCCCCCGTTGCACAGCTGGGATGTACCAGCGACTGTCGTACACCAATCGTTGTGGATCCCGAATCCCTCAACACTGAGACGACGGATCCATTAACTAATCCTCTGTTAAAAATTAATAGGCCTGTTCCATCGTTGACTGCAAGACCTACCTGTGGTATAATATGTCCGCAGTTAAGCACTGTTTCTTTCGCCTTCTGAAAAATAAGATTGCATTGCTGGCAACTATTTGCCACATTATAATTAATAGCAAAACATGCAGCAGAAGACTGTGTTGTATTATTGTCAAGTGGGACCTGAGCTATAGGGGTAGTATTATTTGTAACTGCCGCCCCTGTATTATGGTTGTAATGAGATGATCCCCGAGAATGAGATCGATTCCGAGTATAATTGTTAGAATTATCTCGTCGTCCTCTATAGTAACTATTATCTCGATGTCTCGAGCCATGATTATTACCATTCCAGTTACTATTATTATTGGGAGTATGTGATCGATTATAATGAGTGTTATGTTGACCATTGTGGTAGTTTGTTTGAGGTGAATAATTTCTATCTCGTGATCTACCTCTGTTGAACTCATTTTTATTGTTGAAATCATTATTATGTCCCTTCTGAAAGTTAACATTGTGATTTCTTTGGAACCTGCTTCTGTCTACACTGTGATGTCTTTGTTTGCTATTATGATTGTAGGCCATATTAGACGCCACAGGTAGAGGTTCTCTTAATGAGGAGTTAGAAATGGTTGCATTCGGATGTGCCGAACAGTAGTTTAAAGAAATTTTTTCTAACTCATCCATAGTACCTGGTTTACGCTCCTGCAAATATGCAAAAAATGGCTGGCTAACTGAAGATAATACCTTATCCCGCAGTAGTAAATCAACTAATTTGTCGTATGATTTGTTGACTTCTGCCAGTTCAACCCATCTATTAAATGTATTGCGTATGTTCGCAATGAATCCTGCAAAATCCCTTGGAGATTCAGGTAAAATTCCCTTAAATTTCAACCTACAGTGTTCCTCGTCCAGGTGAAACCTTCGTAAAAGCAAGGACTTAATAGCACCGTAGTTATTAGCTATTGATGGGTCAGCATTTTGAGAAGCTGTCAGTGGTTCTCCAACCAAGAATTCATTTAATTTGAGTACCCATGACTCTTCAGGCAAATGGTTAGATTTGCAAGTCTGTTCAAAACGTGCCAGGAACGATGAAAGGTCGTCGACGTTCAAGTTGAAAATGGGTAATTTAAAATTGTAGAAGTGTTTAGGTTGGCTGGATGATGATCCATTTTGTGCGTTATTATTCTGGTTTGCATCAGCACTTTGTGCTTGTAATCTTGCTGTCTCCAATTTAATACGCGCCAATTCCATTTCTTGTTGTAAAATAATTTCCTCTCGTTTCAATTTATTCTCTTCTTCCTGTTTGGCGATTGTTCTTTGCTCTTCTCTTTCACGTTGAGCAATCTCTCTCAATCTATTTTCCTTGGCAATTTGCTTCATCTCAAGTTCTGCTTCCTCTTTCTTTAATGCAGCTTTTTTCTCTTCTTCCTCTTTCTTTAATGCAGCTTTTTTCTCTTCTTCCTCTTTCTTTAATGCAGCCTTCTTCCTCTTTCTTTAATGCAGCTTTTTTCTCTTCTTCTTTTCTTTCATATTTTTCCAGTTCTGATTCAGCAAACTGACGAAGTTCTTGAGATTTATAACCATATTCACGACCAATCTTAACGAAATGGTCTATAGTAAGCATTTTGACTTTTATCTGTAAGTAATTATTGATAATTACTGATTAAAATAGTCAATAGTAGCTTCAGAGTAATTATTATACTTACTCAACTTAGAAATATTCAATATAAGTAATCACAATAGTACTGAACTTAATGTCTAAGTTCAACTAATAGACAATATTTTGTAACAATATTGTATCTAAATAATACTATATCATAAATAGTTATGATATCTGTTAAATATAATGTAATTATATCACACAATTAATCTCAATATCCAATAATGTTGGGTATAATTCCTAGTAATTATATTGTTCAATGTACTAAGTCACTCTCTTAGTACCAGAAAAGTATATTAAATAATATACAATGGGTCTATTACCTCAAAGGTAGCTATAAGATTATTTATTTTGTCAATATATATATTATATTATTATGCCCTAGGCATCTATGATAAATTGTAGTGCTACTTTCTTGGACTATCACTGCATAATTATGCAATGTCCCATATTAACCTTAAATTTCAGAAAAAATTAATTAAATTAAATTACAAGTGTATTATTGCATATAATTATCATATTATTAATGTAATATTAATATATATTATGAGGACAGACAAGCAATGATGCAACTAAAGGGTACAAACAATGTCAAGACGCAAACAAGACATTTTCACAATTAAAAATGAATTTATGAACTAAATAAAATAAGCGGAAATGTCACAGACCAAATGAAGGGCAAGGTCTGACCGGAGGTCAACTGAATATTCAAGGTACACACAAAAAAAAAAAAAATGACTGCGAAAAATGATGACGTCACAGGACTCATAACGGACGAAAATTTAATAATCATAAAATAAATGATAGTCAGAGGAGAATGGACGAAATAGTAACGAACATGGTACAGAACTGAATAAAATTATTAACTGAATACGAATAAAATACACCAATTATCTACGGGACAGTACAGCTAACGCAAAATCGTCAAACGATAGCAGATTTGGACAACAAGTCCAATGTCAAACCTCAATGGGGTTTCCAAAGGTGCAATCGTTTAACTGCCCTAAGAAACGACCGAAATTAATTCAGGCATCGTGAGAGCCGCAGAATTTAATTTCAGTTCATCCTCCCTACCTCCCACGATTAGTAACAAATACATACGATGGAAAACAAATTTAACATATATACATGAAAATACATAGACATGCCTGATCAAAGCAAAATGGACTCAGTATTACGGTTTTGCAATGACGACAATTTAAACAGCTAGACTTATCTTTCCCGTTGCTTCGATCAGTGCTATAGGTCGTCAACAGCTAGGCTAATGCCCCTGACTGCCTGCTCCTGTAGTCCATTTCTTGTGTCTGCTTCAAATGACTTATTTTTCCCTTGGTTAGGCTTAAAAGAACGACTTCAGTTTCTCCGATAGTTTCACCTACACGAATTTCAGTGACGTCGCGTTGTTAGGCATTAGACTGAGTTCCACGTCATCTTCAGCTGGATCATGTGATCGAAAACTGATCGTAAATATTTCCTTCGAAAGTCATTCAAAAAATTTTTTTGTTTTTGGTTGTTTTCTCGTCCCCAGACACCGGGCACCACTGTTGCAAGTGATCTGTTGCAAGGCGTGGTTTGGTTAGCTCTGAACAATGTTCCATGTGATATTAATAAAACAGTTATAAATGTCTGGCCATTGTTTTATCTTCTTGATATTCTTGAGTGATCGTGTATCGTGCCTTCTATGTAAGATTACGCGAATGCAGGGGTGGAAGATTCTGAACAATAATTGAACCTTGGAATACGATTGATGTGACAAGTCGGTTCATAGAGTCCACAAATATTTAATACAGTTTACACGTCAAGACGATTCATGCATGTTGATCACAAAGGTACATATTATAACTTGAAAATATATGGCATAGATATGTAGATATCCTATCAGTCCTTGTCCAATAATCAAATTACTGTATGCAGATTGTCATAGCTGTATGCACGCGCGGTTGGGGTTTTCCAACGGCCGACAGTGAGTCTATGAGTCTGGTAAAATCAAATACTATGGACTGTAATTCATCCTTCCTTAATTTTCACTTTCGTACTGACCTTTAATCATTTCAAATCTTCGTAATAGCAATGGACTGACCCATGTCCGTACTTGCATAAAATATATCTGTATGGCAATACCATGCTCAACATTGGAAGGAAAGTCAGACGCGTCTTAACAGCTTGACGGTCAATGTAAAAAAGGGTCTGGTTTCTTAGTTACCGACTGTGTCCTAAACAACGCTATACACGTCATAATCGATCGTGTATGAAGCGTTCAGTAATTGAAACATCTATCGCAATATATTAAATGTCTTAACCTTTACAATTGCACGTCTGGTAACCTTTAGCAGACGGCGTTAATATCATATACCGTAACACCATTTTTAGACACCTAATTTCAAGCTCTAAAGCTCCTGATCTATGATAACAGTTTGAAAATAACAAGAGGAGCTACCTATTCAAATTTGATTTTGATAACTCGGCAAATGAAGGCAAAAAACCTTAGCAAACTGAAATATGGCAATAAAATCCATTATGGCCACCATTTCCGTGACAACCAACCGCATGGTACCATCACTCTTTGTTACACATAACTATTATTGTTAAGTCTGTGTAATTGAAACCCTGCAATTGTTTATGAAAATAACACCATACTGCCATCCTCCCCTTAAAACAGCTGAGTTCAACAGGTGAGAAAGAATCAAGAGTTGAATACCAAGAAACATTAAAAGAGACCATACCAATTTCCATGGCCAGTTCCCCACTAATCCTCTCTTTTTGAGTGGCTCCATGTGGTACAGGCTCAACTCCACCTCCTTGTTCATTAACTCCTAGAAGATCTTTGAACTCACGGAAAAGATCAGGAAACTTTCTACAAGAAGAAAAACAAAAAATAAAACAAACAAAAATACAAGTTACACTGTAAGACAGAGCAATGAATAAAAACTGTCTCTGCTCTCAAAGAAAATACAAGTTAGAATGTGTTCCAATCCTGAAGAAAACATGCTAAATAAATAAAACATAACTATGACTTTCTATAAACTTGTGTTTGGCATGACTTCTGCTTTACTACTACACTGTACATGACAACTATTAACACAACAGACTATAGACAACAGTACTGGCAGGATGACATGATGCCACATCAGTCAAGTTGACAGCTGAATCAGGGGAGTAAACAAGTACATTAACTCTTCTATTAGAGAAAAACCCTCTTATGCAGAAATCTTACTTACTTAGTCGTTCCCCTTCTACCGTGAGGTATAGAGGTTTGGAAGAGAGAGCGCCAGACTATCCTATCGGCTGTCTTCCTCCTGGCCTGGTTCCATTCTAGTCCTCAGTCCTTCAAAGATTGTCTAATGTTGTCCTCCCAGCGGACTCTGGGTCGTCCTCGGGGTCTGGATCCCTGGCTCTTTGTTTCCCATGCTTGTCATGGTAGCCGATCTTCTCCCATTCTGCAGACATGGCCAAACCATCTTAGTTGGGATTGTTCTACTTGGGTCTGCAGGGGGTGGGATTTTAGGCCTTGACGTATCGTCTGGTTGCAGACCATGTCTCTTCTTGTTACTTCAACCACCTTCCTCAGATACCTCATTTCTGAGGTTTGGATCTGGCTTTTATGGGTTGTAGTCATTGCCCATGACTCGCATCCATATGTCAAGACTGGGACATAGGTGTAGCGGTATAAAGCCATCTTCGTTTTCTTACCAACCTCTCTCTTGCTGATGAATCCTCGATTTATGGCCTGAAAAAGTCTCCCAGCTGCTGCTTTTCGAGTGGCCAACTCTTCTTTGATGCCTCCCTTTCGGTTATAATAGCTCCGAGATATTTAAAGTGGTCGACCTGCTCCAGGACCTGTTCTCCCAGCTTAATCTGACGTCTTCTTTCTTCTCGTGATATCATCATGGATTTTGTTTTAGAGCTGCTTATGACCATCCCTCTCTTCTCCAGCTCTTCCTTCCAGACTTGCAGGTTGGATTGGAGATGTGCCTCTGATTTAGCAATCAGGGCAACATCATCAGCAAATGCCAGCTCTGTTATGCAGATATCAAAGATAATAACATGCATTAGACTATTTAATACTCTGTAGATTATTTTCACTGGTGACCATGTTTCACTGAGGGACATCAAAGATGTGCCTGCAGCCCTTATCTAAAGATGCTGTGAATAATATATTGTTGTCTCAATTTTCCCTAAAATGATGTAATAATAGTCACCTTCAATCATTCAGACTGACTGACTGCAGTGATCCTCAAACACTGTCAAGAAATAGTGAGCCACAAAATGAATACTTCCAGATTAATTAACAAGGTGACATCTATGTTTCACTTCTGTCTCAAGTTTCCCTAACATGATGTATTGTTACGTACATTTATTACCTAAGGGGGTAGTCTTCGGTCCTGCCAAATGTACGCACCAGTCTTAATATAGTTATATTATTTGTGCGTTCGATTGATTCACGCACTGACGTGCACAATGCAGTGTGAGTTGCTTTGGACGCACGGGTAACCTAGTTGAGGGATTCGGACGTCATGTTTTGAACAGGGCAGTTCGGACCATGTTTATGTCCGATATATATTTCTTGGATTTTTCTGGCAAGTTTGAAGAAGCCATTATTTTGTAATGATATCTACTGGTATTCATGATGAAGCCAATAGTGGAAGTATCAAGTAAGTGTCGCTCCATGTCACATCGAATGTTTATTGAGTTCAATTAAAGTATCAGGCCGCTCCTAGTTTTGGTCTAGCGGGAATTCATCGTAGTATGTCATTCCTAGAATGGACAGACGGAGTCGTTAGCCCTTTTGAATTACCGTAGAGGGAGGATACCTATGAGTAAACGAAGTTAATTGATTTGTATGCTTCACATGTTTTTATATGCCGTATTTTCGTCAATGCCAAAGTCGTGGCATGGATATAGAGAGGTTAGTCAACACAGAACTCTAACCTGGTCGTATTGTCGTGGATGACTTTGTTTGGATTTTATATATATATGCTACCTAAGTATCGTATGGAAAAAGTCTGGAATTGTTACAAGTATGATAAGAAGTATTGCTCCTTGAGAATGAATCCGTTGGCCATAAGATACGTCCTTGAAAGAAGGTCAACGGACTTGACTGCAATACATATGATATGGTAGAGGAAGTGATCCTTAGTCACTTGAATAAGAGGACTTAATTGTTAGAGAATCTTCATGAACTTGAAAAGTAATTATCAACATTTTGACGTATGACCTTTTTGCACCTGTAACTATGATCGTCTTGTCCCACTCCGTATGTGTCACGTTAAATAAAATATATGTACAGTCATCACAGACTTGTGTGCTGCCAGTAAGTGACCAGTTAAACACTACTTGTTGGAGTTCGTTTTGAAGAACATTTCTGACATTTTTGTCCCTTTGCAACCATTCGCGTAATGAAGTTCTTTACCATTAGAATGAACACCCAACATGTATCCTATGGAACCACTACTGCAGTGGATTCCCAGAAAGTATCAACCAATCAATCGATCAATACCATTTAGCTCCCCAAGGAGCATAGGCCTTCAACAAACACATGCCAAGTCATCCTGTGCCATCCGCTCAAGTTCTTTCCATGTTTTCCTCATCATTTTCACCTTTGTATCCAGTTCTCTTTTCCATGTGTTTTTTGGTCTACCTCTGCCTCTCTTTTCCTGTGGACTCCAGAACAAGGACTGCCTTGTAATGCTATCAACAGGTTTCCTCAATGAACAAATGAAGAGATGGACATGAAGTATGCGCAAACACAATTTTGTGCTCATACAGTGGTGGTTTCTACAGTAATTTGTATTAATTAATGAGGTTAACACTTACGTTTACCAATACAGTTACAATTTTACAATACTCTCTCTCTTTTTTTTTTTTTAAAAGTAGAAATGTTAGCTATGTCTGTTTCTACTTTATTTATCTTGTGTGCTACTGCTTTATAATACAGTAGTATAGAATACAGTAGTATAGAATACAGTAGTATAGAATACAGTAGTATAGAATACAGTAGTATAGAAGTATGTGAGAATGAATCAATGCATACTGTACTTCACATGCTTGTAAGACTGTAGCAACACTTTGTACTACAGGTGTGAGTGGGAAGTTGATACTTCACAATATTTAAGTGTGAGTGACATGTACTGATACCTTGTAATATTCTACAATGTAAGACGTCTTGTACTTTTGAAATGTGAGTAACTGCTAGTAAAGTATGCATGCTGACACAATGGGGTAGAATGTTAGATTGGCCTGTGTGCTCAGTTCTTAACCCTATTGTAATGAAGTTTGTTTGCCCGCTTATCCGTCTCATAATACAATATACTTACTATAACATATGAAACTATACAGCAACACTGTGAGACACTGAGACCAAAACAGTTAATCTCATCATTATTTTCCTTCTTGGCTCCATATAGAGCATGGAGCCACCAGTACAGCTAGTCCCCCTGGCAGGTGGCCTGCACAAAGCATTAACATACTCTTACAGCAGTGGATTCTGTAGCAATCTGTTCTACATGGTGAGGTTGCCAGCTTTATGCACAACCTCATATTAGTCATCTTGTACAACCTTCCTGAGGGAGCGGTTGTCCCATTCTTTCTTTGCCTCATTAGAGACTACGGCAACTACACAGGGCCAGTCATTTTCCCTCCCTCAATAATTATTAAACCTGTACTTTACTTCTTTAACTTAACTTTCAGAACATGACGACTTACACTGAAGGTGATTGGTCGATTCTACCTCTAAATAAAAATAAATAGGTTGGTGACCTAGTTATTCATGGAACATGTCTGCTCCATCTACTTAACGTGTCAAAACATATGGTTTGGTCATGTCATGAGAATGAAGCCCAAAAAATGACCACTATGCGCTTACAATAGATGAAGTTCTGGTTTCAGGGCACGGGGAAGACCAAGAGGCAGATGGATAGACAACGTCACAGAAATCCTAGAACAACATGGACTCAAAGCAGCCAGTGCAAATTTCACCTGCCCACTACACTTCATGGCAACAAAGGATTGATAAAGTCAAGTAAACAAAACAACAAGGCCAACATTAAATGGATATTATTTCATGTCAAAACATACAGTGGGGAAGACACACACATCTTTTGTAGGACAGATACAACTGAGATAAACGACTAACCAATTTTTAATTAAGGTATGATTACTTACGAGAGGAAAAAGCTGACAAGGGTCACAAGCTCCTGCCTTGTGACAATTTCTTGATTGAACAATACAATAGAACGGAGAAAATTGTCATACACTTCCTGATGACGCAAGGCCTTTCGCACCTGCAAACACAAATTACATCATTTGTATTCTCACAGTGCAGAGTGACAGGTGTGAACTTTTTTTTAAAATGGGCGTATACAGGTAAGTTTAATTTTAG
Organism: Oreohelix idahoensis; assembly: GCA_024509875.1. Classification (NCBI taxonomy): domain Eukaryota; kingdom Metazoa; phylum Mollusca; class Gastropoda; order Stylommatophora; family Oreohelicidae; genus Oreohelix; species Oreohelix idahoensis. The sequence continues at coordinate 66,643 of JAMPIV010003977.1, read as the reverse complement.
CTAGCTGCTCTAAGAAATGATACATAGCCATAATTTTACAAATATCCAATACTTCTTTGTCTGCTAAGGGGCATTCACACTGTACAGTAAAACAAACTATTAGTTATATAACATGACTTAGCACTCAGTGAGGTTTCAGAGAAGATTACTATGGCCGGTTGCATACTGCAGCTATGAGACATCATTATAAGACATCCCAAATTAAGGAACACTCCAGAAACTGAGAATGTTCTAGAAAGAATAAATCTAAAGGCAGTGCTAATTCATTCACAGCCTGCTACTTTTCGGATGTAAAGATCCAGACAAATACCAGCCGACCAAGAGGTGAGAGAAGACTATACAGCATATGTTATTGAGGGAAAACAGCCGATAGCATTACATGGCAGGCCCTGTTCTGGAATCCCCAAGGTAAAAGAACAGAGGGAGACCCAAAAACACATGGAGGAGAGAACTAGAAACTGACTTTAAAAAGGATAAAGAAGACATGGAGAGATGTTGAACAAATGGCCCAGGACAGGAGAATGCATCATGTCAACAGATTGAAGGACAACAGATGAAGGGTAGTGATGATGATGAGTTATTTCTAGACAATATGTCACAACAGGTTTCAAGTCAGATTTCTGAATACAAAAAGTGTCAAGAGAAGACCTATGTTACTTAGAAAAAAAAAACCCTAGAATTGTTCAAGTTTACAGATCTAAGTGACATAAGAAATAGCTGAGAATGAAAATTCAAACATATTGGCAGTAACAGAAATGAACAGAATATCACAAAAGAAGAGAAATGATTAATAATATGGAACAAACAGGTTTCATATCAGAGTAACTAATAAAGTTAGGCACACAACTAAAGAATCGCTATGAGACAGATCAAAACAGGATCCACACTGCAAGAAATGCTTCTAAGAGTTTCTAAACCAGGCTTCAAGTTTCATCTTCCTTAACGTTGTGTTCCTGTACCACACTAGTCACCAGCTTTATTCATTCTGACGTAAATGGAAAACATCCATAGAAGCCTCGAATCTTCAAGAACTGATATGGATCCACTGTCATGGTCATGCAGGGGTACGTGGTAATGAAAGAGCTGACAGACTAGCTTCAACAGCACCCACAGAAGGTGCATTGGACATGGATAAGAGAGAAATACTGAAGGCAATTCATGATCGCCTATTAGAGAATGACACTGCAATCGATGAATCATCAAGGCTAAGACTGCTGGAATTTGGCATCAAATTGTGGCATCCCTGCAGGGATGGGCGTATGAGAGGATGCATCCGGTGTGTATATAACCAGTGCACAACAGGAACAATTAGCATTCATACCCTTCTACATTTGCTGAGTGAAACTGAGCGTCTATGGGTTTGCCCAGAGTGCAATAACGTCGATTCTGATCAACAATAATCAGCTTTATTAGAAGTTTACTGCCATCAATGGTACCTATACCTTGTAGCGGTATGGCAGCTTGCGTACCCTGACAATCCCCAGAGCTATGCCAGTGGGAGTTTTACTCCTGGTAGGTTCAACCAAGCTGGACTGGTCTGTGTGGGTAGGGGTCAGACAAAAGCTGGTACCCTGGTCCTCCAGGTTGGGGGTTTTAGCATAGGGCTGACACCCCTGTCTATGTAAAAAAAATAATGAAGTTACGGAAACAACATCAAATGAACAAACTTTGCTGCGGGATGGACATTCGGAGTCTGTGGCTTGTATGACTGTCAGTGGTGAAAGCCGAAAGGAAGCCACTGACATGAAAACGGATGTCCTGACCGCAAAACAGGATACAAGAATAGGATTTTGGAATGTCAGGACAATGTACGAGACAGGCAAACTAAGACAGGTCATGGCAGAAATGAGAAACTATAGGTTACACATCCTGGGGATAAGCGAGAGCAGATGGACAGGGGCAGGAAAAGTTAAAACAGCAACAGGAGAAACAGTACTTTACTCTGGAAGAGAGGATGGACAGCACAGTGAAGGCGTAGCCATTATTCTACAGAAAGGGATAGAAAGGACATTACTGGAATGGAAACCCATCAACAACAGACTGATACGATTGAGATTGAGAGGGAGATTCACCAACACTACAATAATACAATGCTACGCACCAACGAATGATAGCGATGAGGAGGTCAAGGATGAATTCTATCAACAACTGCAGAAAGAAATGGAGGACACACCTAGATATGATCTTGTTATAGTAATGGGAGACCTCAATGCGAAAGTTGGTACACACAATACATATAATGAAAGAACAATGGGGAAATGCGGCAGCGGAATAGCAAACGAAAATGGGGATAAGCTAATAAGTTTCTGTAGCATTAACAACCTGGTCATTGGAGGAACACTTTTCCCACATAAGGAAATTCACAAGTTAACATGGGAATCACCAAATGGTCGGGACAGAAACCAGATAGACCACATCATGGTTAACGGTAGATGGAGACATGCATTACAAGATGTGAAGGTAAGAAGAGGTGCAGATGTGGGAAGCGATCACCATTTAGTAGTTGCAAAACTGAAAGTGAAACTAAGAAGGGCTGGACCAACTGTAACTACACAGAAAAGGTTTGACATCAGCAAATTGAAGGACCCCCTTACCAGAAAAGCTTTTGCGGCCGACATTAAGAAACGATATCAATTTGCCAAAAGCCAGGAAAAGACATTGACTGATGATATAGACCAGAATTTTAACACCATTTCAACAATATATAAGGAAAGTAGCAAATCATGCTTAGGATTCCAGGAAAGGAAGAAGCAAGACTGGATAACACCAGAAACACTAAACACCATAAAGATGAGAAAGGAAATGAAAAGAAAGAAAACAGAAGCGAAGTCCCCCAGGTTAAAGCAACTATATAGCGAACAGTACAGTCAACTGGACAGGGAAGTTAAACGCCAAACCCGAGCCAACAAAAGGAATTTCCTAGACGATCTTGCAAAACAGGCAGAAGAGGCAGCACTGAGAAATGAACAAAGCACAGTATACAAAATAACTAAATTCATCAGCGGAAAACAAGGTGCAAACAATATTACATTAGTAAGAGATAAGCAAGGAAATCTCATCAAGACAGCAGAGGGACAGGAAACAAGATGGGCAGAGCACTTCAGAGAAACTCTGAACAAGGAAATACCAGAGACACAATTGAATGTTCCTGAGGCTGAAAACGATCTAGATGTAAATACAGACATTCCACGAAAAGAAGAAATCATCACAGCAATCAAAGGGTTAAAGAACGGTAAAGCTCCGGGCCATGATAACTTAAATGCAGAGCTATTTAAGACAGACCCTGAGCTAGCAGCAGAACTATTAGAACCACTATTTGCACAAGTGTGGAAAACGGGGACAACACCATCAGAGTGGAGAAAAGGAATAATTGTCAAATTGCCCAAGAAGGGAGATCTTTCAGACTGCAATAATTGGAGAGGAATCACTCTTCTCTCAGTTCCCAGCAAAATACTAGGCAGGATAATTATACAGAGAATTTCAAAGGCAGTAGACTACAAACTGAGGAAAGAACAAGCAGGATTTAGAAAGAACAGAAGATGTGTAGACCATATATTCACTCTCAGGAACATTATAGAGCAGTGCTCAGAATGGCAAAGACAGCTTTACATAAATTTTGTTGATTTTGAAAAGGCTTTTGACAGCATACATAGGGACAGTTTATGGAAAATACTGAGGGCTTATGGAATTCCAAGCTGCATAGTGTCAATCATAAAAAGCCTCTATGCCAACTTTACGTGTAGTGTTGGGCAGAGCAACCTAACCTTCGAGGTGAAGACAGGAGTACGACAGGGATGCCCCTTATCAACCACTCTATTTTTAACAGTCATAGACTGGGTGATGCGCCAGACAACAGAGGGCAGTCCAAGAGGAATAAGATGGACTACATTTTCAACATTGGAAGATCTGGAATATGCAGATGACATTGCACTGCTGGCACATTCACATCAACACATCCAGGAAAAAACGGATAGACTTAATAAATTTAGCCAGCAGGTGGGCTTGAACATCAATTTAAGAAGTCTGAGGTCATGACGCTCAATGTGAGCAACCCTGAGCCCATATCAGTAAGGAATCAGCAACTGGTACAGACAGATACCTTCACATACCTAGGAAGCATAGTAACACCAGACGGTGGGGCAGGCAAAGATATCAACATCAGAATGAATAAGGCAAGAACAGCCTTCTTTAGCCTAAATAACATCTGGAAGTCCTCCCAATACAGCACAAGCACAAAATTAAGATTATACCAGAGTTGCGTGCTTTCTGTGCTTCTCTATGGTGCGGAATGCTGGAGAGTCACAGAGAAGGAAATGTCAAAATTGTCCTCTTTTCACACAACATGCCTAAGAAAAATTCTCCGAATCTTTTGGCCGAATACCATCACCAACCAAGATCTGCTTACTCGTAGCAAGCAAGAGGACATGCATACCATCATAACTGGCAGACGCTGGAGCTGGGTTGGTCATGTCCTCAGAAGAGACCCCGATGCCATCACAAGAACAGCTATGCTTTGGACCCCTGAAGGAAAGCGAAAGAGAGGCCGACCAAAAACAACTTGGCGGAGGACTGTGGAGGCTGAGATGCAAAGAATGAACCAGAGTTGGGGCACTGTACGAAGGATGGCCATCGACCGTGCAAAGTGGAATCAGTTTGTTGTTGCCCTACAAGACGCCACTAGGCGTGATGGCCACTGACTGCTTTGACGGTCGGTGGTTAAGGATCGAAGAAGAAGAATTAGAAGTTTAAGATGACATCTCATGTTTCCTTGTAACTAATATATACTAAGCTAATCTAATAAACATAATGTTGAAGAGAGAACATGCACATATATATATTTATTCTGCAAATTTAAAAATGTGCTTTAGTAGATTTTGAGCAATGTTTTCCCAATCATGGAAAAACCTCCTATCTGGAATCTCTGTCCCAAGCATTCTGCATATTGTGATTATTGTTGTTTAGAATCAAATCACTGCACTCTAAGCAAACCCATAGTTGCTCAGTCTCCCTCAGCAAGTGTTGAAGTATAATGATCCCATACTTGTACAACACAGAACAAGTCATAAATAAAACTATGATTCAATGTTTTTTTTTTTTCATAGTATCTATTTGCTACTGTAGAAATTATCTGAATACAAGGCTCTCACTGAACGCTTCATTACAAGTACTAAAATAAAGTCTGACCAATGTGGCAGATATTCAGACACTAGGAAGTTCCATATGAAGTTAAAAGTTAATTACTACTGATCACAACAGGTTGGACACACTATAACAGGAATTCCATTTTGTGCTAGTTATGTGTCCAAAGTGACAAATGTTTATTTATAAGGTGACAGTTCAACCTAAATCAAGTGAAGGATTGGAATTGATGCCATTATTTTGTATTTATTTTGGTCCTGTACAAATCGATTCAAAGACAAATTTCTGCAAACATTTAATCTGAACATAAGTAAGCGATAGTTCAACATATTGTAAAATATTTCCACAACTAGTGGCTTTGTCAATTGTTTATTTTTTACATTTCTGGTTGCAAATTAGTTATATCTGTGGTAAAGAAAGAAAAAAAATCCATTTTTGTGTGTTCTACAATTATTCTATAAAAGTGACATACAAAGACTGTCATAACAGTGATTTAGCAAGCTTTGTTCCAAAAAAATCTGATTCTTCACTGCAAAAACTGTAACCACCCAAGAAGACCTATTTTATAATCTAGAAATAAAAAAAGAACACCCCATAAATGTAGAAATGCTGTATCAAAATAACAGTACCTTGTCAAAGAAAGCATATTCAGTTAAGGATCCTGTCTTGCTTGCATCAGCCAGACTGAAGTCCTTGGGTACTCCTTTTTTCTGTAAGTTACAGACGGTAACATTTGCATGTACTGAAATTGTTATCACAAACAGAGCATACCAAATGACTTTACACATCAATGTTCACCAACCAAAACACTAGTTATCATTTCTAAACAAACAAGCAGCTGCTTTAAAATAGTAAAATTTTAATTTCATAAAAAGGGGAAATTATCTTGGAATTTTATTTTTCCTATATTTAGTCCCTTCTTGACTTCACTGATCATTCACATTTTCTTTTACATTTTTTGACCACATAATATTAAAACTTCTAATAGTAGAAGTAATATTCTAGCAGAATTAACTCTAACCCCTCATCGTTCATGTATCAGTTACCGCCCCCTAAAAAGATAAAATGCACCCCAGGGGTGGCAGTGACCAGGCTGGGAAATACTGGTGTTAATTTTAAGATTCTATATACCTACCTTGACAGGGGGCTGAAATAAGGATGCAGATGATGCTGAAGCAGATGGCCGCTTGATCCCTAGCCCAGATTTATTGGTTTGTGTCTTTCCACTTGAGTAGCCAGACTTTTTGACAGTGGAGGAGTGGTCATTTCGAACACCAAGAGCAGAGTCGGCCTGTGTTTCAAAACATAGGCAGTATTAAGAAACTTATCTTTTAATCCCATGTATTGTCATTCTGGTTATACTAGGTATATGAAAATGATGACAGGAACTCTCGTTTAATTTCCTAGGGCTTTGCATAATGGTCTGTTACAATTTCCAAATGTCACAGGCTTCTAAGATGAGCACCAAGTGGAACTTCTAAATTATGCACAAACATCCAAGAAGACATGACAATGACTTTATTACACAATCCACTGTTTTTCAACCCATCTCTAGAATCATAGGGCTTCAGGGGTTCCATGAAAAAACCATGAGAAATCATGACATAAAAGCAGGTTCAAAGAAAACTCTTCCTTAAAAGGTCATTCATGTCTACAACTGAAGTCGGGGAATTACCTTTCCATTACAAATCGCTCCCAAAAATCTTCCAGCTTTCTGGCCTTTTCTCTAGTTCTCTTTACTTCTTTTTAAGACCATTTGCAGTCTAAATAATCCTACCTCAACTGGGGATCGAACGATGGACCACTGAGCTAGTAAGCCAGTGCACTAACCACTGCGCTACCTTGGCTCACCCAAAGCAAGTAATTGAGATTATTCTACTCAGCAAGCCATAAAGCTTCTAAGAGATGGAAAAGCGTCTGGACCTGGTGGCATTCCAGCAGAGGCCATCAAAGCAGATATCGACACGGCTACAGAGATGTTATATAAATTACTTGGTAAAGTCTGGGAAAAGGAAGAGATACCAGCAGAATGGAAGGAAGGATATCTGGTTAAGTTGCATAAGAAAGGAAATTTACAAGAGTGCACAAATTATAGAGGAATAATGTTACTATCAGTGCCAGGAAAAGTATTAAATAGGATTATCCTTGAGAGATTAAAAGAGTCCATAGACAAGAAACTGAGAGATGAACACGCAGGTTTTCGACAACACAGATCCTGTACAGAACAGATAGCCACTTTGAGAATAATAGCTGAACAAAGTCTGGAATGGAATTCACCACTATACATCGGATTTGTGGACTACGAAAAGGCATTTGACAGTATAGACAGAGAATCACTTTGGAAACTGATGAGGCATTATGGAGTTCCCCTGAAGATCATTAATTTAATAAAGAAAACATATGAAGACATGACATGCAGAGTTCTTCATGAAGGACAGCTTACAGAACCATTTGGGATAAGAACAGGAGTGTGACAGGGATGCCTCTTGTCTCCATTTCTTTTCTTATTAGCAACAGACTGGGTTATGATAACATCAACAACACACAACAGAAATGGAATCCAGTGGACTCTGACTAAGCAGTTGGATGATCTGGATTTTGCTGATGACTTGGCTCTTTTGTCCCATAACCGTAATCAGATGCAGGACAAATTGAAAACTCGATAAGAGGTCACAGCAATTGGGTCTGAAAATACACAGGGAAAAGACAAAGATAATGAGAATAAATGCAGGTAATGAAAACGGGGTTGAACTTGAAGAAGCACTAATACAAGATGTAGAATCGTACACATATCTTGGCAGCAATAGACAAAGTTGGAGGGACAGACAGTGATATCAAAATAAGAATACAAAAAGCAAGAGGAGTTTTCATTGCATTTGGAAATCTATGGAGATCAAGAGAAATCGGATCCAACACGAAAATAAGAATCTTCAACTCAAATGTGAAGTCAGTCCTATTGTATAGCTCTGAGACATGGAGAACAACAAAGACAACAACCAAAAAGCTACAGACTTTCATAAATGAGTGCTTGCATAGAATAGAGGAATTAAAATGGTATGACAAGGTTACCAACGTGGAACTGATGACAAGAACTAGACAAGTGCCAGTGGAACAAGAAATGAGAAGAAGACGATGGCGATGGATAGGACACACACTGAGGAAACCTGTTGATAGCATTACAAGGCAGTCCTTGTTCTGGAACCCCCATGGCAAGAGAGGCAGAGGTAGACCAAGAAGCACATGGAGAAGAGAGCTGGAAACAGAGATGAAACGTGGAAAGAAAATGAGATGATGGCACGTGACAGGAGGACTTAGCATGTGTTTGTTGAAGGCATATGCTCCTTTGGGAGTGGAGGGTTATGAATGAATGAATGAATCAAGGAAGAAGAAGGTCCTCTATTAATGAGGCTTTTGTTGCAGTCTAGAGGAAGCTGACAGTTATCTGAACTGCTGACTGTCCTTTTTGTCTTTTAGGTAAATCTCTACATTGGGCACCTGGAATGTTCAAATACTAAACAAACAAGGGAAAACTGCACAGGTAGTAGCAGAAATGTGAAACTATAAAAGTTACATCATGGGGCTGTGCAAAACAAGATTGAAGAGAACAGAAAAGAAGAAACTGAAAACATGAGAAATAGTGCTGTCCTCAGGATATGAGGAAAAAAAGTGCACTACATAATAAAAAGTGTGGCTCTACTGCTATCAAAGGAGGTGTGGAAGGCACTCACAGAATGGAAAATAATGGGCCCAGACTAATATTAGCAACATTAGGAAACTGCTACAAGAAAGGTGGAAAAGCATCAAACATTATGTATCAGATAATGACAAAAAAGAATATGTGAAGGAAGAACTTTATTCCAGACTTTAAAATATCACATATGAAATGAGACATAAAGACATTACAATCTTGATGGTGACCTAAATGCAAACCTAGGAACAGAGACAACAGCTATCATGAAGAGATCATAGGAAATCATGGGCATCAGATAATGAGTGAAAACAGAAATATTAATAAATTTCTGTGCTTCAGTTTGCTACAGGAGGAAGGATATTTGCACATAAAAGAACACATAAAGCAACATGGTTATCACCAGACCACAGTACAGAAAACCAGACTGACTGTATATGCATAAATATGAAGTTCAGATTATCATTATATAACACAAAAGTAGAGCAGATGTGGCCATAGATCACCATCTTCTGTTTGTCAAAATAAAGATGGAACTCATATGCAACAATACATAACTATAGACAAGAGTTTAATGTGAGATATCTTAGCCACTGAGAAACAAAAGAAAAATTTATGGTTTCAACATCAAATAAGTATGAAGTGCTAGAAGAAAAAGAAGCTGCAGATTAGGAAGACAAATGGGAACCTATAAAAATATGTGGAATAAGGAGAAGTTCTGGGAAAAAGTCGCCAGCACAAAACATGGAAAACAACTGAAATCATCAGTAAGATAAAGAAAAAAAATATATAAGAAAACAGATTAAAAAAAAGAAGTAAGATCTAAGTTCCAGAATCAAGGCTCATGAACTATACATGAACGCAAACAAAGAATTAAGAAGTATAAAAACAGATTGCCTAGTTCACAAGAGAGAAAGAGGAAGCTGTATTCAAAGGAAATATGAAGGACCTGTACAAGAGTACAAAGAAGCTAATGGGAAAGTATACTGGCCTTATTAACCTTTAGCATGATGCATAAAAATTCTGAAAATTTGCCCTGCAGCTGCATTCTTTTTCACAACACCCCCTTTTTTATAGTGGATGACTTGTAAAGTCTATAGTTTTTTTGTTTCTTGGTCAATTGTTATCATTTTGGAATTTATATAAATAAATGAATGATGAATCTGATGATATAAAATTTGTTTGTGTACATGTTAGATGTGATAGGAAGAGAGGAATGGAAAGATGAAAAAAACGATAAAAAAATTTTTTTTTAAATAAAAATTTTTTAACTTAAAAATTTTTTTTTAATTTAAAAAAAATACCAACAAACGAAGAGTCCTTATCCCTTGCATCTCAACGAAAGTCATTTGACCAATACAAATCAAATGACGATCTTTTCGTTACACCCATCATCAGTAGCAAAGCAACAAACGCCCTCGTCAGCAGTGACATTCGGCCGTAACCCTAAACCTTTCCCATAAACCTAAACCTAACCCCTAAAATTAGACATACTAGCAATGACATTCTACTTTTGTTTCCCTCTCTGCCATCACCCATATTCTGAGAACCGATATCAGCGCTAATAAAGACAAAAATATCCTCGACATCGCATCGGAGTCAGAATCCATTACAATTTGAGCGAAAATGGCCGCATGTTCGATGCCGATTGATTTCGATTTTAACACTTTGCTGACCAAATTCGACGATAGTCGAATTTCCGGTTGAAACCGTTGGTGACCAGATTCGACGAAAGTCGAATTAGTAACTCTACCAACGCAACAGACAGCCGTATCGATAGTTTTACGAAACAAGCCTCATCCGGGTATTTTTAACATTCCAAAATGGCTGCGCCCATGAATGATATCGTGAATCGCTGTTACTAGCCGAGTGTTTTGATTAAAATTTCATTATTTTTAGTACAAGTGCCCGTTCTTTGTTTTCATCATGTGTGATGATGAAAACCAGACTTATAACAGAGATGATTCTGACTCTGGCAGCGAATCTGGGGCCGAAAGTGATATCTCATGGCTAAGTAGAGATGTAGGCCTATCACTCAATCGTAACGCATTTGATAGCAGCGACAACGAATTTGGATTAGATTGTGATGTAAGTACATCTGAAGCAGGAGATGGGCGTGGCACAAGAGACCACAGCAAGACTGCACATCAAAATAATCTGTGGAGATGGAGAAAGCTTGCTCAAAACAAACTTGTTGAGCTTGACATGCTTCCTCCATATGAAGAACAACATTTTAATAATAATGATAACAGAATTGAGAGGGGGCAGCCTGGGTATGACCCCCTCTTCAAGCTCAGACCCATATTGGATATTATTTTGCCTACATATAAGCAACACTACACACCTGGGCGGGAGTTGTCAATAGATGAATCGATGGTGAGGTTCAAGGGTAGAATATATTTCAAGCAATACCTGCCAGCAAAACCCACAAAGTGGGGATTCAAAGTATGTGTACTCGCTGATGCTAAAACACAATACTGCCTGAAATTGAACATTTATACTGGTAAGGCAAATGATGAAGGTTGTGTTGGGGCAACTTCCAGGGTTGTGAAAGATCTTCTTGATGGATATGGCAACAAAGGACATATTCTCTACTGCAACAGCTTTTATTCAGCCCCAGCTATATTTCAAGAGCTGAAAGAAATTCAGATTGGTGCATGTGGAACAGTAGCTCAGAATAGGAAGCATTTTCCTGAAGCACTGAAGAAAAAGCAACTCAAATTGAAAAAGGCAGATCATCCTGTGTTTTGTGCCACAGAAGATAAAGGCATGTTGGCAGTTACCTGGCATAACCTTTTATCTACTGTTCACTCCAATGATGTTATGGACAAGACAGTTAGAAAACGAGGAATACCTGAGGGCAGAACAATTCAGAAGCCAGTGCTAGCAGAAAAATACAACAAAAGTATGGGAGGTGTCGACCACTTCGGCCAACTGGGTGCAAGCTATCCCTCTACCCACACATATCCTAGTTGAAACTGCCCTGGTTAATGGGCACATAACCTACAACACTGCCAACTTTACAAAAAAGATCACAGCAAAGAAGTTCAGGCAGGATGTCAGTCTCGCTCTTATTGAACCTGCTATTCTTCGACGCAATGTGACACCTTCAAAACCACAAGTCACAACAACACGACTTACTGAGCGCCACTTCATTGATAAATATGAAAGGGCAAGGTACAAACAAGACTGTAAAGTGTGTAAGGCTGCAGGGAAAAGAAGCCAGACTGTCATGTACTGCCCAGATTGCAATGTACCTCTATGCACGATATCATTTTTCAAGTTGTACCGCACAGTCGAGGATTATCAACGATCCAGACAAAGACTCTTGCAGAGACCTACAGCTTTAACTTCAACCCCAGTTAATGAAGGAAGCAGCTCAGACTCCAACTAGAGGTAAGTAACCACTCAAAACATTCACAAACACTCATTGTCAGATGCCGCAGACACAGAATACACTCAAAAAAGACAAATACAAAAATTAAATTTTCTTTGCATTTTATTCATAATTTTTGTTAGCCTTTTATGCAGAAATACATAGTATTCGTTAAATCAGTACATCAATTAAGATTATTTTCTTCATTGCCATCAATGTCCCTAACCGCTGGTCAGCAAAGTGTTAAAATTTCACAGAAAATAAACGCGAATACACCCATCACTAAATAAAGATCGGAAACGGAAGCTAACTCTCTCGCAAATAACATTAAAACTTAACATCCGGGGCTGAAATCACGTGTACACAATTCCTAATGCTAGAAACCGACGATATCCGAAAGGCGACTTAACCTTTAGCACGCTGCATAAAAATTCAGAAAACTTGCCCAACTACTGCATTCTTTTTCACAGCGTCCCGTTTTTATAGTGGGTGACTTGTAATGTCTATAGTTTTTGTGTTTCTTGGTCAACTGCTATCATTTTTGGAATTTCTATAAATAAATGAATGGTGAATCTGATGATATAAAATTTGTTTGTGTACATGTTAGATGTGATAGGAAGAGAGGAAAGGAAAGATGAAAAAAACGAAAAAAAAAAATTAAAATAATAAAAAATAATTTTTTTTTAATTTTAAAATTTAAAAAAAATTTAAAAAAAATAACCAACACACGAAGAGTCCATATCCCTTGCATCTCAATGAAAGTCATTTGACCAACAGACCAATACAAATTAAATGACGATCTTTTCGTTACACCCATCATCAGTAGCAAAGCAACAAACACTCTCGTCAGCAGTGACATTCGGCCGAAATTCTAAACCTTTCCGATATTCCTAATCCTAATCCCTAAAATTATACATACTTGAAAGGCTATTTTACTTTCGTTTCCATCTCGGCCATCAAACATATTCTGAGAACCGATATCAGCGCTTATAAAGACAAAAATCTCATCCCCACCGCATGGCGTCAGAATCCAATAAAATTAGAGCAAAAATGGCCGCATGTTGACGCCGATTCATTTCGATTTAAAAAATTTACAAAAAATAAATGCGGATACACCCATCGCTTTTTTAAGATCGGAAACGGAAGCTAGCTCTCTTGCAAATAACATTAGAACTTAACATCCGGGGCTGAAATCACGTGTACACAAGTCCTCATGCTAGAAACGGTGATATCCGTAAGGCGCAACATTGCGCCTGCAGCATGGAGAACATAGGTTACGTCTGTGTGTGCTAAAGGTTAAGTCGCCTCCAGCTGTTTGAACATAGGGATCTGCTGGCTAATGAAGTCGACCGCAGCGTGCTAAAGGTTAAGGACTTGAATGGACTTTCACTTAGTGTGATGCTGCACTGTAATTCTGTCCTTCAACCGGCCCAATTCTGTGGTTCTATTTTGAATTTTCATCATTTTTTTTCTTCTCATTTGTATATATATCGTGTTTGGTATTTTTGGGTAGATAATTAAATGGGGTTGTTTTATGATGGTAGGTTTATTTTACACTCGACCAGTTTTACTTTCTTGCTGATTTTCCGCGATTTCTCGTTGTTTACGGAAATCGCTATTTTTCGGGCACGCCTGTATGACGCGTCAGAAATGCACGTGATGCAATTTTTGGACACGTGGTTTGCGCGGTTTCAAACCTGATTGGCGCAGCTCGTAGTTATTTTATTCTTCTAGAGTTTCCATTGGCCCGAGTGCGTAGCTTAACAAATACGCGGGGGTGGCCCCCTGTGTGTATAAATAGCCAGTTAAACGGCGGGCAAGTCTCTCTGAAGAAATATTGCCTGCCGGTCGACTTCGTATTATCGTCTCCACTGTGGGAACAAAGCGGTATTGCGAGTCATGGCGAAACAGTGGGGGAGCATAATTTTGTCATATAAAATTATCCACGGCAAAAAGACATATCTCAGGGTCAGAGTACTCGAGTTATCGTCATGAGCAAAAGAACATAACCTAAACGGTCTACTGCAGTGAAGTTCAATTCTTCAGCGAGACTGGTTTCAATTGCGTACAGCCGGAAATCAAGGCTGTGTTTTTCCTCTAACTCCGGAGCGGGTTAAAAGAGGGAAGCTATTCAGCAGCAGAGAAGTTTGTCGACAGTTAATCAAGTACCTCATGCTTGACGCCAGAACTTCATCATCATCCTCCCCAGATTCCGGAACAGGTGATAGGGTTACCATACCTGGGTCTTGAAAGAAACGAGAGAAGAGCATAACGGAGATGCCGCATCATCAGTCGTCGAGTATTAGAGAGACACTGAGATCAAGAAGGAGAGAGGGAGAGAGAGAGAGGAAGGAGAAAATAGGCAGGACCAGTAGGGTCTGTTCAGTATCCACTCGACGGATAGACACTGAGCCATTGTGTTACTCCAAGTCTATTATTTTAGCATTTCCAGTGGTGTTAGATAGCGGCGCATATCGCCTACCAAGTTGGAAGCTGTGTAGACGTTTCGTTGAGGAAGAGTCAACCAGACTGAGACAGTAGACATCTGATTGGTATTAGAGAGTGGAGGCTAAAGTTGACAGCCTTACAAGATCAGAGTAGTTTAAATCACTAACCACTTTTATTGTTCCTCAGCAGAGTGACAGAACTTAGCAATATAACAGCAAAATGACATTATGGACAGAACATTTTGAAGAACATCTAATTAGCGTGGAACTGAAGTCACCACTTTACATCACATATGTGGACTATGAAAAGGCATTTCGAAAGTTTAGACAGAATTACTCTGGACACAATTAGGCATTATGGAGTCTCCACTAAGTTCATTAACCTAACAAAGAAAACATATGAAGAAGGGAATGAAGAATTCTACATGAAGGCTAACTTACAGAGCCCTTGGAGATAAGAAATGGAGTGTGGCAGGGATGCCTCGTCACTATCTCTCGTCTTATTAAGAATATGAAAATAACATCAACCAAGAGAAATGAAATTCAGGGAACAGCGACAAAACAATGTGATGATCTAGATTTGCATATCAACTGGCTCTTCTATTCCATAACTGCAAGCAAATGCAAGACAAAATGGGAATACTGACTGAGAAGTCACAGTAACTGGATCTGACAATCTGCCAAGAATGTACTAAGATTATGAGAATAAATGTTGTAAATGATAGCTTGATTGCAACTGATATTAAAATAAGGGCACAAAAGTCAAAAGGAGCTTGCATTGCACTCGGGAATATATAGAAATCAAGCCCACCATAAAAATATGAATTTTCATCTCAAATGTCACAGCTTGGTGCTGAAACACGGAGAACAACCAAGAAGTAAGTCTTTCATAAATCGGTGCCTGCACAAAATACAATTGAAATGGTATGACAAGATATCAATGTGGAAATAATAGAAAGAACCACACAAATACCAATGGATCAAGAGGTGAGGAAAAAAATGCTGGAATGGATAGGATACACAGGGAGGTAATGACAACATCAGAAGGTAGTCCTTGTTCTGTTATCCCCAGGGTAAGAGATACAGAGGGAGACTGACAAAACCAGCTGGAGAAGGGAAACTGGGGACAGACATGAAGGGGATAAGGAAGGCATGGAAAGATCTGGACTTGAAGACCTATGTACCACAGGAAACTGATGAGTGAACATGATGATGATAATATTGATCTTTTTTGTGCCATGGACCCCTTTGATTGTCTAATGACAGCTATGGATCACTTTTTGGGAAAAAAAAAAAAATAAGGACATAAAAGCATAATAACAATCTCAACATTTTAAACCTTAGATCTCCCTAGAATCCATCCTACTGTGGCACCAATGACTGCTGAACATCTACTTCAAAGGTGCCCAACATATGGGAAGAGAGAAAGTGCATATGGCCATCACAGTACCAAAAAACTCTATGGAGATGCCAACAACCACAAGCTGCCCACTGTTTTTTTTTTAACATATTCAATTTGACGTCTGAAAGTAAACGAAGAAGAATCCATTCATGGACCCTCAAGGGTCATCAATTAACCTGTGATGTAGCTGACTGTTTCTGTAGGATCATTTTATAATAATTGAAAACACTTACAAATGAAGCCACGCCATAACTGGAAGCTCCATTAGCATCAGGAAGGAATTGTCCAAATTCAGCCAACAGATCTTCTTGATGTTTGAATAAGTTAGCCACTTGCTGGTACACTTCGCTCTCAGTCAGAGGTTTGCTAGGACCAGAAGCCAGGCCCTGCTAGAGGAGAGAAAAGATGGAAAACAATGTTATCAGAAGATCAACCATTTACGCCTTTGTGCTTGATACCATGATATTAATGAAGTTCTGTGGATATTTGTATTCCAGTGTAATAATTTATCTTGTGAAAGACATGCTTATGGGGAGGTGATAGTCACAATACTTTCATGTACTCACATGTTCATGCTTCAATAATTATGAAAAATGTTGTTGTCAAAGCACAATGAAAAGTGTACAACATGAGAGAGGAGGCATGCATTAGTATGTGATGGCTGTGTTGTTGTGACTTTCAGTGTCACTAGTGAGATGGTGATGAAACATGAGTGTATATATTCTGCTATTACTGTTTCTTCTGACATCAATGTTGATATAGATCTTACTATTTTATTAAAATTTTTGTGGAGTTGTAACAGCTTCCACTTTTGTTATTGGTTTTGTTCAACACTTGTATTCCACTTTTAGAAGTTGTTATCCTCATGTCAATGAGGATAATGTGACAGTCACCACCAAATTCTATTTCTCTACTATACGATCAACATTTTTATTACAAGAGCAGAGAAGTCATGTTACCTTCCTCTACTTCTTATATTTGTGGATTTCATGTCAAGAATCGTCTGGCAGCATCTAAAAGAGCTTTCTCAAAAGTGTGTCTAGCTCACTAACATGTTAATCAGGAAGTATCCTTCAGTGTTTTTCTGTGTTTATACTTTCTCAGATGACACTGGGAAAGACTAGAAACCGGCTGACCGGGTTAGCACCCCGTAAGCTTTATTCAATTGCTACAGGACCCAAAAAAGATAGATGCCCCCAAAATTCACCGAAAGGGGGGGAGAATGATGAATCCACAGGCGCCTCATTGGAATCGACCAGACCCGTTACACGGACTTCGAGCTCTGAACAACGAGATCTGTTGCACCAATTTTGTATTTGTGGTACAGATGGTATCTCAATCTATTGTGACCAGTGCGTAGCCGAAAAATGATGACCTGTTCTTTTCTGGATAGTTGATGATATGCATCATTTTTCAAATGTCCCGGGTGCTCTCTTTCCCATTTGGACTTGAATGTAGCCTTTATAGTGGTCTTTGCCGTTGCGTAAGTTGTCTCTATATCATTTTGTTGTAAGGCACCTCCTTCCTTAGCAAGTCTATCTGCCTCCTCATTTCCTGGTATGTTGCAATGGGCTGGTATCCACTGGATAGTGCACTTCTTGAAGCATTCAACCAGTCTTTCAAGGGAGATTATCAGATCTTTGAATCCTTTAGTTTGGTGGCTCTTCAGCGCTGATATTATTGAGAGGGCATCTGAAAAGATTACTATCTATTTTTCTGCCTGTGCTTTGCATTCAATAAGAGTTTCAGCTGCCTGTTTCAGGGCTTCTGCTTCAGCATAGAAGTTATTGCAGTATTTTCCAGTGGCAATTGCCATAGAGTGGATTCTATTCTTTAATTTTATGAGGATGCCGGCACCCCCATTTTCAACTGCATTTGTTGCAGAACCATCAGTATATGCATGTGTCCAAAGCTTTGCTGGAAATGTTTGGTCAATATACTTGGTTGCTATACACTTTCTTTGTGTTTCTGTCTGTGTTCCCTTACTTTCAATGCCTGGAATATCAGATTTTAACTTGGGAAAGCATCTTATTTTCCACAGTGGGATAGTTGAGCTTGTTGGGATTTTCTTTGCAACTGAGCTTGCTAGTATGGTATTATTGTTAATTTTTTCTTTTGCTTGGGCGACAAAGTTAGTTCGCTTGAGCCTGCCTCTTCCTAGCCTATTCATTCTTTGGTACATGGGGTGTCCTTCGAGCCTCTTAAATTTTTCAGCTTGTTTTAAGACTCTGCTGTCACGTCTATCCTCCATTGACTGTAGCCCTGTGATGTTTTCCATATGGTTGATTTGTGTAGACTTTAGGGCCCCTGTTATAATACGTGCTGCTTGGTTTTGGAGTCTGTTTACTCTGTCAAAATTTGATTTTGCTGCCGTCGACCAAGCTGTGATGCCATATTCCATAGCAGGTCTGACTCTGCCTGTGTACAGCTTTTTGAGGATATTCTCATCAGCACCCCATGTGGTACCTGCTAACTTTTTCATGATGGCCATGCGAAGTTTTGCCCTTAGCTGTATTTTGTTAATCTGTGATTTCCATGTCATTCGGCGGTCTAGTGTGATTCCTAAGTATGTTGGTGTTTCATCTGCCCATTTAGTTGCAGCTTTGCTTGCTGTGGTTTATTTGACAAGGTAAAAATAGTGTGTGTAGTTTTTTGTTCATTTATTTTGAGCAACCACTTTTTGGACCAACTTTCAAGGGCTAGCAGTGAATCCTGCATGCGCACTCTTGCTGTGGTGATGTATTGTTCTGAAGTCCACATGGCCAGGTCATCAGCGTAGAGGGAGTTGTGGACATTCTTGTGGATGTTTTCTGTTATATCATTTATATATATGAGGAAGAGTGTTGGGGAAAGGACCCCACCCTGTGGAACTCCATGTTCCATTGTAGTCTTTTTGCTTAACTGTCCGTGCACCTGCACTCTAGCTGTTCTGTTTGTTAGATAGTTGCTGATCCAGTTATACATTCTTCCACAGACTCCATATTTAAGCATTTTAACTCTTCGCCCATCTTTCCAAACTTTATCAAATGCTTTCTCCATATCTACCCAGACTGCTAAAGTGTGCTTTCTTTCTTGGAAAGCATCTTCGATTTCCTGTGCAATGTAGGTGACTTGGTCCTCTGTAGACCTATGTTGTCTGAAGCCTGCCTGTTGGTGCAGTAAAATTTGTTTTTCTTCGAGGTGCCAGCTTAATCTGGTATTGATCATTCTCTCCATAAGCTTTCCCGTGCAGTTTAGAAGGCTGATGGGTCTGTAGCTGTTGGGGTCCATTCGGTCTTTGTCCTTTTTGGGGATTGGAACTAGTACTGCTTCTTTCCAGGCTTGTGGTACTATTCATGCCCGTAAACTGTTCAAGAACGCAGTTGCCACAGAGAAGGAAGGGTTATGACAGGTTTGGGAGCACCTGAAAGGCCAACATAATGCCCTTTGTAGAGCAGAAAGGTTGTGCAGGAAGAGAAGGAAGACTAGAAGGGATAGGGAAAGATTCTTCAGGGAGCCCTTCAAGTTTGCCAAAGAACTGTTTGAGCAGCCACGGTCGGGTACGCTAAACATCAGGAAAGAAGACCTGGAAGAACACCTTAGAATGACATATTCAGATGGTCACAAAGATGAGCCGCTCAGCAGCATGGCAGGCCTTAAATGGCCCAGTAAACCAGGAGCTGAATTTAACACCAAGCCCCCAACGGTGCAAGAGGTAGAAGGCATTGTCCAGAAAGCTCGGTGCAAGTCAGCTCCAGGTCCTAATGGTGTTCCATATGTGATGTATAAGAGATGCCCTAAGGTGCTCAAACGACTGCTCCGTTTACTGAAGAATGCGTGGAAAACCCAGCTTGTAAGCAAGGAATGGAGAAAGGCGAACGGAGTTTACATCCCGAAGGAGCAAAATTCCACAGACATCAGTCAGTTCAGGCCAATCTCACTACTCAATGTGGAAGGAAAGATATTCTTCTCAGTGATGGCGAAAAGACTCACTACATACCTCCTGGCAAATAGGTATATTGACACTACCATTCAGAAAGGAGGTATCCCAGGTACACCAGGATGTCTAGAGCATGCCACAATGATCTGGGAAGCAAACCAAAAGGCAAGGTCTGTCAGAACAAACCTCCATGTGATCTGGTTGGATCTAGCGAATGCTTATGGATCCATTCCACACCAGATGTTGTGGCAGGCCCTAGAAATGTATCATGTTCCACAAGAGATTGCAGCAATGCTGAAGCTGTATTTCGCAGGGTTTGCTTCAGATTTTCAGCCAAAGAGTACACAACGAAGTGGATTGGCCTTGAAGTTGGAATTGCGATGGGATGTACCATCTCTCCGATACTATTCATGATGGCTATGCAGGTAATCCTCAATGCGGCTGAAGGAATGGCTATAAGTCCAAAGCTCGGTGGAATGTGTCACATGCCACCGCTCAAAGCATTCATGGATGACACAACAATTCTGACATCAGGCCCGGAGGATGTTAGCACGCTTGGATGAACTAGTCCGCTGGTGCAGAATGAGCTTCAAACCCAAGAAGTCGAGAAGCCTATCAGTCAGGAAAGGGAAGATAGCAGAGGTCATATTCATGGTTTCCAACCAAAAAATCCCTACTGTCATTGAGGAACCTGTTAAAAGTCTTGGCAGGGTGTACGATGCCGCATTAAAAGACTCGAAGGCAGTGCAACAGACGATAGAAATGGCAGACAGAGGGCTATAGATTATAGACCAAAGCAGACTCCTGGGAAAGTTCAAACTGTGGTGCCTCCAGTTCATGTTGATACCGAAGTTGCTGTGGCCACTGCTTATATATGAAATAAGCACAAGTACAGTGGAAGCTATAGAGCAGAAGGTCAACAAGTTCATGAGAAAATGGCTAGGGGTACCACTAGGTCTGTCAGATGTAGCACTGTACTGCAAAAAGTCAAAACTTCTGCTTCCTTTCAAGTCAGTTGTTGAAGAGTACAAACTTGGAAAGGCAAGGCTTGCAATGATGCTACGCGAGTCAGCTGATGACGTGGTTAAGTCCATTCAGCCCACACTGAAAACGGAAAGGAAGTGGAGAGTGGAAGAAGCTGTTGATGCTGCCCAAGAGTCACACAAACTGAGGGAGGTAATCGGATACACTCAAACGAATAGACGGGGATTTGGTCATGGAGACATCCACTGGTGGTCCAAGGCATCAAGCAGGGAGCACAGAGACATGGTTGTTCAGGAGATACGAGGAGCTGAGAATGATAAGAGGTTGCAAAAAGCAGTGCAGCAGGTCTAACAAGGCCAATGGACTACATGGGAAGGAGCCCTGCAGAGGTCCTTGACATGGAATGATATATGGCATATGGCAACTCTTAGGCTCAGCTTCATTGTTAGATCAATGTATGACCTGCTGCCGTCGGCCACCAACCTTGTGAAATGGGGAAAGGCGGAGGATGAGCAGTGCCCCCTGTGCCAGGGGAGGCAGACACTTGAACACGAGCTCTCAGCGTGTAAGGTGTCATTAGCCTTTAGCACGCTGCATTCTTTTGGCGAAAATAGTCGCCTGCCGCTGCATTCTTTTTCACAGCGTCCCGTTTTTATAGTGGGTGACTTGTAATGTCTATAGTTTTTGTGTTTCTTGGTCAATTGCTATCATTTTTGGAATTTATATAAATACATGAATGGTGAATCTGATGATATAAAATTTGTTTGAGCACATGTTAGATGTGATAGGAAGAGAGGAAAGGAAAGATGAAAAAAATGAAAAAAAAAATTAAAATAATAAAAAAAAATTTTTTTTTAATTTTAAAATTAAACAAATTTTTTTTTTAAATAACCAACACACGAAGAGTCCATATCCCTTGCATCTCAATGAAAGTCATTTGACCAACAGACCAATACAAATCAAATGACGATCTTTTCGTTACACCCATCATCAGTAGCAAAGCAACAAACGCCCTCGTCAGCAGTGACATTCAGCCGTAATTCTAAACCTTTCCGATATTCCTAGTCCTAACCCCTAAAATTAAACAACTAGCAATGCCATTCTACTTTCGTTTCGATCTCAGCCATCAAACATATTCTGAGAATCGATATCAGCGCTTATAAAGATAAAAATCTCATCCCCACCGCATGGTGTCAGAATCCAATAAAATTAGAGAGAAAATGGCTGCGTGTTCGATGCCGATTCATTTCGATTTAAAAAATTTACAAAAAATAAACGCGGATACACCCATCACTTTTTTAAGATCGGAAACGGAAGCTAACTCTCTTGCAAATAACATTACAACTTAACATCCGGGGCTGAAATCACGTGTACACAAGACTTCATGCTAGAAACGGTGATATCCGTAAGGCGACACATGGCAGCTCCAGCGTGCAGAACATAGGTTACCTTCGGCGACATGTGTCGCCCGCAGCGTGCTAAAGGTTAGGGCAAGGGCGATACACGTGTCGCCATAACAAAGTGCTAAATGAGCATGCTGCGACAATAGATCTGGCAAGGATGAAGGCGAATAGCAAACCCAGGCCGAGCACCGCAAATACATACTTTCTGAGGGCAGGAAAGTCAGCACACCCCAAACTGAGTAAACCTGGTAGCAGTTTACCATCTCTTCTTGACTGTGCAAACGACTGGGAGATGGCAGTAGACCTACCTGGACGAGGGGCATATCCAGAGAGTATCAGAAAATCGCGGAGACGGCCGGATATAGTGCTTCATTCTTCAGCAACTCTTCAGGTCATACTGATTGAACTGACAGTGCCATTTGAATCCAGATTAGACGAGCAACATTCGTTCAAAGCGGCCAAGTATAATGATCTGAGACATGATGGGTTCACTGCAAGGGTCATGGCTGTTGAAGTGGGTGCAAGAGGGCTTGTGGCTGCATCAGTGTATGATTTATTGAAACTGTTGGGGCTGAGGGGACAGTCAAGAACAAGGGCAATGAAGAGGCTTAGTGAAACTGCCGAAGGCGCATCATGCTGGCTGTGGAACAACTGCAATGGGCAATGGAAATCGTGACAATAAACGCTGCGGTTCAGAAAACACCAGGAATTTTTCTAAGTCCGCAATACGCTGAGTTTTTTGGTGTACTAGTGAACGGGCTGTGACTGAGTGGCGACAGGCGGTGTATATTATAAGGGGTGTCAGGAACAGAATTTCGGCTATCGCACAGCGGCTAGACTCGTCGGCTTCGCGCAGGCATGTCAGTATGTGTTCTTAGTTGTGATGTGCGAAGGAACGAACAGAATAATTTGTCTTCTCTCTGTTACTTTCACAATTGCCTCCACGGCTGGCGGAGTTGTGGATTTTAAAGTTGCTACCATAAGTGAAATGGGTTCATTTTCGATACAAGACAACAGGAGGCTGAGACGCTTGGGAGTCATGACCCAAGTGCCCCCCCCCCCCCCCCACTGCTTAGAGTGTAAAGGAGTAATCAGGCCGAAACACTTGTCAGACTTCTTCTGATGATCAGATTGCTTCCTGTTGTATCGCTCTGTAAAGAGTTTCCTATCATTCTCACTGCTCCAATTATAAGTAATAAATAGTGCTAATGGGGATTTGCCTAACAATATCATTAGTGGTTGTACTTGTGTGCTAGACCTGCGACTCACACAATGTATGCTGATCTCCCCTATATAAAGTTATTAAGTCTAGCCAATCAAATGTTGTTAAAAACAAACAATGCTAATACAAAAACTTACATCACGAGTCAGCCTTTGTTCCTTCTGGTAAGTGTGCAAAATTTCCAGGAACTGTTTGTATATATCTGGCTGACCTTGGAAACGATTCTGAACAAAAGAAAATGATGAGATACAAGATTCCATTATAGCCTGTTTCTATTCCTGTGCACGTAACAGCTGGTGTTTATTGTATTACTTAAACTTGCAGCATCAATTGTTATGCTTTCACCATGTCCAAAAGAATACACTGACATGCATTTTTACTCATTATACACCTTAAGAGAATACATAAACTCAGAAAATCAAATAAATTATAGAAAAATGAACAATAGCCCCTTCAGCCATAAATGACTTTTTTCTGGTGTTTCTTTAGACGTTTTCTCCTCTCTTCTGCTTGCCAAATGCTACTTCCCATGTTGTGCTGACACCTATAGGGTGAAGCTGGAGTGTCCTCTGCAGGGCTCAAGCTTGAGCACAGTTATGTGGAGATCAAGCGCCCATGCAGCATGTAGGTCCAAAGGAGCAGCAGTTTGATACAGTTTGGTACCAGCCACGTCACAGGAGTTGCCAGAATAATGTTGAATCAACATTAGACTGCCTTAGGGACTTCAAATTTATCCTCAGGGTTTACCCCGAAGCCTTTCCCGTAAACAGATATTCCTGCAAGGCAGCAGTAGTTTTAATTCAGAATTACAATCTCCTAGATAGGCCACCAACCAAGGATCATGAGCCCTATCTGCCCAAAGCTGCTGGTTTTAAGGCGCCAGTGACTCGCCTTCGCCCCTTCTCCAGTCAGTGGAAACAGTTCCGCCGGGCACTAATTGAGCTATACATGAAGGCCGGGAGCTGGACTTGATTGTCAGAGGCTATTTGAGGTGCGTGCCATTGTAGCATTTATCTGCAGTTAAAACTAATCCTAATTAAAACTCCAGGCTATGACAACTTTTGGAACCAACTTACATGAATTGACAGCATTTAGTACTTCAAACTACAATACATGTAATAAAACCAACAGCGTTGCAAACTGCAGATGAACTAAACACGCTAACGATAGGAAATTGCATAACAAAGATAAAATTTAGCATTAACATTTGTAACAGCAGTTTTACATGATTAGATCAACTTGGCAACATATAGATGTTTTATTCTTGTCATTCCATCCAATACCTTCTCTTATGCTTCTATTGAATAGTGATTTCTAAACTGACCCTCCACATTATCAAACAGATGAATGTTTCTGTTACCTTGATCTTATTCACATAGTTGATAGCATGGTTAAACTCTACAGGTTGTCCACTCTGTTGTTGTTGTTGTTGCTGCTGTTGTGGCGGCTGCTGCTGCTGTGCAATAGGTGGGCCAGAGGATGAGGCCGCATCTGACTGAGGACGTGGTGACTGGTGGTATGAACGGTGATCTGCTGCTGGAGAAGCAGACGGTGCTGGCAGACTTGGATGATGAACTGGTCCAACTTTTTGCTGAGCAAATATAAAAGAAAAATTGTAGAACAGAAAGTAAATCACAATTATGGGTCCTATTAAATGCACAAAGAGTTATTATGACAAGGTTAACAAAGTGAGATATCAAACAACAAAAACCAGTCTTTTCTGAACTGTTAAAGCAAGATTTATTTTTATAGAAGAAAAAGGTTCATTATAATAACAACTTGTTTCTAAATCAAACAGCAAAAAGTAAATCTGTCTTTGAAACTTCTTTGTACTCACTTCAACAATCCTGTTTCAAATTAACATCTTAATGATTCTATTTCCACTATCTCATACTAATAAACTGCTGATAATCATCTGTAAATAACAGGGTTCATAGCAAATTTCTTCAAGCATTTTCCAGGCTTTTTCCAGGTCCAGCACGTGATTTTCAAGGATGGGAAACTCTATTATTTTCCTCATCTAATTTTCTCAGATATAATTATCACTTTGCTGATCAGCATTCCGGAGCATTACCGTCTCCCATTACCAAGGGTGTTTGCAGATTTCTTTAAAAAGAACTTTTTTTTTTTTTTAATTCATAAAAGATTGAAAAACAGACATCTTTTCCATGTTTTTAGTGAATTTGTTCAACATCAGCGCAATAAAATGTTAGTGACATGGATGGTAATGAATAAAATAAGCTTGATTGACGTATTGATTTAACGATTAACCACGTATATCAACATAAAAGGCTAATAAAATTGGAATAAAATGTTTAAAAAAAAACAGTATTTTTCGTGTTTGTCTTTTTTGAATGTATTCTGCGTCTGTGGCATCTGACAATGAGCGTTTGTAAATGTTTGAGTAGTTAAGTACCTCTAGTTGGAGTCTGAGCTGCTCTTTTCATTAACTGGGGTTGAAGTTGTAGCTGTAGGCCTCTGCAAGAGTCTTTGTCAACGATCCACGTTGATAATCTTTGACTGTGTGGTATAACTTGAAGCAGGGTATCAGGCATAGAGGTACATTGCAATCTGGGCAGTACATGCAAGTCTGGCTTCTGTTCCCTGCAGCCTTACACACTTTACAGTCTGGTTTGTACCTTGCCCTTTCATATTTATCAATGAAGTGGTGCTCAGTAAGTCGTGTTGTTGTGACCTGTGGTTTTGAAGGTGTCACATTGCGTCGAAGAATAGCAGGTTCAATAAGAGTCATACTGACATTCTGATCTTCGCTTTGATCTTTTTTTTGTAGAGTTGGCAGTGTTGTAGGTTATGTGCCCATTGACCAGGGCAGTTTCAACTAAGAAATAATATAAAAATAGGATCTGTGTGGGTAGGGGTAGCTTGCTCCTAGTTGGCTGAAGTTTCCACTCCTCCCATACTTTTGCTGTATTTTTCTGCAAGCACTGGCTTCTGAATTGTTCTGCCCTAAAGAATTTGTCTTTCTAACTGTCTTGTTTATATTATCATTGGAGTGAACAGTGGATATAAGGTTAAATCTTTTCGTATCATGCCAGGTGACTGTCGGCATGCCTTATCTTCTGTCGCACAAAACACAGGATGATTTGTCTTTTTCAATTTGAGTTGTTTTTTCTTCAGTGCTACAGGAAAATGCTTCCTATTTTCCGCTACTGTTCCAAATGCACCAATCTGAATTTCAGGTCTTGAAATAAAGATGAAGGCTGAATCAAAACTACCACAGAAGAGAATATGTCCCTTGTTGCATATGAAATTTGAATTAAAACTATGGTGACTATTCACTGAAAAAAAAAAAAAAAGAGTCCAAATAATCTCAGCTCTCAAGAGTTTTTTCTTTGGTCACAAATGATGTCACATCTGTAGGTCTCCTAGTAGTGTTAGTTTAAGAAAAAAAAAAAAGCGAACACAAATAACTTATGAGTAGGCCTAAGCTATGTATATTTACCAATTCAAAATTCTAAACGCATACATAATACAGTCAAAACAATATTTAACTAGAACAAAAGGTAATATATATAGTAATTGGGAGGGTAATATAAAATCTTTATGATAATTGGGTCAATGCATAGCTGTTCTTGTGATGGCAAAGCCCCCCCCCCCCCCCCCCGCCCCCCCCCCCCCCCTAACTGGAGACCTTTAACACCCCCCCCCCCCCCCCCCCCCCCCCCCCCCCCCCCCCCCCCCCCCCCCCCCCCCCCCCCCCCCCCCCCCATCTTTACTATTTTTGTTGGGTTTTATTTCGTTTGTTTGTTTAGATTTTTTTTAAAAAATGTAATTTAATTTTTTTTTTTAATTTTAAATAACATAGGCCTATCCACAAAATTGCTGATTTTCATTTATCCTAATTACAGTGATTTGACAGATGTGATGCCACTTTCGTGTATCGGCGGTTATTCATGTTATCTGAAATTGAAAACATGTAGGCCTAGGCCTATCCTAATTAGCCTATAACCCTTCAGAGGTAGAATGGGATAAGTCTTTTCATCATAAATATAATAAAAAAGCATTCAAAATATATTTATTTCCAACAACTGTGGTGAAATGAACAGTGGGACATGGGTCTGATAACAGGGTAGGCTATAGGATATGGAATCGATATCAATTTCTATTCCTGACCATCTTAAACTGTGTCAAATATATTCCCGTATGCAGAGGTAAACCAAGAAATTTCGTTAAACGCTTGCTTATAGGCTAATTTTGGCCATGGTTAAAAATTAAACTGTAAATAGGCCTACATTGTAAATACAGACGCAAGTACAGTAGGTCTATCTATAAACTGGACTTATTTAAATAGGTTTTATAAATGAGATAAATGAATTTATTACTTGCGACGAGTGCTAAAAATAAATCTGCGTTTACGTGTTAACGCAAAGCGTCGAAAACTTCTGGAAATGGATTTACTGCACAAAGGGAAGTAAAAATTGTATGGTAACTATGCGCAAAGGGAAGTAAAAATTGTACGGTAACTTTACAATTTTTACTTCCCTTTGCGCACTTCCATTTCCAGAAATTTTCGGTGGTTTCGTTTTCGGCGCTTTGCGTTAATGGCGTAAACGCAGATTTATTTTTAGACTCGTCGCATCTGTTGTTGCGAAAAATACCATCAATAACCAAAAAAATGGGCACAAAGTAACGAACTTTCGATTTCGTATTATTTTTCAGAGAAAACAGAAAGATGAGACATACAGAAAGCAACCAAACTACACAAACAGACTTCATCGTGGAACATGTGGGCACAGTAAAATAATTTCTACTATTCTTCAGTCACTGAGAAAACTCACTCATGACATAAAATATTTCTGCAGTGGCTTTATTTTAAGCTAATAAACAATCTGCTACTTTCAAGTAAATATTAAAATTTTTTTTTTGGAGGAAGGAAGTGTTGTGTGGGTCTCACATACCGATCAGACAATCTAATGACAAAGTTAAAATTAAAAAAAAACAACCTAATAAAGACAATTTAATAATCTGTTCACAAAATAAATAGTATATTAAAAATAATGATGTAAACATTACTTATTATTTCAGGGAACAATAAAAATACACTGTCACTACCCCATAGATTACCCAGAGATCTCTGAGGAGATAAAGCATCTTCAGTTCCTTCAGGCTGTCAAAGGCAACTAACAAGAGGCTGTGTATGGAGATGGCAGCCTCATCATTTTTTTAATGAACTGCTACAGAGACCACTGCTGCTATAGCACATAACTACTTTAGTAGTGACTTTTTGCAAGCAGTCCAGCTGCAGTAGTAGTGGCTCCATAAAGAGTGAAAAAGGATATGATGATGATGATATACCTTCAATGCAATCTAAATTTTTGGATTCGGTTTTTGAGAAAAACAAAGGAAAATCAGCAACTCCAGTACTTGTTACAACATTAACATTTTAAGATAAAAACTGACTAAACAACAATTTAGTGGAGGTTAACAAAAAAAAAATTATGATATATTAGACACATTTTCTTCAAATAATCTGATAAATTTAATTACAAAATTAATAAACCAAAGAGAATAAAGAATTCTGGCTATGTCTAGGAAAAAAACATCAGCTTTAAGATTGGCTATTAGCTTTAAGATTCAATCTTCATTTTTTTTTTTAAATAAACAAACAAAATGATGTTTAAAGTTAGCCATTAGATACAGCATTTCCATTTATGTCAACAGCACCTTTGTCAAAATGTTCACATCACAACTGTTAAAAGCAATTAACGTAATAAAACAAAATACCCTGTTGAGGTTTGACACAGCAATAAACATGACTTGCTGACCAGCCTCACACTGGACCTTAATCTTGTACCCAGGAGGAAGAAAAGTGTTAAAGCCCACAATGAGATCAGGATGGCCCTTGAACAAGTTTGACACTCGGTTGATTACACCAGGGGTGTCAATACTGAAAAAAAAAAAAATTCAGTTGGTAGCATTTCAAGATTCTTTAGAACAATTTTTTTTACAATGGTGTTCATGAAAGTGATCAAGAATATGACAGTGTCGAAATAGCACGAGGAAAAGTTGGTGTATAATCACATATTTGAACATTCACTAGTACTTCCTTTCATGCAGAAACTGCTTGCTCTCACTATATGCTACAGCTCATAGACTAAAAGATTTGCGATGAACAACAATCTTTCATCAAACACAACAGCAAGCATTCACTAATAAAGCACTCACTTTTGAGATTTAAACTCCTTCATAATGTCCAGAAAGTCATTATACACCTGTGGCTGGTTACCAAACTGTAGCTTCACCTGATCCAGGTAGGAAAGGGCATCTTCTACCTTTAAACGCTGAAACTGTTGTTGCTGCTGCTGTTGCTGCCCACCAGACATAGAAGGTCCTGACATCTGTGAGAGGTAGCATGTAGTTATATTGTAAGTATAACCAGCACAAGGAAATAAGACAAATTAAACATCAGGCTACACAGACATTATCATATTAATTCTTTCTTTACTCATTTATGAAATAGTACTATGTATCAATGTATGATACACAGATAACACATTCTATGGAAACGGAAAATGCTTTAAATAGAAATAGAGCAAGTGAATAAAAATCAAAATATTTCCAAAACAGAAACAATAATAACAAAAGAAAAGACAAGTCAGAGGTGACATTAAGGTAAAAAGAATGATGTTAAACCAGGCGACTAAAGTTAAGCAGTTAAGAAACCTGAAAATAAGGACAGAAGTTGTGTACCAGAAATGTAATATATACATTAAAAAAAAAAACACAAACAAATCTTACAAACTAAATAGCAAGCACACCAACAAACACGTTTCTAGCAATGAAAGTGAGGTAAAGGGTCTTGCAGTTTAATGAAGTATCAACACCTCTGTGTGAGAGAATGTGTGTGTGTGTATGAGATAGAGAGAGAATTATAAACAATGAATAAACTAACACAAAAATTAATTGCAGTGACAGAAATGTGGTTTCTGATGAGAAATGTTATGCATATCATGGACGATTGAAAAATCAAATGGCACAAAAGAAGGCATCTTTCCTTACTGCCTTCCATTAACAAACAAAAAATCAACAGAAAAATATCCTGTTCCATCACTGATGTGTTATAATTTTAGGATACAAAATGAAGACAGATCTGGGATGGCTTGACAAGATTGAAACAGCTAAGAAAGCATTGAGTATATGGAGTATTGTAGTTCACTACTATTCACTTGTGAGTTCAGCAAGTACTGTTAGGTTTTCTCTTTCAGCACAATGAATAATGGGAAATTGTAATAATAGCTCTTCTGACAGGCTTGTTCTGTGCTATCTTCTATTGGTCAATCAAGAATTCATTACCCTTCTGCTACCTGAGAAGCACAAGCCTTCACCAAAATGCATGCTAAGTCCTCCTGTCATGTGCTATCAGATCAAGGTCTTTACATGTCTTCCACCTCATTTTCAATTCCAGTTCTTTTCTCCATGTATTTTTTTGTCTTCCACTGCTTCTCTTAACCTGCAAATTCTAGAACAAGGACTGCCCATTAAGCTACAAAAACATTTCTTCAATGTGTGTTCTATCCATCGCGTCTTTTCAAGGGCATTTAGCTGGTTCTTGTCAACAGTTCCACACTGGTGACCTTGTACTTCAATCAAGGATATTCAACAATTAAGAGGCCAACTTTACAGTCTCATTTCTAAATGTTCTAGATAGCCCATATCTCCACTATCTTGTTGGGTCTGAGATTAAGCACTGCACCGGTGCTTGGCAACTGTCTCTAGAGATTCACCACCATCTTCTCTCATTCTCAACAGATTAAATAGCCAATCATTATGGTTTTTCGTAAAGTGCTGTTATTAGTAACAAATATATAAATTAAAAAATAAAATGGTATGAAATCAGATTTACAAGTTAACGGTAAACAGGAAACACAGGACGTTTCGGGTTTTACCCTTCAACAGCCACAGTTACAAACAGGTGACAAGGACAAGAATTACATATTATTAGTATCAAAAGTTTACAACGACATCAGAATACAAGTACAAACTAACCTGACTAGCAGACATACTAGACTGATGGGCAGTCTGGGTGTGTAGCGACTGTGGATTGGCCCCTATGCCTGGTCCAGGGATACCAAGTCCTACAGGGTGAGATAAAGATCCTGGAACAGGACCATGATGTGCTACAGGTTGGTTCAGCCTGATAGAGAAGAGTGCACATTACAAGTACACTCTGTTCTTGTGAATAAACTCAGCCAATAAACTTTGCTTTTTATTTGAAATAGTGTCATAAGTGTTGTAGTAAAATCTGCGAGAATAATCGCTCATTTCAGTAAGATTTTAGTCATAAAATGATAAATTATGAAACAGCCCTATTGTGTCTGACGGTGATGTTCTCACACGCCAGCAACGCTGCCTTTTGTGCAATGCTAAAGCCTATAGAACGATTCCACGGTAAAAATCTAACCCGCGTTTTAGTTTTGGTTTCGAAAACGTACTACTAACATTTTACTAGATCTGCTGCATACTTTTTGCAGCCTAGACTTATAATTAACAATTTTGAGGAAGTGTGCCGCAAAATAACTATCTGAATTAACATATTCTGTCAACTTTAACGCAAATTTAGTAGTAATCCTTACATTTTTGGTAGTTTTACACGATACAATACAAATTATTAACGCCTATTCTTAACCCGCCATGCAGAAACCCGCTTCGCCTGACACATTCCGCCATGCATATATACACGTTGCGACAAAGCCAAGAGAGGCAAAACACGCAGACAATTTTATTGCCTCCTCGCGGTAATGTTTCTGACGTCACAAAAACAAGTTAGTTATTTGAAAAATACATGCTAGCGAGATAGCGAGAGGGGAAGATGGCCGTCTTGTGTAAAATATTTATTTGACGATGACCGGTGACAAAATTGAAAATCTAAAACCATAATGAAACTGAACATAAAAAATATATGGTAGTGTAGCTTAGAATTCACTGAGCAAGAATGCGTTTTAAATAATATGATAGTCCCAGTATTACCCAAATGGTTGAGAAAATACTAAATGTCTACGGACACACGACCAGACGGACTGTTGTTTCTACTAGTTTTTTTCTTAACGTTAGTGGGGACACCGGCTTAGAAGAGAGGCATTGAGGAAATTCAAATTAGATTGGGTAACAAGAGTATAGAAGGAGAGGGGAGTGGTAGGAAAATTGTTACCAAAAACTAACATCGTTTTGCATTGGCATAACTAAAGCGGACTGGCCAATCGACTACCAGACGCAGAGTATGTTTGGAATTATTCTTGTTTTTCAAAAACTGCATTTGAATTCTGGTAGTCGCAAGCTTTCGATTGGCCAGTGCTACTAAATATTAGCAAAAAGCTTTCACTATTCATTGCCAGTTGAACTGTATTTTTGATTCAGATACGCTGAGAACAGCTGTGTTAAATTTAAAAGTAAATTAAATAACTATATGAGTATTTCACAGTCTGGACGGAGCAGAGGAAACTGAGGCCATTTCTTTGCAAAGTCAGCGTCATTTGTTTATATTTCTTGATTTGTGGTAAGGAGGCTTTATGAATTTAATATGTTTAATCCCATTACCAAAGTTAGATACTGCTATTGGGAAAAAGTGAAGGACGTGCTGGGAGCAGACATTGTTGAGTCCTCACGTTGAAATGTATCTAACTAATGTATGTTGTCATGATTATGTTTGAATATTATTGTATTAGAGCATATTAGTAAGCCTCTGTGTTCAATGAACACTGTTCAACATGCCTGAAGCATTTATATTTAAAAAGAAAAGATGAGAAAAATATATAAAAGGAAATGTGGTTACCCCACATTATATTATTGAGGAAAACTATGTAAACGTACAGTGGCGTATCTGCCATAGGGACCTGAGGGGTGGTCACAGCAAGGTGGGAGTCATGAAAATTAGGGGATGAGTGCACCTGAAATGCACACGAGACTGACCCCATACCCACGTATGAAATTAAATAAAAGAATAAGTGATCAGATGTAAAAGGCCAGAGTGTCCTTTTGTTGCAGAGGTTTCGTTTCCTGTTGCCAGCTGGTGACAGGAAACCTGAGGAGTGACGATTACGCCAAGAAGTCTCCTACACTTTACATATGCTGTCAAGAGATAACAGCAGGAGCTTGGGTGTGTGACGTGATATCGATATTTCTGCAACTACACAATATCTTATCTTTCAACGGGAAACCCCAGGTGATATGTTAAGGACCTGGGTACATCTGACAGTTTCGGTTTAAATAAACCTTGGTAATTCAAGTCATACTCAGGACTTTTGTGGGGTATGATGACATTACAGCCCCTCATATACAGTGACTCTCTCTCTTAGACTTTTGTGGGGATATGATGACATTACAGCCCACAGGTTTATTCATTCCTCATAGTAACAGTGACTCTCTCTCTCCCCTAGAACTAGGTCCACCATACACCATAGCCTACCTAGTGACCGCGTGAGAAACAGGGAAGTAGCGTTAGGTTCCCTGCACACATTTCATCATCATCAATGTCACCTCAGAATGTGATAAATTTATTACTAGGGAAGAACATAGGTTAGCTGAGGAAAGGAAAATGCAATTAGAAGATGCTAGGGAGACTAAGAAATTAGAGGCTGATAGGGAGGCAAAGAAACTTGAGGCTGAGAAGGAGGAAAAACGTCTACAGAGGGAGTCGGAATGAGAGAAAGAAGAAAGGAGATTGGAGGCGGAAAGGGAAGATAAAAGATTACAAAGAGAACATGAGATACGACTAAGGGAGTTAGAGCTGCAAGGCCATGCTCCTGAAAATGGAACTAGCCCATCCACTTCCGACTCAGCTGCAAGCCAGGGGGTCTCCTCATCAGCCATGGGGTTCCATTTAGATTACTTTGTGGAAAAGGATGATGACATTGAGTCGTATTTAAGCAGATACGAAATATTAGCCACTACTTATGGGTTAGAAAGAGAAAAATGGGGTGTAAAGTTGTCTCAGAGTCTTCGGGGAACAGCTTATGAAGTGTTTTCTAAAATGAGCAGGGATGACCAAGAACTCTATGACATGTTGAAGCAGGCTCTTCTGTTAAGATACGAAAAGAACGGAGAGTTTTATAGAAAGAAATTTAGGAATGCCAGCCTACTGTCGGGTGAGACCTATCACCAGTTCTCCGCCCGGTTGGAGATGTATATGGAGAAATGGGCTTCTTTGGGGAAAACCCAAGATCTCAAAGAGATGATACTCATTGAACAGATGAGAGAGTCCATGGCTCCAGACATGAGAAAATTTCTCATGGAGCAGGGCGCGGAGAGGCTGGGTGAGATCATAAATGTCGCTGAGAGGTATCAGGCAGCCCAGGCAGAGGTAGCTGGTATCAAGAAAAAACCAGTAGATCAGTATAAGGCTCCTCAAAACCATAATAAATTTGATAACAGAAATAAGCAGAACTTCGATAGGCCTCGAAATGATTTTAAAAATAAAACCTCACATTTCAATGACAGAAGGAATGATGAAAGAAAACCTTTTCCTCAAAGTAGATTATATTGTAGCCGGTGTAGGATGGACAACCATAACACCGAAAATTGTAGAAGGAAACCTGTAGTAATGGCCACGCTTCAGGTCAGGTCGACTCCTAGAAAAGAGGAGGAACCACCAAAAACAATGTCTCGTAAACAATGGAGAAAGGCACAGGCTGAAGATAGGTCACTGAAGCCGTGTTTTGAGAAACTCAAAAAACTCCATACCCCTCCTAGGAAAGGAGACTTCTATTTGGACGATGGACTGCTTTGCAGGACGGATAAAGCAGGATTATCCAGGTGTGGACAGGTAGTAGTGCCATCGAAATATAGGGCAAGAGTTATGAGACAAACACATGTTCTAGATGGTGAACACCAGAAGATGGGTACCACATGCCAAAGAACATCTGTTGGATATTTCTGGCCCGGAGAAGTTGAAGACATAAGAAAATTTGTCGAGGACTGCGAACAGTGCAGCAAGAAAAATTCCACAGGGTGGAAAAATAATAACCAAATGCAAGAGAAGCATTATGGCAAACTTGGGCCAGAAAATAAAGAGGGAACACCCACACGTGGGAAAATGAATCAGGACCTAGACACACCACAGGGCAAACTTAGGCCTGGAAAGAAAAATAATTATAATAAGGTTGACCAAGGGGAATGGGAACCCCCTTTTCACAGACAGTCTTCACTCGAATGTTTTACAATGGCCACTATGCAGCGAGTACAAAGAACTGTTATACCCCAGAATAAGCCGACAATCCCTCGGTCGGACTTATGTAAACTGGAGTAAGATAAAAGAGAGAGAAGATCTCTCACAATGAACTCAAAGTGGGGAGAAAACCCCACGAAAAGAATCGGTAGTGGTAGATTCCTGTGTGATGACACAAGGAAGAAACGTCCGCAAAACAAGGCTTCTAATGTAAAGGACCTGACGGGTGCCATGAAAAATAAGTATGAAAAACTAAAAGTCCACATGTAATTTGTTAAGGACCTGGACAGATGAGAAGGCAGAGGAGACTGTTACCTCATCTTATCAATATGTGAACGAACTGACCACTCGTTTAAAAACTAGTTGGAAACTGGCAAATGATAATTTGAGACAAGCCAGGAAAAAGCATGCGGCTTACTATAATAAAAAAGCTAAGGATAGGGAACTTGCTGTGGGGGAGAAGGTACTTCTTCTATTGCCAGGCAGCAACAATAAACTTCAGATCGGATGGCAAGGGCCATATACAGTTTTGGAAAAGGTATCCAGAAAAAATTATAAGATAGACAAAAAGGGAAAGGAAAAAGTCTATCATGTGAACCTTTTGAAGAAATATCTGGACAGACAAATCCAGGAAGGAACACACCTATTGGCCTTGTCTATTGCAACCGAAATGAAAAATGACCCTCTCTCCTCATTCGAATATCCACTGAAACCCAGTGAAACGTTTGCACAGGTGAAGATCAGTAATCACCTGACAAAAGGGCAGAGGGAGAAGGTTCAACAGGTACTTGAGAAACATACAGATGTGTTAACGGATAAACCGGGGCACAACAATTTGTTGGAATATGATATGAAACTACTAGACCCAGCACCTATCTGTATGAGGCCCTATTCTATTCCTTTTGCTAAGGAAAAAGCTTTGAAAGAGGAGATTGATTATTTGTTACAAGAAGGGATTATTTCTCACAGTGAGTCTCCTTATAGTTCCTGTGTGGTTTTGTTGCGGAAACCATCAGGAGAACATAGACTGTGCATAGATTACAGGAAACTGAATGCTGTCACAGAAGGTCAGGTGGATCCATTACCTGATACTACTCAACTATTTGCCAGGCTGAACAAGGCAAAATATTTTTCTAAGGTGGATCTTAGCAAAGGCTATTACCAAATTCCAGTAAAGCCTGAGGTTCGACCTTATTTAGCATTTAGCACATCGGAAGGTCATTATGAGTTCAACATGTTACCGTTTGGGTTGAAAAATGCCCCGAATGTGTTTTCAAGGATGATGCAAAAATTATTGGATCCCCTGAAAAATCCATGTATTTCGAATTTTATGGACGATATCCTCATTGCGTCGGAAACATTTGAGGAACACGTTACCTCTTTGAATATGCTGTTTGATAGACTCAGAGAGGCTAACTTAACCGCTAGGCCAACAAAATGTTGTATTGGTTGTAAAGAGTTGGAATTCTTGGGACACACTGTACACCAGGGTAGCATGACCCCTGATCCCAAGAATCTGGAGAAACTGAAAAGAGCCCCTAGGCCACAAACAAAGAAAGATGTGCGATCTTTCGTGTCGTTGTGTGGTTTCTACCAAAAGTACATCAAAAATTGTAACTCTATATGTGCTCCTCTGACGGATTTAACTCGCAAAGGTCAACCAGATACAATAAATTGGTCAGCACAGTGTGAATTAGCTTACCAGGAGTTAAAAGAGAAACTTACAAGCAGGCCAGTATTGCAATTGCCTGACTTGAATCAAGAATTTATCGTGAGAAGTGACGCTAGCAATGTGGGCCTAGGCGCTACATTGTTGCAAAGGTCCTCCTCACAGGATGGGGAATTGAACCCAGTCGCTTATGCAAGCCGCAAGTTGAACAAGGCGGAAAAAAATTATTCAACAAGTGAAAAAGAATGTCTAGCTTTGATATGGGCGATAAAAAAAATTCCAGATTTATTTATATGGCAGGACATTTGTGGTCCAAACGGATCATTCACCACTCGTATTCCTGTCACAGGCAAAGCATGAAAATTCCACATTATTGAGATGGTCCTTGTTATTGCAGCCATACTCATTTCTGAAAGAATACATTCCCGGCCCTCGGAACGTAGGTGCAGACTTTTTGAGCAGACATCCTTATGATGAAGATCAGAAAAACGCGTAAGACTTCATTGAGCTAAGTTATCTCGCAGATTATAACCTGCTAATGATTGCATGTTTTAGGATGGGAGGTGTGTAGTAAAATCTGCGAGAATAATCGCTCATTTCAGTAAGATTTTAGTCATAAAATGATAAATAATGAAACAGCCCTATTGTGTCTGACGGTGATGCTCTCACACGCCAGCAACGCTGCCTTTTGTGCAGTGCTAAAGCCTATAGAACGATTCCACGGTAAAAATCTAACCCGCGTTTTAGTTTCAGTTTCGAAAACGTACTACTAACATTTTACCAGATCTGCTGCATACTTTTTGCAGCCTAGACTTATAATTAACAATTTTGAGGAAGTGTGTCGCAAAATAACTATCTGAATTAACATATTCTGTCAACTTTATCGCAAATTTAGTAGTAATCCTTAAATTTTTGGTAGTTTTACACGATACAATACAAATTATTAACGCCTATTCTTAACCCGCCATGCACAAACCCGCTTCGCCCGACACATTCCGCCATGCATATATACACGTTGCGACAAAGCCAAGAGAGGCAAAACACGCAGACAATTTTATTGCCTCCTCGCGGTAATGTTTCTGACGTCACAAAAACAAGTTAGTTATTTGAAAAATACATGCTAGCGAGAGGGGAAGATGGCCGTCTTGTGTAAAATATTTATTTGACGATGACCGGTGACAAAATTGAAAATCTAAAACCATAATGAAACTGAACATAAAAAATATATGGTAGTATAGCTTAGAATTCACTGAGCAAGAATGTGTTTTAAATAATATGATAGTCCCAGTATTACCCAAATGGTTGAGAAAATACTAAATGTCTACGGACGCACGACCAGACGGACTGTTGTTTCTGCTTGTTTTTTTCTTAACGTTAGTGGGGACACCGGCTTAGAAGAGAGGCATTGAGGAAATTCAAATTAGCTTGGGTAACAAGAGTATAGAAGGAGAGGGGAGTGGTAGGAAAATTGTTACCAAAAACTAACATCGTTTTGCATTGGCATAACTAAAGCGGACTGGCCAATCGACTACCAGACGCAGAGTATGTTTGGAATTATTCTTGTTTTTCAAAAACTGCATTTGAATTCTGGTAGTCGCAAGCTTTCGATTGGCCAGTGCTACTAAATATTAGCAAAAAGCTTTCACTATTCATTGCCAGTTGAACTGTATTTTTGATTCAGATACGCTGAGAACAGCTGTGTTAAATTTAAAAGTAAATTAAATAACTATATGAGTATTTCACAGTCTGGATAGAGCAGAGGAAACTGAGGCCATTTCTTTGCAAAGTCAGCGTCATTTGTTTATATTTCTTGATTTGTGGTAAGGAGGCTTTATGAATTTAATATGTTTAATCCCATTACCAAAGTTAGATACTGCTATTGGGAAAAAGTGAAGGACGTGCTGGGAGCAGACATTGTTGAGTCCTCACGTTGAAATGTATCTAACTAATGTATGTTGTCATGATTATGTTTGAATATTATTGTATTAGAGCATATTAGTAAGCCTCTGGGTTCAATGAACACTGTTCAACATGCCTGAAGCATTTATATTTAAAAAGAAAAAGATGAGAAAAATATATAAAAGGAAATGTGGTTACCCCACATTATATTATTGAGGAAAACTATGTAAACGTACAGTGGCGTATCTGCCATAGGGACCTGAGGGGTGGTCACAGCAAGGTGGGAGTCATGAAAATTAGGGGATGAGTGCACCTGAAATGCACACGAGGCTGACCCCATACCCACGTATGAAATTAAATAAAAGAATAAGTGATCAGATGTAAAAGGCCAGGGTGTCCTTTTGTATCAGAGGTTTTGTTTCCTGTTGCCAGCTGGTGACAGGAAACCTGAGGAGTGACGATTACGCCAAGAAGTCTCCTACACTTTACATATGCTGTCAAGAGATAACAGCAGGAGCTTGGGTGTGTGACGTGATATCGATATTTCTGCAACTACACAATATCTTATCTTTCAACGGGAAACCCCAGGTGATATGTTAAGGACCTGGGTACATCTGACAGTTTCGGTTTAAATAAACCTTGGTAATTCAAGTCATACTCAGGACTTTTGTGGGGTATGATGACATTACAGCCCCTCATATACAGTGACTCTCTCTCTTAGAAGAATAAATTTAAGATGTGAACATTCAAATAGGAAATACATATAATAACATTGTAGTATTTGGGCAGATTGTCCACACAATTTTAGTTAATCTTTTATGTAAACTATCTTGTCCTCATTTTCAAAGACGTGTCCAAACGATATGACTGGACAGGCAAAATAAAGTGTACAAAAATTAATTTAAAGAAAAACTTAACCACAGGTTTTATTCACTTCCTCATAGTAACTTATAGTGTTTTTGTGTTGTGTACCATCATTTCATTTCTCCCCTAGACACTAGGTACATCATACACCATAGCCAACATAGTGACCGTGTGAGAAATAGGGAGGTAGCGTTAGGTTCCCTGCACATAATTCATCATCATCATTTATAGAGTCAGGGGCCTACATGTGCTTGACCTCACACAGTAAATACATACACGGATTTCATTCTTTTAGGATACCATCATAACCTCCCCAGCAAAATCTAACTTTGCTACAAGTGTATGTAATGTTTTCACTTGTTTTAAACTAGTCTAAGTCTGCCAGATGTTATTAATCTGGTTTAATCGAATGGGCAGGTATATCACTATTAGCCATTTATATGCCACCATTCTGAATTTCTCTAAATCCCCATTTAAATGACCTTGCAGTTTGTTTCAATGTGACTATATTTTAAAAAAATAAAATTTTGCCTCGTTTTGGTGAGACACGCACCGTTCAACCTAAACACAGGGTCCGTTGGTTATATTAGGGCGCATGTCCAAACAGAAAAAAAAAACTCTGTGGTCTGTTTCAGTGATATGACTGATGTGCCTATATTGGTCTGCCATTGGTTTTAATATACAGTTCTTCTACAATTACAATCCATGTTGTAAAATTAATCCCATCAGATTTACAGATCCTAAAGAGAAATTCTGTCAAATTTCAAGAAGAAATTTTAAGGCACGCAGATTTGTATAAAATACAAACGAACAGGCTTTGCCATTTTTATAGTAGACAGATAAGAAGCACGGACCTACCATTGATGATAGCAAAATCATACAAATTTATTTCCCTTCTCAAAACAAATTACGGCAAAAAAATGTTTTGATTCCAGAGTAGTTCAGCAATAATCACATACTCTATCCATAAATTTTGAAACTGTATTATAATTTTTTTTTTTGCTGTAAAATAATCTGACACTTTATTTTTCTGAGCGCAATGTTTTTTTAAATGCTGAAGTTATTTTTAGCAGTAAAAAAATTAATACAGTTTAAATTATCATCTGCTAAATCAGAGGCACATCTCCAATCCAACCTGCAAGTCTGGAAGGAAGAGCTGGAGAAGAGAGGGATGGTCATAAGCAGCTCTAAAACAAAATCCATGATGATATCACGAGAAGAAAGAAGACATCAGATTAAGCTGGGAGAACAGGGCATGGAGCAGGTCGACCACTTTAAATATCTCGGAGCTATTATAGACCGAAAGGGAGGCATCAAAGAAGAGTTGGCCACTCGAAAAGCAGCAGCTGGGAGACTTTTTTCAGGCCATAAATCGAGGATTCCTCAGCAAGAGAGAGGTTGGTAAGAAAACGAAGATGGCTGTATACCGCTCCACCTATGTCCCAGTCTTGACATATGGATGCGAGTCATGGGCAATGACTACAACCCATAAAAGCCAGATCCAAACCTCAGAAATGAGGTATCTGAGGAAGGTGGTTGAAGTAACAAGAAGAGACATGGTACGCAACCAGACGATACGTCAAGGCCTAAAATGCCACCCCCTACAGACCCAAGTGGAACAGTCCCAACTAAGATGGTTTGGCCATGTCTGCAGAATGGGAGAAGATCGGCTACCACGACAAGCATGGGAAACAAAGAGCCAAGGATCCAGACCCAGAGTCCGCCCCAGAGTCCGCTGGGAGGACAACATTAGACAATCTTTGAAGGACCGAGGACTAGAATGGAACCAGGCCAAAAGGAAGACAGCCGATAGAATAGTCTGGCGCTCTCTCTTCCAAACCTCTACACCTCACGGTAGAAGGGGAACGACTAAGTAAGTAAGTAAGTAAGTAAGTAAATTATCATCTGTACACTTTTGGTTGGAATGAAAATCTAAATAGATTTCAAACTAAAAGTGTAAAGTTTATAATTTAAACTGTATTTTTTAAAATGCATGCAGTATTCGTTGTTCTTCTGCAGTTTTCATACACCTACAAAGACAATCCATGTCTGTATTAGTTCCATCTTG
This sequence comes from Oreohelix idahoensis, assembly GCA_024509875.1. Taxonomy (NCBI): domain Eukaryota; kingdom Metazoa; phylum Mollusca; class Gastropoda; order Stylommatophora; family Oreohelicidae; genus Oreohelix; species Oreohelix idahoensis. The sequence continues at coordinate 24,382 of JAMPIV010003977.1, read as the reverse complement.
GTTTTATGAGATAGATTTTTCTCTCTCCAGACTGGCTTCGGTCAGGTTAGAACTGCACACTCTGAAGACACTGCCTGAGTCATATGTCGGTGCATGTAAAATAAAAAAGATGTTTTGATTAGGCATATTCTGTATCTTATTAAGCTGTTGCTTTAAAAAAAAATTATTACCTCATTTCGGCGAGGCGCGCTTACTTCAACCTAGGCACTGGGTCCATGAGCTTTATTAAAGCACACGTCCGATATGAAAGAGCTTGCAATCTGGAACAATTTGTATTTCTTTTAAATAAGATTTTGTCTGCTTCTGGTAAGGCGCGCCCAGTTCAACTTAGACAGGGGACATCGGTTATATTAGGAAGCATGTTGAAATTAGAAGACACTGCTTTCTGTTTAAAATTTTGTTTTGTTTCGGTGAGACGCAAGTTATTAAACCTAGACATAAGGTTTGTTAGTTATATTAGGTAGAATGACCAAACATAATAAAAGACCTTACAGTCTGAGTATAATGCATTGCTATTTTTAAAAAAAAACGTAGCCTCATTTTTACGAGGTGCGCCAGGTCCAACCTAGACACTGGATCCCTTGGTTATATTAAGGTGCATGTCCAAATAGAAAAGAACTTGCTTCTGTTTCAGTGTACAATATCCATAACGCATATCATGTCTTGTTAAACTGAGTATAAATTAAAATTCACTTTTCAAAATTAATCCTATTAAATTTATATAGTCAAATAAACAAAAACGCTACACAAAACTAAACTTTTTCATTTTATTTTCAATTAAAGTGTATAATAAACAATGATAAATTGTGTAAAATAATAAAGACTGACCTTATGAATTGTAAAACTGAAAGACTGTTTTTATCATTTTGATTAGTTCACTTAATTTCTAACATGAAGTTATTTTCCTTGATTCAGCCACTGTGCATATATAAAAAACAATGAAAATACTTTAATATTTTTTTTGTCAAAACCAAAATGATCTGGTCAACAATAACTTCACGGTGTTACCCAAGAGGACCTAAAGAGTAACTCTGCCTAATTTCAAGAAGAAATTTCAAGGCATAAAGATTTGCAAAAAGAACACCGGGACATACTTTGTCATTTATATAGTTAAAACAATATTTCTATTCTGGCTTCACATAGCTTAAATATATAAGATACTTACGAATATCCTGGAAGTGGAAATGTCATGTTTGCAGATATACCATCCCCAACTTCACCAAAGCGTGATCCACCTGGAGGTATTACTCTTGGGTATGCATCACCAGGATTTACCCTTCGCTGCTGAGTAGCAAAGGAAATCACACCACATAATATCTAGTAAGAAGACGGTGCTGCCAAATAATAAGTCAACTAATAGAAAAGTATTTAATCAACACATACAAAAAAACAAAACAGTTCTTCAGAGGCAGCTGAAGTTTTCAAACAGTACAATGTAGCCTTCATCAAAAGGAGGAAAGTGGACCCCATGTTACAATATAAATCAGTTTTGTGGACCCCAACATAACTTTTGTTAGTTGAATGCATTAATACCCTGTTTTCTGGTACTCTGTTCCAAGACCTTGGAAATGGTCACAAAAATGAGCTATTTCACTCCTCCTAAAAGGTGAAATTTACAATGAAAGTACTGTATTAGATTTCAACAGAATAATAAAAAATTAATTATGTAAAACATGTTACCAAATAAATTGGTTTAAATAAATGAGCATTTACCTTACTTAGGATGGAAGAAGGACTTCTGAAATTGATGAATTAATTTTCTTTTTGTTTCACCATTGTAGGAATTGTTGACCGTAGAAAACCATATTCACACGCCCATACACTAATATTTACATCTTCATAACATTTTTATATATCTTGTTTTATTTTAATTGTAATTATTACTTCCTTCAACTGTAAGGGCCATAGTTATGTTTTACATCATTTAAATAAAATAAGCAAATGATGTACAATAACTTCAACAAAACGTAGTGTTCTGTTACATTGCACACTTCATTGAGAACGACTTCACACTCAGAAGGAAAACAATAAAGCCCACTTCTCTAAAGCCCCGATGATAATAACTGAATAGGTTGCTGTTTGTTGAAACTAAAACAACAGTGACTAGTCCATACTATCACTGACTGGGTGATCTTCCTATCACAGATGGCTATCATAAGATGGGGGTGATATTGTATGGTTAGTCAGATTTGAAAAGTGGAGGTCCACTCTACAGACTAATAACAATTAGTCATGCAGCTGATACAGGATCATATCTCTTCATAACTTCATGTATATGGTGCCCTTTATCAAATATTTTGTTAAATATCTGTAAATTCCATGACATTAAACTGTCTAGTATCTTCTGTCTTTGTCATCCTTTATCTCATACTTCATGAACAGTAAACTGCTTCCTTCTAAAATGAGCAATAATCTTTCTCTGCTCACCTCTTTCAGGATATCCTCATTATTCTGTTTAGCTGTTGATTGTATTCTTAACATTTATCTGTAAAACCACATCTCTGCGACTTCAAAAGACTTTCTTGCTTTTCACTGACCTGTCCATGACTCCCATCCATAAGACAAGAGTTAGGTGTATATAACACTGATGAACTCTTGATTAATTCAATTTTTAAAAAAACTTGCTGCCTAAAATACTTTTCATTTTAAGGAATGCTGCCTCCGCCTTGGCTATTTTACTCTTCATCTCTGAGACGCATCTTCCATCTGATGTTATTAATATGCCCAGGCATTTGAATCTTTTGACTCGCTTCAACATTGTCCCATTTATTATAATGGCGCTTTCTGGGGATGTCATTTTTTTCCACATTCTGTATCAATCAATTCCTGTAACTTTCTTTTCTTTTTTTAACACTTTTTGCTACTAAGACTGTATAATTTGTATAACTCAAGTTGCGTATGTTATGTCCACCAAGTGATATTCCTAGCATGTTCTTTATGCATCTCACTGTATTTTTACTGTACAAATAGAATAGAATCAGGTGACAGCACCTGTCCCTGCCTAAAACCCTGTTTTATCTGCTGAAACATTCCTATTGGTTGCTTAATATTATAGCTGCTGTTTGCTGCCTACACATGTTCTTTAAATCCTTGCCTTCAGTGTTTATGCTTTCTAACATTTTGATAATTTTATGTTTCAACTTATCAAATGTCTTATCATAGTCTATAAAGCAAAAGTATAGATTTGTTGTTATGCCTATAGCCTTTATCCGCACTGTTCATTACCTATGTCTTTTTTTTTTTATTTTTTACTTCTCACTCTTCTTATAATATACTGGTCACGTGACTCATATGATTAACTGCATGGTGGTCTTCACATCTGATGGCTTTGGCAAAACTATGAATGTAAATTTAAGTAGATTATCAGGTATGTATCCACTGTTGTATATATATCACTTCTATTTCTCCTGCAGCCTCAACTTCTTTTACTACTGTATTATCAGATCCTGGGCCTTGTCTGTCTTCATGTGATGCATATGTCCTGAACCTTTGCTACATGTATTGGTGGTCCTTCACAACCATCTACAAAATATTTAAAACTGACTATTATGTTCTATTAATATTGTTCCTTCTTTTGATTTCAAACGACAAATTGTTTTTTGTGTTCTTCTTCATATTCACATTTATTTTCTTATACACAGATTTTGTCTTTTCTGTGGTGCATTTCTGGTTTAGTCAGGCTTCAATTGCTATTTTACATTTTTTCACTATTTATTCTTCATATTCTTCTGTGCCTGGCATGTTCCCTCTTCTTGCGTCAATCAACTGTAACATTTCACATGTTAGCACTTTCATCTTTGTGCCATTTTTACTGCTGGTGATTTCCTTTGATGTGTCATATACAGACTTCTTTAGCATTTCTTACCATTTATTAATATGCTGTATCTGTCCTATGGCTTGCATGTTATATCTCTCACTAGTTTCCTTATAAGTATTCTTCTTCTTTGATCCATAACCACCAACCGTCAAAGCAGTCAGCGGCGATCACGCCTGGTGGCATCTTGTAGTGCAGCAACAAACTGATTCCACTTTGCTCGGTCGGCGGCCATCCTTCGTACAGTGCCCCAACTGTGGTTCATTCTTTGCATCTCAGCTTCCACAGTTCTCCGCCAAGTTGTTTTTGGTCGGCCTCTCTTTCGCTTTCCCTCGGGGGTCCATAGCATAGCTGTTCTTGTGATGGTATCAGGGTCCATTCTGAGGTCATGACCAACCCAACTCCAGCGTCTGCCAGCTATGATGGTGTGCATGTCCTCCTGGTTACTCCGAATAAGTAGTTCTTGGATGCTGATGGTGTTTGGCCAAAAGATTCAGAGAATTTTCCTTAGGCAGATTGTGTGGAAGGAGGACAGTTTCGACATTTCCTTCTCTGTTACTCTCCAACATTCCGCACCATAGAGAAGCACAGAAAGTACACTTATAAGTATTAGGTGAATCTAAATCTATCTTGATTATTTTTTAGGTCCTCTTTCTTCAGTTTTATTCTATGTTTTTCTTTCTTTGGTACAGAGTTGCTGCTGTAGTCTGATCCTGGCCTAGTTTTCAAATAAAGCAAACTATTTCCAAATCTTCTGTATATCAGTATGTAAACAATTACATTACAAATGTTCTTGGGGATTTTTTTTCATGCCCAAAGGCATCTAGGATGATGTCTAATCATACCATGTATTCTTGCCTACTCTATCAGTTTGTCGCCTCTGTGATATTGTTTTCCCACATCGCAACCACCAGTCACATCTTTTCCACCTTTTCATTACCAACTTTTGTTTTACAGTCTCCAAATACCATAACTGTCTCAGAACATTTGCACTGTGCCACAGCAATGTCAAGCTCATTTTATAATATGTCAATTTTTTGTTTCTGTACTATCTGCCCTTGGTGCATATATTTGTATAATATTAATATAAAGTAATCTGTAGCTCAACTTAACTAACAGAACTAAATCTTATTTTGCCCTAAATACCTTTACTGCTCTTGCTCTTGTTTGCATCGTTATTAATAATATGCCTAGTGTTATGTTTATTTCCATTGGAATTTATTATCTGATAACTGTCACAATATCTAATATACACATTTCACTTAATTCCTAATACATTTACATTAATTCTTTTAATTTTCCTCTAGATTTTTTATATTTTCCATCTGCACAACTGTCCTGACGTTCCAAGCTCCTGTGTCAAGACAACTTTAGTTCAAATTTTGCTAACAGTAGCTTGATGGCGGTCAGGTATCACCTGTAGTATATGATGCTCCCTACCAGATATTGCAGCTTCTCTGGGCCCCCATTAACATCGTTCACTTTTCTATGGAAGTGGTTTTGATTCACGGCTGTCCATAGAGACAATATGAAGGTAGTTTTCCCGCTTTCCTTCTCTCAGTTTGTTTATGGGAGTCTCCCCAACCCTACAAGGCAGTGGTGAAGGGAAAGGTTAAGATGCTTCCATCCCGCCAGCTGTCATGTCATAAAGCTTCAGAGGTGTTTTATAGTTATTGTTTACAGTAAAATGCAACCACGCCACAAGGTAAATTTAAAATGGTATATCTTATTTTCACTATTACATTAATTTTCAACTTCAAAATGTTTGTGTCAAAGAGTGAATAAAGATTATTTAAGCTTTAGTAGGGCCTACACTAAGACAAAGTAACAACATTCTTAGTAAAATGACAGTTATAGCTTGCTTGAATTAAAACACTTTAATTAGTGCTTACCTGTGGTTCATCAATTCGCCTTTGCATTTTTGATTATTTCAGTAACCTGAGAATAAAAAATAGTTATGTGTTAAACATTTTTTGGTAGAAGCAGGAAATAGTAGACAGGAGGCCTCCATACTGCCAGAGTGAAAATCCATATTTACTCTACAGCTAGTCTTAACCTAATCCCAACCCTGTTTCGAGCTTTGTTCAACACATAGCTTAAACTAACACCAAACCTGTTTCGAGATGTGTCAAATACAATAACACTGAGGCTGTGTTAAAAACAAAGCAAAAAATTCTAACTCAAATTTAAATGCCACGTATTGATAGAAGTTAATGATTACACGCCAGTGTAAATGAACTGCCTCAGGTTTATACAGCTCAAAAAATGGGAATTCTAGCGTAGTGGTTACAACACCGCTCTGGCGACCGGGTGAGGATTTTTCGTCGACCGGGATTTGGACTGGATTAACTCGAGACCTGGCGAGGACATTTGAAGGAGTGTCGTCGACCAGGGACTGGCGGCTCCTGAGCCGACCCAGCTGCAATGGGTACCTCCGAAATCGGCGAGTATTTGCCTGAATGGCGAGGGACACCTGTCTCTGTACAAGAAATAAAGGGATACTCACGTAAAATCAATGTCAGGTTAGACATAAAATAATAACCTGAGATTTCGCCTCGAGACATTAGCGTGGCTAGAACATTGCAAAAAAAAAAATCACCCACAATCCAATTTCAAAAAAAATCAAGAAGGATAGTGCAAATAAAATGTCAGAGTTGACCCAGCGTTGTGCACATGTTGTAAGGTAAAAGCGAGTGGAGGTAGGTTCATTGACTATATAGGCGAGATTTTCAAGATCATAAGATTGCACTCTGGTTGGGTCTATTGTTAATGACCGCATTTTCGTCCTTGCTAAGAGTTGAGTTTATTTCTAAAGGTGAGCATGATGGTTGTAGAGTAGGAGAGAGGGTGGTAAGGGTTGTCTTTGTATGCCATTTTCCGTTTCTTTGGCAGCATTTAAATTTTTTATATGACTAATTACCGTGGTGAGGGAGGAAGGGTAGAGGGTTAATTGTGCCAGGTTGGGTTAGGAGGCGCTCCTACAACTGAGTGGTTTGGAGTCTTATGCCCGGAGATTAATTGAATACTCGCCTAATAACTCTATATCTGCATTTACTCGTTTCTTGACGGCAACGCAAACATCGTTACAAGTGACAGTCGAAAAGAATGTTACGGCAACCAGTTTCAATTTTTGACACATGCAAAATGATGGACCTTGATCCACAATGCTTCCCAACTAGTTTACCAATTTTTGTTGTGGATAGTCAGAAGTGGGGTTCAACAACTGGAAGCCAAATTTTTAGGGGATCATTCCATTGTTCATCTCATAAACCCAGCATCTTCATCTTCCCAAGGAGTCTTTTAAGTGCAGGGGTTCAACAAAAAACCATGCCAAGTCCTCCTATCACGTGCCATCAGGGATCTCAGTTCTTTCCATTGCTCATCATCATTTAACTCTGTTTCTAGCTCGATCTTCTCCATGGTTGCTTTCTTGGCCTACCTCTGCCTCTCTTGCACTGGGGGTTCCAGAACAAGGACTGCCTTGTAATGCTATCAACAGGTTTCCTCAGTGTGTGTCCTATCCATCGCCATCGTCTTCTTCTCATCTCTTGTTCCACTGGCACTTTTCTATTCTAGTTTTGTCAATCAGTTTTACATTTTCCAACGTTTGGTAACCTTGTCATAATGGCTAAACCATTTTAATCCAATCTCTTTTCTACGCAAAGCACCCATTTACCAACAATGAAAAATCTAGCCCTTAGCTTTTTGGTCTTCCTTGTCCAAATTGTATGTTCTTTCCATGTCTCAGAGCCATACACTCCTTTCTCTTCTCTGCACCTCTTCACAATTTGGAGTCGAAGATTCTTATTTTCGTGCTGGATCCGATTTCTCTCAGTGATCTCCATAAATATTTCCCATATTCAATGAAATAACCTCTCCACTGGCCTTTCTTGTATCACTTCTTATTGACAATCTTAACACCACAGATAGAAGCTGTCTGACCTAATCTATATTACTGCCAAGAATATTATGGTTAAGAATTCTAACATCTTGTATTGGTGTTTGTTCTTCAAATGTTCAACCCGTGTTATCACACACACGATACCGCATTTATTCTCATTATTTTTGTCCGGATTTTCTCTGTGTATTTTCTTTCGAGACCCAATTTGCTGTGGCCTCTCAATCCAGTAAGTTTCTCAATTTGTCGTCCTGCATCCTGATTACGGTCTATGGGGTCAGAAGAGCTCAAGTCATCAGCAAAATCCCAGATCTAGAGCACCAACTTAGTTTTGCTTAGTCAAGTGTCCACTGATTCCAACTTTCTGTTTGTGTGTTGTCGATGATCTCATAACCCGGTCTCTTGCATTAGTAAGAAAAGAAATGGAGACAAGAGGCATCCCTGTCGCACTCCTGTTCTTATCCCAAACGGTTCTGTAAGCTGTCCTTCGTGAAGAACTCTGCATGTCATGTCTTCATATGTTTTCTTTATTAAATTAATGATCTTCAGGAGAACTCCATAATGCCTCATCAATTTCCAAAGTGATTCTCTGTCTACACTAAGAATGCCTTTTCGTAGTCCACAAATCCAATGTATAGTGGTGAATTCAATTCCAGACTTTGTTCAAATATTATTCTCACAGTGGCAATCTGGATTCCTGTACATCGATGTGGCAAAAAAAATCTTGTTCATGTACATGATCTCAGTTTCGAAAAGACCTGCTTTGTATCTCTCAGTTTTCTACTGTCTATTTTATTGGACTCTTTTAATCTCTCAAGAATAATCCTGTTTAATACTTTTCCTGGCACTGATAGTAACATTATTCCTCTATAATTTGAGAACTCTTGTCCCGTGAATTTTTCCCTTCCTTAGGCAACACTAAAAACTAGATATCCTTCCTTCCATTTCTGCTGGTATCATCTTCCTTTCCCAGACTTTAACCAAGTAATTTATTATAACATCTCATTCTGTAGCCGTGTCTATATCTGCTTTTATGGCCTCTGCTGGAATGCCCATCAGGGTCCAGCCCCGCTTTTCCATCTCTTAGAAGCTTTATGGCTTTCTTATTTCTTCCTTCGTTGGTCTTTCACCGTTAATTTGTAGCTCTTCTTCTGCTGGCTGGATGTCCGGGGAGAGATTTTGTGGAGCTGGTCTATTGAGAAGGTTCATTCAATATACTTCCTCATGTCTCTTTTGATACTTCTTTTTACTTCTTTGTTTGCTTCTGTGTACACTTCTTGAACCTTGGCTTTGGAACTTCTGGTTTTGCTTGTGTTTAAATCTGCTTTCTTGTTTTTACTTAGTCGTTCCCCTTCTACCGTGAGGTGTAGAGGTTTGGAAGAGAGAGCGCCAGACCATTCTATCAGCTGTCTTCTTCCTGGCCTGGTTCCACTCTAGTCCTCGGTCCTTCAAAGATTGTCTAATGTTGTCCTCCCAGCGAACTCTGGGTCGCCCTGGAGGTCTGGATCCCTGGCTCTTTGTTTCCCATGCTTGTCGTGGTAGCTGATCTTCTCCCATTCTGCAGACATGTCCAAACCATCTTAGTTGGGACTGTTCTATTTGGGTCTGCAGCGGATGGGATTTCAGGTCTTGACGGATCGTCTGGTTGCGGACCATGTCTCTTCTTGTTACTTCAACCACTTTCCTCAGATACCTCATTTCTGAGGTTTGGATCTGGCTTTTGTGGGTTGTAGTCATTGCCCACGACTCGCATCCATATGTCAAAACTGGGACATAGGTGGAGCGGTATACAGCCATCTTCGTTTTCTTACCAACCTCTTTCTTGCTGAGGAATCCACGATTTATGGCCTGAAAAAGTCTCCCAGCCGCTGCTTTTCGAGTGGCCAACTCTTCTTTGATGCCTCCCTTTCGGTCTATAATAGCTCCGAGATATTTAAAGTGGTCGACCTGCTCCAGGACCTGTTCTCCCAACTTAATCTGATGTTTTCTTTCTTCTCGTGATATCACCATGGATTTTGTTTTAGAGCTGCTTATGACCATCCCTCTCTTCTCCAGCTTTTCCTGCAGGTTGGATTGGAGATGTGCCTCTGATTTAGCAATCAGGGCAACATCATCAGCAAATGCCAGCTCTGAAATATAGACCTGTCTCATCTTCCAGTACCCCCCACTGAATACTTTCTTGTTCTCTCCTTACATGCCTTGATGACATCGTCCATGAGGAGTATGAAAAGATAAGGTGACAGGATATCACCTTGTCTTACACCAGTGGTGGTCCTGAAATCTTCTGACTTATGGTTTGCTGTCCTCACATAATTTCTGCAAGACTTGTAGAAGCTCTGTATAGCATGAATCAGAGGTGCTGGAATATTCTTCCTTGCCAAACAGTCCCAAAGTTTGCTCCAGGGGACTCTGTCAAACGCCTTTTCCAGATCTATGAAACAAAGATGGATCTCACTCTTATACTCAAGGGCCTTTTCACTCAGCTGTCTGAGTGTGAAGATTAGGTCTTGAGTACTTCGGTTTGCTTGGAATTCGCACTGGACCTCATCCAATTGTGGCTCAGCTAGGAGTCGGAGTCTCTGCTCTAGGATTCTAGAGTAGATTTTACCAGGGACACTGAGAAGGGATATGCCTCTATGGTTTCCACATTGTCGATTGTCACTCTTTTTGAAAATTGGTGTTATGATGGCAATCTCCCAATCCTTTGGTATGGTCTTGTTGCACCATGCTGCCTGTAGGACCTTTAAGAGTAATAGGTCGCCTGATGCTCCCATGTACTTCACCATTTCTGGTGTTATACCATCATGCCCTGCTGCTTTGCCCATCTTGATTTTCTCTAGTGCTGCCCTCAGTTCTTCCATCTTTATGTCATCTTCACCATCATTGGTTTTCTCTTCTGTGCTAGTGGTTATCATTTCTGATGCTTCACCATGCTCACCATCCAGGAGTTCTGAGAAATATTCTTTCCATCTTTCCATTACTTCCTTCGGGGCAGTAAGCAATTTGCCTTGCTTGTCCTTTATAAATTTGAGAGGGCATTGTTTTTCCTTCCTCATGTTCTTTAGGGTCTTATAGAACAATTTCTGGTTTTCTTGTGCATCTTTTTCTAGCTTTTCTCCAAATTCTTTGCTTGTGTTTAAATCTGCTTTTTTGTTTTTTCTGTCTTTTATCTTATTGATGGTTTCTGTTGTTATCCATGCTTTTTGTTGTCTTTCACTTTTCCCCAGTATTTCTTCACATGTCTCCTTCCATACTGTTTTCTCTACATCTTCTAGCTGTTGGAGCACTTGGAATTTGTTGGATATTGTAACCGCAAAATTGTCTCTTGTTTCTTAGATGTCTTACATTAAATTGTTGTCTATAATTTTGCATTGTAGCATATCTCTTGAGTTTCATTTTTACTTTGGCTATCAGAAGGTGGTGATCTGATGCCACATCTGCTCCTCTATATACCTTTACATCCTGCAATGATGATCTAAACTTCTTGTTTATGCATATATGATCAATCTGATTTTCTGTTCTATGGTCTGGTGATATCCATGTTGCCTTGTGTATTCTCTTATGTGGAAACATGCTTCCTCCTATAGCCAGTTGATTTGAAGCACAGAAGTTTGAGAATAGTTCCCCATTTTCATTCATTATTCCTAGCCCATGTTTTCCCATGACTTCTTCAAATCCGGTATTGACTGTACCTATCTTTGCATTCATGTCACCCATAAAAATTGTGATGTCTCTTCTTTTTACTTTTATCCATAATTTCCTGTAGTCTAGTATAAAATGCTTCTTTCACTGACTCTTCTTTGTCATTAGTTGGCGCATAACATTGGATGACATTTACCCGTATTTTCTTTTTAGCTGTTTTAAAAGTGGCTGTTATTATTCTGGGTCCAACAGCTTCCCATTCAATGAGTGCTTTCTGTGCTTCTTTAGATAACATAAGAGCAACCCCTTCACTTTGGTGTGAACTTTCATCTTCATGTCCTGAGGACAGCACCAATTCACCTGTGATGAGTTTCTTCCTGTCTACCCCCTTCCACTTTGTTTCACACATTCCCAGAACCTCGATTTTATATTCTCTCATTTCTGCTGCTACTTGTGCCACTTTCCCTTGTTCGTTTAATGTCCCAACATTCCAGGTGCCAAATCTGGAAGTTCTCCTAGAAGAAAGAAGGTTAGTCAGCAACACAGACTCCTTTCGGCTTTCTCTGTGTTGTGTCATACGCCTCCCTGCGAGAGGACCTTCCCCTGTCTTGGATGGCTGTGTTTTATTTTCCTTATTTGACTTGTCCATATTTGTTGAAGTTTTTTGTGGTTTAAATTTTTTACAGGATGGGGTAACCAGCCTCATGCCCAACCCTCCTTAGTCGCCTTCTACGACATGCGTGGAAGGGAACAGTGTTACTATTCTTTGCTCCCCTTTCGGGCCCCGGTAACACACGGGTGAGAAGTCACCATAAACAACATTAAATGACGGAATATTGTACTTCCGCTCTGGGGTTATGTGAATAATGTTAAATGGGTGGAATTAGCAGTTCTGGATCTGCAATAGCCTATCTATAAAAGTGTGAACATCAATCACAGTGAACAATAGGCCTATGCATTATGTTAAGGAATCTGTATTGACAATCCAAATCCAGCAACAAATAACTAGATTTACGACTGCCTGCATACAAGCACTGAGGAAACAGCAGCACGTCCGTTACTTCGCTTTATGAAATATGTTACTGTTAAACCGATGCTATAAATGGTAACCCGAAACCAAATGGCGACGCCGACGGATCTATCTAGGCTGTCCAACAGGGACAATCGCATAAAGGACGGGTCTGCAAAACGTTCGCTATGGGTTTTCTAAGTTCATTTACGAATTAAACCATTCACTTAAAATGACCAGACGAAAGTCATAAATAAACAGCTTTGTGTGAATGTATATTCCACGTATATTAATGTTAACAACAAAGTACGGTTTTAACTGCACTACAGACAACAATTAATACTAGCAAAAACCCGTCAAAATTGACAGGTTTTAAATTATAGTGTGTTGCAGAGGCGTCCCTAAAGCACTTGGCATCCGAGGCGGTCCTACCTTCGACACCCCTGCCCCTATAAAGAAGCACGCGCAAATACATTGTTAACAGTAAATACTATCTTAATAGTGTCCGATGGCACCCCTATCCTGGCTGTCAACCGGGGCGGACCGCCCCAATCACACCCCCCTTAGTACGCCTCTTGTGTGTTGTTTCTGTTACATGTCGAGCCACCACCAAGATATTATTGTGGATCATTTTGATCCATAATAATAAGTGTAAAGGATCCCGTTACACGCCCATTGAGGCATATTGGGAATATGGTGTTAGGCCCATATTTTCTTGACCATCGGGACACTAGTGGTGACGTGGTCAACATCGCGCCGGCCGCCTTAACCTTCCCAGAGTTGCTCTGGTACCCAGTTGGGGTTGGGTCGACCCAGGAGCCGTTTGCTGCCTAAAAAAAAAAATCCCACCTCATCTCATCTCACCTGGGGATCGAACCATAGACCACTGAGCTAGGAAGCCAGTGCACTACCCACTATGCTACCACGGCTCCCCACTAATAAATATGCAACACTTTAAATTAAAATGTTGTCTTGAAGAAACAATCAAAAACGTACATATTTTAACATACATCCAAACATAACCAGCTGTCACCAGTAAATGAGGTGTCAAATAGCGATTCGAGTTTTCACTCTTTTACCTTTGCGGCAATTGGGGATGAGATTTTGGGCGTTCTTGCAACCCCAAATCGACTTTCCCAACTCAGCAGGTACAACTGGTGGATGTCACACCAGATGAAATGGCACAAGAAGGTTGGTTCTCTACCCTAATAGGGGGTTCACCGTCCCTCGATTTATGCGAAGGTTAGGCTCTGTGAAAACTCCACATAAATTGAACTCGTATATATCGAAAGCATTAACATATAGAGAAAACGGAATAGCTTCTTCTTCTTCTTCCATCCTTAGCCACCGACCGTCAAAGCAGTCAGTGGTCATTACGCCAGGTGGCGTCTTAGGGCAACAGCAGATAGGTTTTCTTTGCCATTGTTTCCCATCACGCCTATTGGCGTCTTTAGGGCAACGGCAAATCAATCCATTTGCTGTTGTTTCCGTAATCGAAGTGACTGGCAAACGGGTGATCAGCCCGTTGGTAAAACGGAATAGCGTGAAAACAAAAAAATAATAATAATAAAAATAATGCCGCATATACTTTTTAGCTATATTGAAATCATATTAATACATCAGAAATGAACGCAAACATGAACAGAACGATTATTTTATGCATTTTGAGTATTATTTGTGTTAATTAAAAATTAGGGCGATTTATCAAAATCAGGGGGAGATGTAAAAATAAAGTTACAAGGTGAAAATTAGGAATAATTCTTCGTTTCGTGTTCAGTGTAGAGCGATGGCATTTTCACTGTCTTCTTCTTTTTTAGGGAGTTACTCTCTCCACATGTAAGCCTACCTTGCCGTGGTTGGAGAGCTTGAGCGCCTCAATGATCCCGGGAGCTATGCCGGCGGGAGTTTTACTCCTGGCAGGGTCACCCAAGCCGGACAGGTCCTGGGTGAGGGGCCAGACTAAATGGGCTGAGGAGTGGGTGGAACCCTATAGGTGTAGATGCAGAACCCACCGGCGAGTGGTACATGCTCTGGTCTGCACCAATCCACCCCCACTTCATGGGTTAAATGCTTTCTTGCCTCATTCTTCACTGTTTGTCGTCTATCACGCCCATGGCGACCGTTGCCTCAATTGGCTGTGTGTGGTGTACCCGGAAACGGGGCCTCCCAGTACTGAGGCAAAGTTAAGTCCCCGATGTCACTTATCGGTGCAGAATTGAGAGAGATGGCTGAGCATCACAATCCCTCCTGTGTTGCAGCATGATGAGAACCCAGCATTGCACACTGAGCTTGGGGGGATCACTTGGGCACCAGACTTAATACTGGCTCTTGACTGGATGGCCGCATGCAGGAGATTTCTACAATGGAGGGTTGGCAGGTGGTGGGTATCGGGAAGTGGCTCTGTGCAGGACGTGAGGATTCCTTGGGAGAGCCCAGAACCAGAGCACAGCATTGTGCAAGCTCTGCATAGTTGGAGAGCCCCCTGGATGACGGGGAATGCACAGTGTGCTACCCCACCTATCCCCAACTGCTAACTTAGAACCAGAAGTGGGGTCCTCTGTATGCGTGCCAGGCCAGGATAAAATGCCTGGGAAAGAGACTGGAGCTCAGAACTCCCTAACTCAAAGTTGCAGGATGGCAGAAAAGCCACGGGAAAGACAGGGCTATTTTGAAGATAACGCAACCATATTTTCACCATACGAGCTCGGACGCCGCCTCGGTAAACAAGGTCCGCGCAGAGCAGTGACACCCCCAGGCTGCTTGCGAATAGTCTACTACTGGGAACATAAACAGATTAGGGATGAGCCCACTCTCCCGTTGAACAGGTGCTAAAGTCGTAGATACTGGGCCAGAAGGCGCACCGGAAACCACAGTATCATGCAACTCGCTTTTTTTTCTATGGAGAGTACACCGTCAAATAAATCTCGTTCTGGTGCTCGCCCTGTGGAGCTCCACCAGGCAGGTGCAGTGCCGGGCTCTGAGCCTCGACAGAGCCCACCCTCAGCTACTGGAGGACCCTCTAGACCGTCTTGTGGAGTCAACAGACGGCGGAGGAGAACTACTGACCAAAACAAAACAGAAAAAGAGAAACCCAGAGTGCCACTTGTCATGATGCACTGGAATGCAGAGGGAGTGAACAGCAAGCAGGCTGGATACAGCAAAAAGACAGAGCTGGAAAACATCTTGTATGAGAAGCAAGTCAGTGTTTGCTGTATCCAAGAGACTCACTTGAAAGCAGATCAAACCTTTAAAATAAGGGGATATCAATGCTTCAGATCCGACAGACAAGATAGACGAAAAGGAGGAGTACTTACTCTTGTAAGGAATAACATTCCTGCACACGAAAGGAAAACCTTCATGGATGGAGCAGAATATCAGCTGCTGCAGATAAAGGTAGACAAGATGGAAATAGAACTCCTGAACTATTACTGTCCGAACAACAAACCCCTGAGTCTCAGCTCTATACAGGTACCAGCCACCAACTTTATAGCAGTTGGAGACTTTAATAGCCACTCCCAGAGCTGGGGCTATAACCATCTGGATCACAGAGGTGAAGAGGTTGAAACTTGGCAAGATGATCACTCCCTAATCCTAGTCAATAATGCCACAGATACTCCTACCTTCTACTCCAGAGGATGGCACACAACCTCAACACCAGATCTTGCCTTCTCCACACCAGATATAGCTGGATCTATTAGTAGAGAAGTAGGAGACCAACTAGGGGGAAGCGACCATCGCCCAATCTTTCTTACTGTCCAGAGTGCAACTCTCAGTACAGGCACAGCCATTACAAGATGGAACTACAAAAAAGCCAACTGGGGTTTATTCAGGCATCAGGTGAACACGCTGCTGTCTACCCTCAAGGTACAGAACAGAGACATTAATGAAGTGGTAAAAGACTTCAACAGATGCATACTACAAGCTGCAAAAGAAACCATTCCCAAAGGATGCCGGCGTAACTACATACCATACTGGTCCAGCACACTCCAAGAACGTCAGGAAGCTATGGACAAGGCTAGAAAGGACGCAGAGTCTCAGCCTTCACTTGAAACTCACAACAAATGGAAAAAGGCTGTAGCAGAGTTTCAGAGAACAAAGCTAGAAGAAAAGCGGAAAAGCTGGAGAACTAAAACGGCATCGCTGAACCTTGAGAAAGACGGCAGGAAACTTTGGAGATTAGTCAAGTCTCTAAATGAAGAGCATTCCTCACCAAGGCAGACTATCACATTGGATGAAGGTGGCAAACTTTTCAGAGGAAAACAAGCTGCAGACTTGTTTGCTAGAAGATACAGTTCAGAAAGCAACTTACCCATTAACATAGACCATCAGAGAGAGATAAGAAAAGAAATACTGGCAACCATGGGACAGACAGATACTCCTGCCCCAATGAGGGAACCCATCACACTAGGAGAACTACAGAAGGCTATTTCCAAGCTTAAGTTTCAAAAGTCACCCGGCCCAGACAAAATCAGCAACGAAATGCTAGTAAATCTGAGCTCAGCAGCAAAGACAAAACTGCTTGAGATATTCAACCACAGCTGTTGAAAGGAACGGTACCCCAAGTATGGAGAGAAGCCATCACAATACCCATACTAAAGAAAGGGAAATGTAAGACCGAGGCTGCAAGTTACCGCCCAATCAGTCTCACCTGCTGTGTTGGGAAGACTATGGAGCAAATAGTCAACCACAGATTGAAATGGTATTTAGAGTCTGAGCAGATCCTGGTGCCGGAACAAGCTGGATTTAGAGAATGCTACAGTATAGAAGACCAAGTTACTTACTTGTCTCAAGCAATAGAAGATGCCTTCCAGGAGAAGAAAAAGGTCCTAACGATCTGGGTCGACTTCAAGCAGGCCTTTGACAAGGTGTGGAAAGATGGCCTCATTGCAAAACTTAGGAGAAGTGGAATCCAAGGCAACATGATGAAATGGATCCAGTCATACTTGCATAACAGGAGAACTAGAGTCACTCTTGACGGTCTGCAGAGCAGAAAAGTGTTGCTCCATCAGGGGGTACCTCAAGGAGGAGTAATTTCCCCAACACTCTTCCTTGTTTACATCAATGACCTGGTGAAAGATCTCCCTGCAGGAGTTAAAGCTGCCTTATATGCAGATGACCTAGTACTCTGGTGCGCTGATGAAAATGTCACCACAGCAAATTATAGAATGCAGCGGGCAGCAGACATGCTAGTGTCATGGGCAGAGAAATGGCTTATCACAATAAACACAGACAAAACCTCCACAACACTGTTCTCCCTCGCCCCCAAGGACAAATCAGCTAACATACACCTAGGGACAACCGTGATCAAGGAAGAAAGCTACCCCACCTATCTTGGGGTGACATTTGACCAAAGGCTTACATGGAATAAGCATATTGAAAATGCAGAAGGAAAGGCCCGAAGACGACTAGGCATACTCAGAAAATTAGCAGGTACCAACTGGGGAGCAAATGAACGAAATCTAAAGAAGATTTATAATGGAGTAATAAGACCACACTTAGAGTTTAGCTCAGCAGCATGGTCATCAGCTGCTAACTCACATCTGCAGTCTTTGGACAAGGTGCAAAATCAAGCTCTCAGGCTCATTACAGGAGCCATGAAAACTACACCAATAACAGAGATGCAGAAGGTTGCTGGATTACAGACATTGTCCCATAGAAGAGACACAAAAAAACCATGATCCAGATGGAAAAGTACAACAGTATGCCAATGCACCCAATGAAGGCAAGACTAGATGATCTGGCATTGGGACGTCTAAAGCGTAGCAGCTTTGTGCATCGGGGGAAAAGACTTATAAGACAGCATCAAGAAGACCTATCCATGAAGACAACACCACTGAAGCCCACCCTATACCCTGTACCATGGGAGCAGGCCAGCAGTGCCCTCCAAATTAATACAACAGTCAGTGGTCTCACAAGTGGATGTGAGTATAATGATCTGCAAAAACGAACTGCTACATTGAGTATGATCCAAGAAAGCTATCCCGATCAATCATGGATACATGCCTATACAGATGGATCAGCAACTAATGCTGTTAGGAATGGAGGTGCCGGTATCTTTATCTCATATCCTGACAACCACTATGAGACTAGGCACATTCCCACTGGTAAATTCTGTTCCAACTATACAGCTGAGGTTCAAGCTCTAGAGCAAGCTGCAAATATGATTTATAACACCAACTCTGACTGCCACCAGGTAGTCATCCTCACAGATGCACTGTCTGTCCTGCAAGCTCTCAAGGGTGGTAAACCCCCGCATCTGAGAAATGAACTAAACAAGGTAGCTGCCAAAAAGAGAACCATACTTCAGTGGGTACCATCTCATTGTGGTGTACCCGGAAATGAAAAGGCAGATAAACTTGCAAAAAAGGGAGGAGAATGTGAACAAGAAGATAATGAAGTCACATACTTTGAGAAAAAGAGAGCTATCCAGACTATCAGAAGAGAACAGAACCAACCCAAAGACGACTATCACACTCTCGACCGGCAGGGACAGACAACTATTTTTCGACTCAGGACAGGGCATAACAAACTGAATAAACACATGCACAAGCTACGATTGTCTGCTTCACCACTGTGCACATGTGGATTAAACGAACAAACTGCTGAGCATGTTCTACAGGACTGTCCTCTGTATGACCAGTTAAGAAAGATATACTGGCCCAATGACTCAACACTAAACTCAAAGCTATATGGAGCTAAAGAGAAACTTCAAACAACAGTCGAATTCATCATGAGAACTCGTCTGACGGTGTAATCATCACAGATGCGATCGCAAGAAGAAGAAGAAGAAGAAGTTTCGATGTTTAGTTTGTTTCCCACTAGAGTTACTTGCCCTTGTGCTAACTCTTCTGTTTCCCTTCCTTCCTACTTCCTGCTTCTAAACATGGCGGATTAAATATTGTCGGTTTGTATACAGTGCGTTTGCCTTCGTGATTATGCTTCGTAATGTGAGAATGTATGACAGCCAGCCACGTCTCATTATATCTTACAATATTTACTACACACGACGGTAAATATCAACATAGTGGTAGCGGTGTTTATTTCTACAGAATTCGAAATATTCTGCTGAATACTTGTAACACGTCTGCTGACGTCATAGACTGGTAGGTTATTGCTTGCATACCATTATTAGACATTTCGTCATGGCAGAACGGCCCATGTTTCGGTTACCACCCTGCCTAGACATAAATAACGTCGAACTAGACACATTTCGTAAATGGAGACGACAGTTAGAACTATACATGCATGCAACAGAGGTGGCTTCGAAACCTGATTCTGTTCGGGCGGCCATCATCCTACACTGTGCTGGACTTCAAGCTGTTGAAGTTTTTGATCAACTTGCAGAGGAAGGAGACCACTCTAATCCTACTAAAATTCTCAATTTGCTCCAGAACCATTGTAGCTCACGAAGCAATGAAGTATTACATATGTTCAGATTCTGGAACACACCTCTTCAAGATCCTTTTAATTCCTTTTTGACTGAGCTGAGAACTAAGGCAGATTTGTGCAACTTTAACGACAAGGATCGTATGATAAGAGACAAAATTGTCTTTACTGTTAACAAAAGGCTACAGGAGAAGCTCTTGAGAGAAGCTGACCTCGAACTAAAGAAAGCCATTCACATATGCAGAGTCTTTGAGCAAATTGGAAAAGACATAAGTGAGATGAATAATACAGTACAACCTTCTGAAGCAAGGGTTGAAAAGGTACAGAAAAAAATCACTCAACCATAAACCTCCCAAGAGAGACACTGGGCATGCTGCTGGTAAAGCCTGTCAAAGTAACACTGACAGTGGGTACTTTGAAACTAGAAAGGAGTCATTATTATGGACAGAAACATCTATTGATAAGGGAAAAGTGTCCTGTATGGGGGAAGTTTTGCTCAAACTGTGGGGGAAGAAACCATTTCAGAGTTAAATGCAAGAAAGTTCACACTGTTCACACAGAGTCAGTGGAAGATTCTGAAGTTTTTCTTAATTGTGTGAAGTCTAGCAAAGCTTGTACATCTGCACAACTCATTGTCAATGGAAAAATGGTAAAATTTCAGCTAGACACAGCAGCTGATGTGAATACAATCTGTCAACGCTTTGTGATGCAAGAACAATTGTTACCCACTAAACAGAGGCTTGTTATGTGGAATGGTACTAAGATGACTCCACTGGGAGAAGTTCTATTAACTGCTGAGAATCTTAAGACTAGGACAAAACACAATATAAGGTTTACTGTTGTGAAAAATAGATTCACATGTTTGCTGGGCAACAACACACTGCAGGATCTACAGTTTGTGACAGTCAACACAAACAAATTTATTGCTAAGGTGGCTACTGACAGTTTAGATAATGATCATAACTCTGATAACAATCTAGGTGTCCTGGGTGAAGCTGTGTTGCATATTGATCCTAATATTCGTCCAAAGGCACTGCCGTGCAAAAAAATGCCAAGATTTTCACAAAGCTGGATATCAAGGAAGCATTCTGGCATATCAAACTTGATGAGAAGTCTAGTAAACTTACAACAATGATAACACATTATGTTAGGTTCAGATGGTCTAGATTACCATTTGGGTTGAATGTAAGCAGTGAAATTTTCCAGAGGCATCTAGCACAAGCTCTTGAAGGTCTTCATGGTTGCATCAATGTTGCTGATGACATAGTTATTGCAGGTTGTGGATCAGACAGCAAGCAATTAAGGACCATGATCTGAAGCTTAAAGCACTGAAACATAGGTGTAAAGAGAAAGGCATTAAACTGAATGACGCTAAAGCTCAAGAGAAGAAAGAAGAAATTACCTTCATGGGTCACTTTATTACTGCTCGAGGTGTTGAACCAGACAAGAAAAAGGTTGAGACAATACTAAACATGCCTGTTCCTAAGGACTGTCATGAGGTTCGCAGATTTTGCGGCATGATACAGTATCTAGCAAAGTTTCTCAACAACCTTTCAGAAGTTCTTCATCCAATAAGAGAACTTACCCGTAAGGATACTCCTTTTATCTGGTCTGATGAATGTGACCAAGCTTTCAAGAGAGTCAAGAAACTGATTACTTCTACTCCAGTACTCGCATACTATGATCCTGATGAATCTTTGTGTATCCTTCTTCTTCTTCGTTCGTCCTGAAAAGGACGTTGGTTGCGTTGTGTCCGTTTACAGCAAAGCTGCGATATTTGCGCCTTTCGGCCGACCCATCCGACTTCAGCACAGCATTTTTGGGACCGGGTTAGCCTTCCCTCTTCGATCCCTACTCACTCAGCCAGACTGCAGTGATGCAGCCTGTTTCCAGGACCACCACTTGGAGGTGGAGTAGGGTCTTGGTCAGCTCTGGTTCGCTTACCCTGACGCAAGCAGTCTAGCTATGGGTCGCTAACTGCATTTCTCACTGTTGACGCGTCTTAGGTCCCTTTGTGTATCCAAGTTGATAGTAGCAGCTATGGACTTGGGGCTGTCCTCCTACAAAATGGTCATCCAATAGAGTTTGCTTCAAGAGCTCTAACTGAAACTGAACAACGCTGGGCTCAAATTGAGAAGGAACTCTTAGCTGTTGTATATGGTTTGGAACGCTTTGACCAGTACACTTATGGAAGGAAAGTTACAGTCATCAATGACCATAAACCTTTGGCAGCCATCGTTAAGAAACCTCTGAGTCAAATTCCTCGAAGACTGCAGAATTTATTGATGCGCAGCCATCGATATGACTTTGAATTCCAATGGGTACAAGGTTCCGATCTTCTTATAGCCGACACACTGTCCAGAGTTTGTATTCATGTCACATTGGATTCCTTAGCTGATAGAGAGAGCAATGCAGGAGCTGATGCACCTGTAAGATTACCTGAAATACCAGATGTGATGATGGAAAAGATTAAAGCTGAAACTCTCAAAGACAGCGTGCTCCAGAGGTTGAAGTCGACCATTTTGGATGGGTGGCCTAAAAGAAAGTCTGATGTACCAGCTGAGCTTATGCCTTATTTTGACATTCGTGACACTCTGACAACAGAACAAGGCATAATACTTAAAGGAGAGCGTATTCTTATCCCAAAAGCACTGAGGCCTGAAATCAAGCAGAAGTTACACGCTGCTCATCTTGCATTTGACAGCATGATGCGCCGGGCCAGAAGTTGTCTGTTTTGGATCGGCATAACGGCTGAGATTCGACAAATAGCTGACAGTTGTCCAGAATGTCAAGAAACGAAGGCAAGGAATACTAAAGAACCTTTAAACCAACACTCAAGAGGTTTATCACCCTGGGAGAAAGTTGGCACTGACATCTTTATTATAGAAGGCCGATATTATTTAGTTCTGATTGACTACTTTTCCAACTTCATTGAAGTAGACTTTCTACCTACAATGACAGCACAGGTAGTCATCAGGAAATTGAAGTCTCATTTTGCTCGTTATGGTGTCCCTAAAGTTATTGTATCTGACCAAGTGATAAAGGCTCCAGGGGGATAAAGCTCTGTTTCTTGCACCAGATTAGTATGGACGGTTTTTTTTCGTGATAAAGCTCGTCCAGTCACAATGTTCTGTAAATGGGTCAGGTTACCGACTGTTGGGGGCCCTGACAAGGTGTACTGTTAGGTGCATATATTCTGATGTAATGAGTGAGTGTGAACATCAATAATGACAAACGCGAATGGATGACAGTTCGACAGGTGCACAGGACACTCACTCCAATCACAGGTGGAAGTCAAGGATGGCTGGACTACTGTGGTCGTTTCATACTGTTTAATAGGACGTACACACGTAGACAGTACGAGCATCGTTACAGGAACACAGGTCGACATAAATAGCATATTGTTGATCAATGGTCTACCATCATAAGTTAGCATTCATGTTGAATAACATTACAATGGAACATCTGTAGACAAGCACTTAGATTTCCACTGTTAATCAATACAATCATCAGGCCTTACTGACCGAGCATGTCAGTTAATAAATACTGTTCAAACATGACTCCTAAACAGGACCTCTTTCCTAGCGAAGATTCTTTTAGGTAAAGTTCAGCAAATCTATGTGAAGACAATATTAACCCACCAGTATTGGGTTTTCTTTATAACTGTGATCTCTTAATCATCACCTGATAATAAGGGGCATCCCCGTTAACACAAAATATTTTCCACAAGTATCAGCATATTCTGTCCTCATAATTGCTGCATATAAACATATTCAGTGCTGCTAGATAACATGTCGTCCCGACATATAGACTTAGGTAAATTCATATAGACGTCTGCTCATCTGAGCCTAGGAATGAAAGAGTTCAGTGAACAGTTCTTTTACCTTGGCATAGGAAATACACTAGCAAACACAAACGCTCTCCTCTCCTGGCGTTATAGAATAAACACTGGGGACTAGTAGACTTAATAAACATATCAGAAATTATCTTCTTCCCCATAACAAATCATAGAGATCACAGACTGGGGACTCGTCTTCGACATGGCTTTCGTCCGGCATTCCATCATCCCGGAAGACACTCTCTCCTCTCTCGGCATGCGCAGAACTCCCTGACCCCAAAGTTCAGTACAAGGAAAAATAGTTCCACTTAGACATACCAAGATATCACGATATAAGACCGAATCGTCTGAAATAGACACAGAGTAAACATAGACTCGGACCATAAACATTCCTGCATAACCTTAGCAAGAACAATCTGTTTTCTGGCCCAACAAGGCACAGACTAACGAAATCCAGATTCATATGCCAAATTCGATCTCCAGGGGAAACAACTCATATAACCAAAGTATCAATCAATCATGGGTGATATATCTTTGGCCAGGAAAGCATCCTGATTCTAAAAACAAATACCTTCCCTCCGACAGATAAATATTATAATAAATTTATACATTGTCACCAGTAATCTGTTGGTAACAGACTACCGCAACCCCCGGGGAAAAAAATGAAATTTTTTTTTATCTGAGAGCAACATACAGTAGGCTCACCACGCATGAATAATGCACAGATGACTAATAAGAGCAATGTATAATTTCAAATTAAGGTAAAGTCAAAGCATAGATTGACTTGTGAGAATG